>JAMAHW010000046.1:0-291742 GCA_023627715.1 Periconia sp. R9002 | reverse complement strand
CCCGTTGCATCTCTTCGCCGTTGCATAGCTGTTTACACCGTACGGTGACTTGGCAACGAGTGCCATAGCTTCAACCAGCCCGCGGGGGCAGCTACCCACAGCATGTGAAGTAATCATTCCTGATCAATGTCTACGTTCTCACCAATTCCATTCAATCCTTTTTGCCCATCATCGTACGCAAGCGCTCTTCTTCGGCAGATCGCTCCGTTCTAGCCTTCACTTGCTCTATTGGAACGTCATGATTCTTCCCTTTGCGAGACAAGTCGGCCATGAAAGCCTCCTTAATGGTGCTTCTGTCATTGTCCACTCTCTCGAGCTGTCCGTGTCTTCTTAAGCTCTCCTTGTGCCAGCTAATCTGCCCTCCATCCGCTTCGCGATGTTTTTGCGCATTCAGTTTTGCTGCTCTGATCGATGTCCTAGCATATACGAATAGAAGTCCAGCCATCGTGACTGCTGCCAAAGGAGCTACGAGTGTCTGTGCATCCATGAGTACTCAGTTGACCAAGGAATGCAACACGATGGGATGCTTACACGGCCATTGATAATACCTCTATTTCTGGACAAGCGACCGGAGCTAGAGGTAGGTTTGGAAAGTTCGTTGATGCCATCCGGTGCTTTCGGCATGGACAGACGACCGCCCATATCCGCGTGTGTTTGGGTGGACGATTAAGAGAGATATGTGCGAGATTTCGTCCAATTACAAAATGTGGGTACAATTACAGCATGAGCACATGGTGTCTTGCATGAAGACCTGTGAAGATTGCGAGGGTGATTGTGAGTCGTTCTCCAAAGGGTGGTGTGAACGATGAAAGTTCCACCGGTGGTTAGGATCTAGTGGCTTAAGCTTTGTCCTTAGTAAGCCGATTGTGCATTGGATGTACATTATCTAAACATTGGAGATTCCTAATCCTAGAAACGAAGCCACTTGATTGCTAAAGAATCATCATGACTACACGTACTGTTGCGGTTTACACACGCAAGCATTTCGGAATGGGTTTGGTCATGAATCCATGATTCCAAATCTTTCTAATGATTCCAGACGCTCCATGTCCATACATAGCGCCAGCTCAAGCGGCGGTCCGTGCAATCTCATCAACGCGACTGCGGAGGAAAAAAAAGAGAGGGTCAACAGGTCAAAGTCGCAAGGCTTGTCATGGTTTGTTTTCGGCCGTGACAAATCAATCCGCCTGCAACCATCCACTTCAACGCACCTCTGCTCAGCTCTGCTCACCTCATCCGCTCTCTCACTCGCCATCTCCCATTGACCCCTTCCTCTCGTTCCTGCAAAACGATTAGTAACCCGACTCAAGATATCCCGATCGCGATTGCGTCATTATTTAACCCCGAGCAACGCCTTTCCCTTCGCTATAATATCATCGCTTTACCCTTGATGCGCAGAACACTCCCTTCCACCCTTCACAGACTCGCCCCGCGCCTGGCCGTATCCACACCTACGCCTGTCGCCCCCGCCGGATTTGGCTTCGCATCTCCTCGCCGCCCCACCTCTGCCTGCCCCTCCTCCAAAGCAGCTCTGGCATCTGCGCGCCTGTCGGCATTTTCCTCCCACTTCTCCACCTCCTTGCCAGCCATGGCCTCAGCTTCGCAAGAGTATGATTACCTCGTCATAGGTATCGGCAGTGGCGGCATTGCGTCTGCCCGAAGGGCTGCCAAATATGGCGCAAAGGTCGCTGCAATCGAGTCAAAACGAATGGGTGGCACCTGTGTCAACGTTGGATGTGTGCCAAAGAAGGTTACCTGGAATGCTGCTGCCATTGCCGAGACATTCAAAGACGCAAAAGCCTACGGATTCGGCAACTTCGAGCAGCCTACTTTTGACTGGCCTTACTTCAAAAAGAAGCGGGATGCCTACGTCAAGAGATTGAATGGCATCTACGAGAATAACCTCAACAAGGACCACATCGACCACGTCAAGGGTCGAGCAAAGTTTGTTGGTAAAAACGAAGTAGAAGTTGCTCTCGAATCTGGCGGCACTCAGAGAATTAAGGCCAAGAACATTCTCATTGCAACCGGCGGACGTCCCAAAGTACCGAATATCCCTGGCGCGGAGCTGTGCATCGACAGTGATGGCTTCTTCGATCTAGAGGACAGGCCCAAGAGCATTGCCACCAGCGGTGCCGGCTACATCGGTGTGGAAATGTCCGGCATGCTCAAAGCTCTTGGCAGTGATGTCCATTTCTTCATCCGGGGTCAAAAGCTACTGCGAACTTTCGACCCCATGATCCAAGATGTTGTAACAAAGGAGTACGAGCGTCAGGGCCTCAACCTATACAAAGGACACCAGATTACAAAAGTGGAGGATGCTGGAAACGGATTAAAACGTGTAACGTACCAGGACATGGAATCGAAAAAAGAAGGTACTGTCGAGGTGGAATGTGTACTGTTCGCCACCGGCCGTGACCCTGAGATTGAAGATCTGGACGTAAAGCAAATTGGCCTAGAGCTGGACGAAAGGAAACACATCAAGGTCGACAAGTACCAGAAGACCAATGTCGAGAACGTCTTTGCTATTGGTGATGTATCTAACAGCGGCTTTGAGCTTACGCCTGTCGCTATTGCCGCCGGCCGCCGGCTGTCGGACCGCCTCTTCGGCGGCAAACCCGATGCACACCTTGATTACACCAACATCCCCTCGGTTGTGTTTGCGCACCCTGAAATTGGGTCCATTGGCCTGACTGAGCCTGAGGCTCGTGAGAAATACGGTGACAAGGTTAAAATATACAAGACCGAATTCACCGGCATGTACTTCGTCATGATGGATCCAGATGAGAAGCAGCCGACAGCTTACAAGATCATCTGCGCTGGTGAGGATGAGAAGGTTGTCGGGCTTCATATCCTTGGTCAAGGTAGTGCCGAGATCCTCCAGGGCTTTGGCGTGGCAATCAAAATGGGCGCCACAAAGAAGGATTTCGATAATTGTGTGGTACGTTCTGGCCGACCCTTTCGTTCCCCTGATACCCCAATCTATCCCGCTCCCCCCATATTCGTGTATGCATAAATTGCGTGCATAGGCTCTCACTGACCCTGCATTTTGCGGGGAAGCGAGAGTTTGCCGCTGTGGTTTTGAAGATTTGCATGAAGAGTTCGCTAACCAAAATGCTTGTGCTGTAGGCGATCCACCCAGTCTCAGCAGAAGAGCTGGTGAGTCTTTATCCGTACCCAATCTGTGTTCAATGAGTCGCTAAATGCAACCAGGTCACGATGACATAGAAATCTCTGGAATGGAAAGATGGGGTAGATCAAACCCTACCGTGGATCACGTTGGAGATGATTGACCAAGTTTTTCCGTCTTGTGTTCCACCAATCCAAGCATTCACAGCTTCTGGAAGGCGCATGCATCAAGGACCAATGACCTAGTGCAGCGAGTTGTTCGATAGAATTTCCACAATAGAACGATATTGCGTACCGACATATCGTCGCTTCCATGCTTGAAACCTGGGTATGTGATCTCCCACTGTATATGCATGTCCATTGTAATATTCGAAATCCAATCACCAATTGCCGTTGTCAAGCATCAAGGCCCAACCTCCCCCAGCGCCGTGCCAATGCACACTGTCACTCCAGCCGATCGAGGCCAATTTAACCCCACCCCCACAGTCATGCATGCTCTCGTAGCGATTCGTCCTTGGGCTTTGATTACCCCGGATTAATCAGTTTCACTGATATGAGGATGCCGCCGGAATCCTGGATTTCGTATACCATCCTTGATTTCAACATTGCGAATTTGCTCCTCCACAGTGCTCAAGTGCGGCGGAAGTGTTGCCTGAAAGGAACGGTCAAAGGAGCCACGAATGCTTTACCAATAGTGCATTAGCTAGGGCGGTAGTTGTTGTCGCTGCAAGTACTAGGTTCGTCCCCAACGTGCTGTACGTATCCTCCCATGGTAGGTAAGAGCTAATCATCCGAACATTTTGGGGGAACAAAACTGAACAGGTTTCATGGCGGTTCAGCTTCTCTTAATCCGGCTGTCAAGTTGGTGTGTGCAATGGTACACTGGTGAAGTGAGTTTGTTGCTGTTGAATACCAACGTGGATTTTATTCAATGCCTTGGACGCATGGCGATCGCTCTTTTCTTTCCTTGTATCAAAGTTGCCTACGCAGGTTCTTATCCCCCGCATTCTCGCATGGAAAAGCGGTGTTCAAAATAGGCGTCTCAACACATGTTCGAATCGCTAGCCTACACGGCATGCAACCCGAACCATCGAGATGAGCAGCGCATGCATGATGTAACAGGCTTTTTTTTTGTTGTGTGCTGATATCCAATAAATGCCGACTCATCTCGATTCCTTTCTCCCCCGGCAGTTCCAAACCAAAGTCTAACCTCTTCCTTCGGTCCAACGTCAACCAAAGCCCCTCTCGTAGCCCGTTGCCTTCGCATCGCATCACTCTTCACGTTGTTGATAACGATGACAAGGAACGGTATCGCCATGTGATTCGACTGTTGGATGTAAATCTCCGATTTATCGGTGCATTCCAACACTTGCCTTGTCCCTGCCACTTTTTGGCCCAATCACACTTGCTTCATGTTCTCTGGCTTGTTCACACTCATGTTCGCACGGCACAGTGGATAGAGCAACAGGCGAATTTCTTCGGACCGATTCTATGCTCACCTTGCGCGAGCGGTCGGAGCCAATGACCATGCAGCATCGCGCTGTAATCTAAAAGTACACTTACCATTCGCTTTTTGCGGACTGATCCCTGCCATCATGGTTTTGCGTAAAGAGCGAAGTCAATGCAAGAGATGGGAAAGTGGGCGACATTCTCACATTTCGCTTGTTTTTGCCCCTCACATTCTGTATCCCTCTTTTTTTTTCTCGCCGGGTGACTCGAAATTCATTTCGATAGTTCAGAGTTTTGTCCCTGCCACCTACTACTGTCGGTCCTATTCTGCGCGCCACTAGCTATGGATTACCTGCATCATCAAGCCCGACAATATATTTAGCATTTCAATTCATGAGGTAAGTCTGGAGCCAAGTGTGAAAGTGGCGCGGAGAGCAAGATACATGTTGCCGTCCCTTTCCATCCGTGGCCTGTGTGTGGTGTGAAAAAAAGACACCTCTATATATACCCCGGTCGGAGCCATCGAGTATCCGGAGAGAATGACGAAAATATGTTGGGCTGTAATAGGGCTGGGGAAAGAACAGATTGGGCTCTTTCTTGGGTTCGGCTAGGGTCATGCATCAACAGACTACAGCCACTACAGCAAAGCGAGCGAGAGAGCGATCAAAGTAGGGCGGGTGAATAAACGGTAGCGAAGAGCTAGCGAATACGAAGGAACGGAATGGATGGTACGGTTAGGAGGGCTCGCTACTCTCCCCCCCTTACTCAGGTCACGGTTCATAATGGAACAGCTTGATGGCCACCCAGTACCGTGGACCATCTTCAGAGGGGACCCTGACGTGAAGCCACATCTCTTGTTATGGATCTGCGTAGTTCACGCGATTACGTATCTTGGAAAAGGCGTGTTTCGAGTAAATGGACGAGGGGGCAGGTAGAGTAGACTACCCGAACAGCGGAAGGGTACCTCTGTGAAGAAGGGATAGGATGAGGACAGGCAATCCATCTTTTGCGGGGATGTCTGACTCTGAGTGACCAAGTCCACTGACGCATGTCCATCTCACCTATCGTTGGATGTATGGTGTGTGCGGATGCAAGCCCATTTTGACTACTTCGTTCTTCAAGAAAGAATGAATGAATGAAAGAGTAGAGAGAAAATAGGGTGATGGAGGCGAGAGGAGGGACGGTAAAAAAGGGAAAAGAGAGCAAGGAAGGGAAGAAACTGAGAAAACAGCACAACAAAAAAGAAGCAAGCAAGCAAGCAAGCAAGCAAGGAAGGAAGGAAGCAGAAATAGGATACATTTCCTCTTCTGAAAAGCCCCCGCATGTCCATCTCTTTTCTCTCCTTGTCCGCTTTTTTTTCTTCACTCGCAAGCTTAGCTGGCTGCTAGGTAGCCTGCAAGAGTACATGGTACAGGGCGCGCGAATCTGAATCGGGCATGTTTGCTCCTCGCCTGCATACAATTTGGGGGAGGGGGGAGGGGGGAGGGGCAATGGCACTATACACATACATATGTATGCATCATGGTGCTTGTCAAGTACTGTACAGTACCACAGTACATACCTTCTTATTACCTCCCTAAAGCTCCGCCACGGTAGACCATGGGACCACGCGCAGTCAAAAATGCCCGTCCATGCTTCGGCTAATCTGCCGTGGTCTTTTGACACCTACCTAGCCACATACATGTACATACATCCGAGTACCGTTGCACTGTCGAGTCGCTTGTCTTTTTTGTGTACCTCTGCCCTATCTACCTCGGTTTTTGTACGACACATGTCACGGTGCATACACCCACCACGCATGCATTCTACACACGCCAAGCTCGAGATACAGCATGGGGTGCATGCATTTGGTCGCCTAGTGGTTGCATCCATCTGGTTTTGAACAAAAAAAAAATACCTACTATTGCCTTGTTTTTCCATTTTGAATCGGTGAAGACATCGTCTAGTAAATCAGACAATGTTCATGCATTTCTCGCCATTGATCGTCTTGTACGAATTGTGGAGAAATTGCTTGTTCGACGTATATTGACGTCCTGGGGGGGAATCACATCCACGGCATGCATGCCATGCTCAGTGCACAGCATGCGCCAACACTGCAGCATAGCACATCACAGCATAACAACGCAGCGGCAACGAATGCAAGGCCGTTTTGAGTGGTTTCGTTTTTGCCCCCTCCACTCGTATAGATACCGAAACAGGATTGAGAGTGTGTATTTCGGCGGTAGTTATGATAATGGGGTGAGACCCGGCCAGCCATTCTGGCGCAGGGTGGTGTTTTTTTTTTTTTTTGCCTCGTTTCGGTTGCTTGCTTGCTTGCCTGCTTGGAACTTGTGTGTCGCAGTGGCCCTTGGCAGGAGGAGGATAATGATGATGATGATGATGGTGATGGTGATGATGAGCTCTCGCCTAGGTAGGTAGTGCTGGCTGGTGCATGTCAACCGCTGCAGGGGGGGTGGGTGTGCAGCGGCGGGTCGGGATTTGCGGGGCACGAAAATCAAAGGGGAGAGTAAAGGGTAAGCAATAATCATTAATGAACAACGGCGTTAAAGCAATATACCTTTGCTCATACCAGGAAAAAGCGACCCAGCCTCGAACAGGAAATGACCATGTCTCCCGAGTCCCACCTCGTCATCGGCAAGGATGGGCAGGATCGGGGTGGTGGTATTCGAGGAAGCGAGATTTAGGGAGAAACGGTAATTTTGTGGAGTTAAAGGGTTGTAGGAGGTGGTTGTGAGGTGTAGGATGTGTGTGATTACGGATGCAGGATGGGTTTTGGGTCGGGCATTGGTCAAACAGCGAGTGGGACTCGAGGAAAGAGAGGAAGCGATGGATTGGAAGGAATGGGTCCGAAGCGATGGAGACTAAAGGAAGTCTGACCGTTGTGGCTCGTGGGTACAGCAGATAACGCACGGAGACGGGTACCAGATTTGCAGGCGCTTGGAGAAAGCGCCGCATGGTATAGACGTACATTATGTATGTCTCGGTGGAGTACTCTGCATTGGTATCCATCTGTACGCTGCTGCGTCTTGATGTGCAAGCAAGCAATGCATGGTTTGTACAAGGCGGAGGATGAGCGGATGGGATAGCGAGACGATGCGCGGACATGGCGTGGCGATCAACTGCACATGGTGTTTGATTGCCCGCTAACTACTGCGTCCGTCGTCCCTCGTTGTAGGCAATCTCCCCGAACCTCCCAGTTACCGCTCAACGGTAATGTCCATCGTCATCGGCTGCAAGCAAGCCCTCCTTGGCCCTACGCCCTGTTACCGCCGCCCGGTAAGCGCCCAGAGCCACCGACCATCATCACTTGTTCCAACCACCATGCACAGTCACGGTGGCATCTGCTTTAGTTTGGCACTGACCCATGTCCCAGGTTTCTGCTCGGCTAGCACCAACGCCAGCCGGCATTTGCTGTCAATTGGTGTCCCCATTAAACTATTGTACAAGAAGAGAATATACTACGAGACAAGGTGGAAGCGTCATGAGTCTGTTGCCAGAACCTCTCCCTCTCTTTGACACACGCCGTTCCCTTTCCAACTCCTGCCGAACCAAAATTCGGCTCTCACCTCCCAGATAGCAATACTCCGCCCAGCGCCGCGCTTGTATTTTTGTAGATGAGTTTTGACCGCCTCCGTGTATCAGAACGGCGAAACAAATCAGTAACCAATATTCAAAAGTATGTAAATCGAATGAGACGAAGAAATTACCACAATGAAATGATCTCATGCAGCACAACATTTCCGCTCAGCACATGAGGTCCATCCATGCTTGGCCTACATCAAGTGAGATAGCAACAAATGGTTGCGGTGTCAGCTCCGGGCGGCACGAGGCATGGGGGCTGTCGTAGCGAAGTGACTAAAACCCCCAGGGCACAAGAACCCTGAATAATCGCTGGATCATGTCCAAAATAAAATAATCCATTCAAGCATTCCGGCCGCTTAGAAAGAAGTCCAGTTCGCTAGGTCCACCCCTACTAACTTCGTTCTCCGCGAGCTGTTCTAGAAGGCTGAGAAAAGGGTCTTTGTCCGGATCCGTATGCACGCTCCCAGATGCGCTGGCACCACCGGGTGTTGGATGGTCATACGGAGTCGGCATGTTCAGCGCGGGATCGAATGATGAAGTCGGTTTGCTACTATCGTTTGTTTGATGAGCAGATGGTGCGGCGGCCGCTGGTGGATGTTGCGGGTGTGCGTGGGCCGGGGTGGGTGTTGGCGCCAAGCTTGGTACTTGCGGAAGGGGAGAAAACGAGAAATTGGGCGAAAACGGAAGGTTCAGACTACTCATGGAGTGGTTCAGTGTATTGTTGGCCGATGGGGGTGTGAAGGGTCGAAGGGAAGTCGGCGAGGGTGCGCGATTGTCTTTTGAATCCTGAGCCACCGTGGAAGATCCCATCGTCATGGTGATGGGAGGATGGGTGGCTGACGTGGGGGTCGGGATGGGCGGGACAACATGTTGTACGGATGGTCTGGAAGTGCTGGATGTGGTTGCTCGTCGTTTCTTTGAAGGCGGTACACCGGTTCCATGAGTGCTGCTTGAGGGTAGTGTTGGTGGTTGCTGATGGTACAACGGCTGACTTGCCACCATGTTGTTCATATACACACTATTGTTTCGTCGGTCGATGTTGTAGGATGAAATACTAGATATGATCAGGGGCCATTTCGTGGGCGAAGGGGAGAGGGTACAAACTTACCTTTCGTGAATACCTTCGACCTGAATCTCTTGAAATGTCACATGAGCACCGTCGAATTTTTGCCCAGGATACCGATCGAAGAAGTCTTCCAGTTGGAACACGGGCGAGAAGCGCATTGGGTTGGTTCCTAGCGATTTGACAAACTCTGAATGGCGGGCATAAATGTTCTGCAGCGTGTCACGCTGGTGTTGGATCCCTGCCCAGATGAAGCGCAGATCGGAGAGCTGGTGCATCTCTCGAGACAGGAATTCCGGGCTGACTGAGAAGACCTCGCCTTCTCGTCCGCGATAGTGCGCTCCATGCACGTGGATAGTGCCGGCGGTGCAGACGCAATAACCCACAAAAGCAGGCCAGTCAATAATAGAAGAGGCTCTTCCGATTTCCACCAATTCGGCGATGGCATTCGCATGCAAAAAGCACATGTTGGTCGCTTCGATCTGCCATGATTGGTGCTGCGAAGTGCCCGAGAGCTCGGCGAGATCCACCGGTAAAAAGGGACGGTAGATGAGACAATGTATGAGGTGGTAGACCAGCTTACTGAGAACCAGAATTGTACTATCGGGCTGTCCAAAGAGGGATTCGAGCGAGGTGAAGGTGTCCTGCGTTTCCGAAGCCCAAATGTCGAGTTCCTGTCGGATCTTGGACAGGTTGGAGAGGGAGTGCCAAGGAAAATGCGAATCACCCTTGACCCCGCCAGCAGCGAGGTAGCGATTTGTTATGCCCAGGATCTTTGTTATGCCGATCAACATACCCATGCCGCCGTGGCCTGCCTTGCCTGCGCCGACCATGTACTGCAGGTTGGAGCCATTGGAGAAATAATCACCTTCCAGCAGCATGCCGCCGTGGTGCAGATGCCATGATGGCAGGCGAAGCACAATGCATTCATCCGAGATCAAAGAAGGGCGTTTGGAGCCGGCGGCGGCAAATCTGTCCATCAAGTAGCAAGACCAAAAGAGGCGCCTGCGGCCCTCGCGCTCGCCTTGGGATACCTTAAGGGCCGGTGGAAGCTCGCGATGGAGATCGAGAGCAAAAGCCATGGAGATGGCAGAGGCTGCGAGCAGTCAGTGGTTTGCGTCCATGAAGAATAGCAGAAGAAATCTGGGTGGACAGCCACGCACTCAGTAACATGTATGTCTTCTTGCCCTTGCCCATCTGAAAGCTCGCTTGGGAAAGAAGCATGAGCGCCTGCAGGGCCTCTATGGAGGGCTCATCTATATCGATTTCCTGGCGCGCACGACGTGCATAATCGTGGCCATATCTCACTGCATTATTATACCCGCCAAACTGGGGCGTATATCTGGGAATGGGCTAGTAAGCATGCAGTCTGGGGAAGTGCGGTGACACAGCTGGCCACATGGGAAAGGCTCGTAGCTTACCGGGCACTGACTGCGTATATGGCAAGAGCCAGGTACGAAGGCAGTTGATTCGCGTGGAACTTCTGCCTTGTCGTCGTCTCGTCCAAGATGAAGTACGGTTTCCCGTCGATGCGGGCAAAATACGTGTCCAGGAGCGCTTCGGCGGGTGCAATGCTGGGGGTTTGCAAGCTGATGCATACTCGTTAGCCAACTACGCCTTTGTCAAGCCATGGGCAGGTGGATGGATAGGCAAGCAAGTCGTGAAGTAGTGAGGAAGAAATGGAAGCAAGCAGGCCCACCTTGGCTCTACTGGGGACATGAGCTGCTTCGCGCTGCTCGCGCGATGCGGAGCAATTTCCAGCGTCGGTCGGGCATGGGATGATGAGGCTGAGGCGACGGCTGAAGAGGCAGATGGGTTTGCTGCCATGGTGCTGGATTGGCTCTCGGTGGTGGCATCCTCGCCGATGGTGGAAGCTTCCGCTTCGGGGTCGGGCGCATCGCTCTTTCCCTCAGTGTGGAGGCGCTTTTCCAGGCCGTCGACACGTTTGAGCAGAGCTTCCAGGACGTCGGTCTTGGGGCCTCGCTTCTTGGGAACAGCATCTGGTTGGCAAGGTCAGACCATGGGCTGATGTACAGACTGCGACTGGAGCCAAATGCGCAGGCCTACCGTAGATACAGGCACAATTGAATACCTGGCAGGCTTCGCAGGTCGGCCGTGTCCGATTGCACTTGATCTGGTGATGGATGTTCAGCACGGCTCGGGTTGAGGAGGAGGGCAGAATGCAACGCAAAGCATGTTGGTTGATGTACCTTTCGTTTTCGGCAGCTCTTGCAATTCATGGCCTCGCGCGGTTCGTTGGAGACTCGGCGGGTCGGTAGCCGGTCGATACCGATCTGAGGCCTGGACATGGCGACGACGGGAGGCTGCTCGACCTCGGTAGTCATTTATTCAGCTGGTCGGCGGGGGGGCAAAGGGCAAGACGCATGTCTTGTATCGTCTGGTGGCGGGTGGGCGAGGTGAGATGAAGACCAGAAGGCAAAAAGGTACAGCACGACTCCAGGATCAAGAACCGACTTGTCAAGATTACTAGTAGGTAGAAGGACATGCAGCGCACGCACAGTGTAGTAGGTTCAAATTAAGGCCTCGCACAGGCAGTGGGGAACAGACATGGTCGATGGCAGGGGACGGCACAGGGGGCAAGGCAGCGAACGACATGGGCTGGGGCGGGAGTGCGGGCGTCGTTTTCAGTCCTTGCTCCGCGACATGGGCGGCACTGCAGTCTGCACTCTTGACAGCGACAGGAACGGCCAAGCAGGGTAGCCGGTGTAGGGGTGTAGAAGGGAGTGTAGGGGCTAGGGGGCGAGGGGAGGGAGGAGACCACATGACGATCTGATGTCGGCACTCATATCCATTGATCTCTGGAACAACGTGCTACTGTACTATGTGCTTACTCTAGGCACATACATCAAATCTGTACAGTACTTGTATGCCGTGGTAGCCAAGTTTCACCTACTCACTGCACGCAACAGCATACATATCACTACAGTATTATGTAAATACGTAGGTAGCAGTAAGTAGGTAGGTAAGGAACAAACTGTATGTATGGACCTCGGCGCACTGGGCTGTGTGTACTGTACTAGGCACTACATAGACAAAGGCACTTCCTCGGCCGTGTTGGCAATTTGGTGAGGGTGAAATTAGCCGGCCCTTCGCAACCTTCTAGAATCCCGGATGGCTTCTTCGAATCTGGGGTTGAACCAGCGAACCTGGTTCTCACCTGCAACACTCGGATCACGGTGCCCGGTCCGTGGCCTCGCGTGCCATGGGCTAGAGATAACACCACGAGACAACGTGCACCTCTGCAAAGCCCCATCCTGGAACCTACATCCACACTTCCCACCTCCCTCTCCCCAATTCATTTGCGCCGCCTCATTTCACCAGTACCTCGCTTTATGCTGTGCCCTGTATCACGTAGCCAGCCAGACGTGGGACACGTCCAACCTTCACTTCTCACATCATACACACCCCGGCAGCCACTCTCCTCTTCAGCCCCGTCGCCTCTCCAATCCGAACCCACCCTGCATTTCCTTTCTGTCTCCCTGCCAGGACCCGCTTCTTGATTTTTTTTCTTCCTTTCAAATTTCGTCCTAAGATGCAATGGCCAGGAAAAGGAAGAGTAATAAAACCCTAGGATTGCTTCATAACCCCACTACCAATACTTTGCCATGGGAACTAGTCCCATCCTAAAACAGCCTGCCAGACGCTAAGCGTACAAAGTCATAGCACACGTTCTGCCCTTCTAGCAAACGTATCGTTTCCACCGTGGTCCACGCTGAGACGTCTGCAATTCCATAAGCAGTCCATCCCGCCGACGCTGCAATGGCAAGCGGGTCAGCTTTCCGCGGACCGTTGGCCAAGTCCACAAAAACCTTGCCTGCCGATTTCACCTCTGCGCCGGCTGCCGTGCTTGCGTGTCCATTCTCCCCTCCGATATTCCTCCCGTCCACGCGGTAATGCTTCAGCAACGGCACCACCAACAGCGACTTCTCTGCCGGAAGAGCTGATATGATGACGAACGGCTGCTCCAGGCGCTTTACATCCTCAATCGACCGCACCGGCTCCACTTCTGCAGAGAGCGACCCATGCGCTTTGAACCCTATCGTGTACACAGGCCCAATCCCCAAACTCTTCAATGCGAAGATGGATGCCGATGCATCTGCCTCCGAGTTGGCCAGCAGCAGCGCCGCCCGCCCACTATAAGCTGACGGCACAAAGTCACGCGTCAGTGTCGCGCGAATGCCTTTCCAGGTGGCGTTGTCGCCGATGAAGACGGGCTGGTCGTCCTCTGTACGCACTAGCACCGTGTCCACCTGTCCAATGGCCCGGGCCGAGTTGGACAAGGCCGGAAGATAGGGCGCGGATGCTGCGATCAGGGGGGGATTGATGTAGGCTCCTCCAAACCGGGGACGCCGCAGGATATTCTCAATGGAAGCTTTGGGCGTGCGCTCTGCAAACAGAAACTGATGCGGCAAACTGAGTTCGTTGAAGCACTTTTCGAAAAACATGGCCTGTGATGCTGACTTGAAGCTACCAATACCGTATATGTCTAGTTTGGGCATTTGGCCCATGCTGTGGAGCGCCTCGTTGATCTGCGCCGCGCTCAACTGGCCGGGCGCTGCAATCATAGGCAGAAGTGGATGAGTTATGGGAGTGAAGATCTTGTTGAGTGTCCTAGTTAGCTGCCCTGTAGGTCCCATGTTGAGGCCCGAGAAAGGAGGGTGGGGATACTAAATCGGCGGGTACAAAATCAGTTTAATTCAACTAGAGGTGGTTCAGTGGGCGCTCAAGGTTTCAGCATGCCACATCACATCGTGTCTTTTATCGTACGTTGTACGCCAGAACCACATACCTTTGTTTGAATTTGGTGTCGAAAGTATTCGAGCTCCATGTTCTCCTGCATGGTGCTAACGAGCACGTACATTTTGACGACATCTCCATACACCGCCCCGCGTTCGAACAGAGTCTGTGTTTCCGGCGCTGTCCACTTAAAATTTCCGGAAAAGTCATGGAAGGCAGAAATGATCTTGCTACTTCCTTTTTTCTCCGCCAATCTGCGACGTATGTCCTCGGGCAACCACAGCTCAACGTCAACATACTCGCAGCCCCACTGGATCGCACGAGTGAGGTACTTGTAGAAGAGGTTCGGATCTTCCATTGGAAAGCGACCGTTCTCCTTTGTGCATCTAGTTGTAAAAATGATGGGTAACTCTGTTCGTTGACGCAATATCATCAGTTGCTCTCCCACATATTTAAGACTCGGCACCTTGTTGACGGTCCCATTCGGCAGCGGCTCCTCCAGCAAATCTACTCTAATCTCTATTGCATCTGCGCCAACTGATAAAATGTCCAGGTTCGGCAGGGCGTGGTGTACGTCGGGAAAGGTCGTGGATATTAACGTAGTTCGTGCCTTCTTTGTCAGATCGCGATGTGGACTGATCTGGCCTAGGATGAACGAGAGGAACCGCGCAACGTCCCTCCGGAAAAAAGGCGACTTTGTGTACAGGTATTCATAATCACAATGCTCGGCAATGCCATCATTGCGCGAATGAGGACCATCGACGCAATGGGTGTTGATGACCAGCCTCGAATGACCTCGATCAGCGGAACACGCTCCTGGTATGTTGTTCTGAAGGGCAACTATGGTTGAGCTAGGTGCTGCTTTTACATGGTCAATTGACGTCGCGGGTATCCAGGCTTGCCCCAGAACATCTGCGAAGACACCAACTATGTCTTCTTCGCCCTCGCCGTGCAAGCATAGCAGTGCTGGCTTGGTGGTGCTAGGGATCTCGTGTATATCCATCGCATCTTCTCCCCTCAAGTGAGCCGTCGTTACGCGCTCCGCCTGTATCATGGTTGCCATACGCGGATTCTGTTCAGCGTAGAGTAGTCGGGCGGAGGGACGCGTGGATGGGCGATGAATCAGATGGGTATGGGATAAGTGAGTGTGGGTGTGTTGGAGCTATTGTGGATATTAGCCGTATGTGTTGAAGCCGTTGATGCGAAGTTGATTCTCGGTAAAGATGCGACGGGCGGTGTTGGGCTGGCAGGTGTCGGGCAGCGTCTCTACCATCTCCGTTATGTGAAGGCGTGGAGGTCGGGGTGACTTGAGCTCATGTGTATTGGCGTCGGGCGACGCTGAAGAGCAGCAGCAGCAGCAGCAGCAGTTGCTGTTGTCGTAGTAGTAGCAGCAAGGTAATAGGCGGGCGAAGGTCCGGGGTGATGGATGAGAGCGATACAAGTATGGGCTCGATGGTGGTGAGGGTGCGTCTGGCGATGTAAAAAGAAGTGGTGGTGGTGGTGAAGGTGTTGTCGGTGGTACCGCGAGTAGGTAGTTGTCCCATGCGAGAGACCCAGATGGCCGCACGATCCGGCGCGCTTTTTCTGGTTCCCTAGGCGTTGTATGGCTGGACTCTGGAAATGCCGTTCGGAAAGCCGCAAGGGCCAGCATCTCGGGCTGTCGATGGGCAGGATGAGCAGACAGGGTGGGCGAGATGGTGCTCAGAGGGAGCCCGTGCCCACTGCGGGCAGGCCAAGCTTTGCCCCAGAAAACTGGGGTTACAGAGGCCTCTGGATTTATCCGGCCGTGACCAATTATTCTTGCACCAATCACGCCGTCCCCGCCAAGCCCAATCCATCCTCGACCACGCGAACGCCTCCATGGCTGCGGGAGAGCTTCCCCAAGCAATCCACGATACGCGGGGTCGGATTGGTGGACTCGCCCCTCGACCCAGCCAGAAACCAGAAACAAAAAACACCGTCAACGTTCCCTCTTGCACGCCTCCTCTCATGCAACCTGCTGTTGCTGTTGTTGTCTTTGTCGTCTTCACCTCGTGTGCTTGGGGCACTTGGCCGCGGCCTCGCCTTAGCTGATTGGCCCCTCATGTATTCGAGACCCGCCATGTCCCGCCGTCGACCATCGCGGCATCAAAATATGGCATTTGACTTTCACCGCGACCGCTTTGCTGCTTGCGAATTGGTGGAAGAGCTCATCATCCACCCACCACCATCCATTGCTTACTTCTTCCCCACGCTCGGTGTCACATCAGCCTTACCGCAGGCCATGCATTTGCCTGCCCTGTTGGCCTTCTTTCTCTGCTTCTTCTTCAATGATGCTCAACTCGTCTTCACTACATCTCAACCAACTGTATACTTCGACTTTACCCGCCCTATCTCCGTTTAACCGAAAACACCGCCAGTCTTCATCTGTGTATTCATGTATATCGAGCCTCACATATCGTGAGAGAGCAGCTTCATCTTGATTACCGGAACATCTACTCGTATTCACATTGATGATATCGTCTTGGGAGCGTGTTGCTAAGAGCCAATTATAGCTCCATCTCAAGGAATACGACTCATTCCTTCTATGAAAGGCGGATGAAACATTGTTTCAGGCTTCCCGACCACCGCGAAAGAACGGAATAAGCGCACAAACAACGAGCCTAGAATCCCAGAAACATGGTGCTATACAGTACCTGCAGTGCACAGTCGGTAGATATTTCGCCGAACTCGATCAGAAGTAGATGGCCCGGAGAAAATCAGCCTCAGTAGCACAAGCACGTCATGCCACGTGCGCCCACGACTGATGACAGCAGATGCCCACTTCCATCAGCATATTTGCCAATCTACAATGTGGAATTGGATTCGTGGACAAGTACTTACCAAGTTTCTTATCCCTTCCAAGACTTGCTAAAGCTTGTCACCATGACCTTCACTCTCGCAATCTCACAGTCGACTCTCCGTTGTTCCTACTCCCCACTTGAATCTTCCGAGGCAATTTGATACCCATATTGTTGAGCGGGACGTCTCTCACCGGAGCCGCGGTGCGATGACACCGCGCTGCTTTCCATATATGATAAGTTGTACCACGCGTCATAATTATCATTAAACCTTCAGCTGGATCCACAGCGCACTTTATTTCCACATATATATATACATCTTCGATAGCACTTTTTTGTTCAACGCCAGCCGGGCCCAACCTTTCAGTGCTCTTGTCACTCCCAACAATTTGATTTGGCTTGACTGAACTACAGCAGCGCAATGAGATGGATGCTTGCTCTAATGAACCGAGAGACAGTGGCCCATCCACCATTTTCCCTATTTCAGAGTCACGCCTGCCGCATCTCTCATTCTGCACTTCTTCTTCCATATTTGTATCAACGCAATTTCTATCTGGGATCCGAAAAGGGAGCATCGAGCATCAATCATTCTCATACCCCACCTCACTTCTTTGTCAAATTTGATTTCACCCATGGAAGTTTACGAGCTGCATCTTGGGCACCCTTGACTGGGCAGCACGACGAGAATGGACCCGATAGACGTGGTTTGAAGCTGATAGGAACCCGATGGGCAGATCAGAGATGGCCTCGCGTAACAATGAAACGACATTCCACATTATGGATGTTGGCGCACCCTTGGACTGATTGTTGACATAATCTTAAATTTGGATTAAGTCTTGATAGCCCCTGGAAAGTACGTTAAGAGGCTGTTTACCAGTACATATTTCGAAGTCGAAAGTGCGGTTAACACCCTGTCTCAAGCCAGCCAAAACCCGTAATGTAAGTAGGAGAGGTGAGCTGACGATTCCTGACCATGCCCTTCTTTATGCTCAACAGGCTATGTTCGTTTAAGCCCCGTGGATCGTCATCGATCATTTGTGTATCACGTATGCGCATATGCCCATGAACGTACACATCCTTTTCGGTATGTGACGGGTAACGCTGAGGTTTTTTGTTATGACCCACCCCTTCCATGATCTGTCCGCACAGTGGATACAGGCGAGAAACTGTTTACAGATGTTTCATACCCCGGGTCGTCAAATACACACTCATCTATCACATCTTTTTATTTTGACTATTCCTGCTCATGAGACAATCCCTATACAAACAGGTACAGGCGCCTCTTCGAAGCATCGGACAATGATCCAAATCAATCCTTACTTCCGAGCACGAATCATATATAATGATAATAATGTAGTCTTGATGTTTCTACCGAATGCATCAATGTTCATAGAAGCAACGACCAAGCTTCGCCCGCGCTATATACTGCCTGCGAACACGGCAAACCAGCTACCGATTACCTAGACCTGTAGCATATTCGGGGAATGAATATTACAATGTGCTTTACTTGTTCCAATCCGCTCGCAGCAGTATTTCCTTGTTTCCCCAAAGTTTGGTGTTCTCTGCTCGGTCTAACTACCTATTGCAAGACATTGTGACCTAGTGCCGGTACATACCTACCTTATGGGGGTTGGCTGGGCATGGAACAGGGTATTGACAGCTCTCTTTATTCTAACACACTGTTTAACAGTATATAGAAGGTACGTTAAAAGGTTGTTTAACAGGATTTTAAAGTAGAAAGTGCGGTTGATATGCTGTTTCGATTCCCACCAGACCCTGTAATGTAGGTGAGAATATGTTGTAAGCAATGTTCCTTAGTACAATAACGGTACGTAGATATCCTTTCCATAATTTCAAGAGAGGTGAAGTTCGTATACCAGCCTTTGTATTTGCGCATGCGGAACTCGATTTTTTTTTTTTCTCGTTTTGAAGTTTTTAACTGCATCGGTAGTACATGGATGGCACTAGTATAACGATGGGGGAAGAAGGTACTTTCTCATGTCAGCACGCACCTATCCCCTGGATCAGAGAGCCGCCCTAGAAAATTTGTGGAGAGCCCCGCCCTCGTGTGTCATCCCTTCCTCCTTATTTCGCTCGTTCGGCTCCCCCGGCCACCAGCGTGTTTTGGTGAATTTTTTGCCGTCCTATATAAATTTTTTAAAAAAAAATTTTGTTATAACTCTCAATTGAAAAAACCCCGCTGGCGCAATGGTAGCGCGTTGGACTTCTAATCCAAAGGCTGCCGGTTCGAGCCCGGCGTGGGGTGTTGCCAAATTTTTTCTTTAATTTTTTGCCGTCTATTCTCCCCCCCACCCCCTTTTTTCCCCCAATTTTCACGGTATTTTGGCAGGCTGAGAACCAGCAGAGAACAACGGATTATCGCGCATTATTTCCATCTCCAAGATATTACTCAAGTTTCTACCCTGGGTGATGCTTGGTGTCCATGGTGGACGGTGGTTCAACGGCCACGCTAGAAAGTGTATCCATTTACGAACGAGTGGCTCAACCAATGTCTCATCTATAAGATGACGACAAGTGTTTTCATCAAGTTACTAGTCTACCTATACGTATCGCCATAGAGGGATGGTACGATAGCAACATCACATATTCGCAAACACTGGGCACAGTGCAATACAATCTCATGCTCACCTTTCAGCATTTTCTGTCCATTCTCATACGCGTGATGCAGAGATGTAGACGAGTATAGTGTATGTACAGAAATCCCATCTTTTCTTCTGCCTTCACCGTTTCACCTTTTGTGATGTACATTCCATGTCAACCTCAAGAGTGACGAACAAAAAGCTTTTAGAGATATAGATAGAGCAGGTAGTCTTTCAAGACGTTCTTCTCCGTTGCGAACCACATATTCATGAAAAACGGAATAAGACCGTGGGCAGGAGTGGTCTTGTCATCTATTACATGTCAAGGTCATACGGAAAGCATTCATCAGTGCACAGTCGAACCAACTCTAAGCGGATACAGAGAGGCCATGCTCCTTATACCACCGACATATCCGCAGCTATCACTTGCCATGAATTTTTTTGAACGTTCAAAATCCTTTTGAATTCTTTTGCTGTTAACGTATGCAAGCCCCTGTGCACTCCATAGGTTTTCTGGAACCGACAGATAGAGTACAAGATACCGCCCAAAAAAACAAAAAGCCCATGCCTCGAGGAAAGAAATAGCGACCAGGACTAGGATCATGCTAAACCTATACATTGGCAGTAAAACAAACAGATTTTTATCATGGATGATCGGTCGTGCACAGAGAATCATTGAAGAAATGTGAAAACAAAACTGGTATCAGAAATATCCGGAAAAACGGTGCCATAGGGAAAATAATACAACGACGCATAAAAGTTGATCATCTTGATTATACATGACAAACGTCGCAAACAATGGTGGTGTCAGTCCAGGCCAGACTCTCACACTGAAGAAGTCGAGTAATTCATTACAGACGCTCGTGCTGCTGGATGCGTTCTAAACGGTCAGCAAGCGATCGTTGCAACCCGACTGAAGCCCAAAATTCGTCCGAGACGTCGTCCCTACGTGTCAGACGTGCTAATAGGGCTCGCGCTTCACGCAGATCTTGATCTAGTGACAACCCTTCATCAATGGAAGTGTGTTCTTCCGCAGGCTCCTCGGTGGATACATCAGGTTGATGCCCCTCCGGTCCATCGACTTGACTTTCAGACTCGCGGGCCGTGATTTCGCCATAAAAGCTCCTCACGTTCACCGCCGACTCATGTAGTTGATCGCGAATGCTCCGCGATTGTCGATATGGGTTTTGCAGGATACGAGTCCCGACGCCAAATCCAGGAAAAGCTGGGTGGAAGGAGCTTGGGGTCTCGGTATCTTCGTCTTCGGTTTCTGATGCACTATCGTCTTCAGAAGTGTCGCAATTGCGGAGGAATTGTTCGAGACTGAATGACTGACTATGCGAAGGAACGGTAATATGGGTACGCGAAGACGACGCTGAGTTTGAGTTGGAGCTACTAGCTCGAGAACTAGGCTGAGAGTTTGAAAAGGAGGCCGATGCGGCGGCCGAGGTAAAGGAAGAGTCTGCAGTAGGGGCGAGAGGGTCGGGCACAACGCCGTTGAGAAAAGGCTCCCAGTGGGAACTTTCTTCGACAGGAGTAAGACTGCGGTCACGATCACCAAGACCGTCCACTGTTGTGGTGGGACTCCAGGACTCGCGCAATGAGCTAGAGGGTAAGGGGCCGTCGGGCATGTTGCGGCGTCCAGACCTCAACATGATGCGAAGGCGACGATCATGGCCGTCGGCACGGAGGCTATCCCAGGGAGAGCGGCTACGGTATGCTGTGCGGTCATGAGTGTCGATGGGGGAGTCGTGTCGCGAGCTGCGACGGATGTTGCGCGAGGTTGCAGCAGGCGCAAAGTTGGGCGTCAAGGAAGGAAGGGGACGGCGAGGGTCTAGGGACAAACCACGAGGGGCATCAGTGGACAGACGGAAAATCAAACGTGCTTCTCTCTCCTCGGGTGGAGGGGGTGGTGGTGGTGGTGCAGCAGTGCGGGATAAGTGTTCACCGCGTCGCCAGAAGTTGGGGGATTCTGGAGCGGGCGGTGGCGGGGGCGGGCGTGAGCGCGAGCGCGAGCGCGAGCGCGTGCTGGAGGCATCGTGGCGCGACTGAGGATGGCGCTCGACAGCAACATTGTGGAAGTGCCTCGGAGACGTTGGCGATCTGGTAGGGCGGCGACGTCTGATGGGGCTCCGCGCATTGGCGGTCGGGTCCTTCTTGAGCGCGTCGTGGACGTCCTCGGGAGACGGCGCGCGCCACATTGGAAGGCCCATATTGGTGGAAGGGAACAGAAGGAGGAGGTCAGATGGGCGGAGGGGGGAGAGGAGTGGAGTGGCACGGAGGGGAGGGGAGGGGGCGGAGATGGGATGGCGAAGGAGATGGCGATGTCGATGTTGATGAAGATGACGGGGGAGGCAACGGCGGTATTGTTGATGGTGGATACGACGACAAGCGACTCGGACCAGGCCCAGGGGAAGTTGGGCGGGGAGGGAAGCGAGCGAGCGAGCAGCGGGCCCTAGTCTAAGTGAAGTTGGGGGAGGGCTGGGCGTTAGGTAATCAACAGCCCAGTCAATCAAATTTTGACCTTGTTCGATTGTTCTTCTTTTCGGCCGATTGTTGTCGTGATCATCCATCCATCCACCTAAATATATGTATAAA
Organism: Periconia sp. R9002; assembly: GCA_023627715.1. Taxonomy (NCBI): domain Eukaryota; kingdom Fungi; phylum Ascomycota; class Dothideomycetes; order Pleosporales; family Periconiaceae; genus Periconia; species Periconia sp. R9002. The sequence continues at coordinate 269,744 of JAMAHW010000046.1, read as the reverse complement.
CACTAAACACAGGAGCTGTGATTCATATTTCTCGCTCGAAACAGCGCTTTGATGGTCAAGGGCCAAACAATCGGCGGTGCCAAGCATCTTCTGCCCGTTTAGGATAGGGCTGGATCCCCATCTCACTTTTCGTCCAAAGAAGCCTTTGACTCACCTCAGTCCGCAGAAGTTCACCCTGACGCTCCCGGCTGTGCGTTTCAATCCCCCGCTGCCCTTCTGTAGCGACCGGCCATGATACAGCCTGGCCTCGAACGCATCAGCCTGCTCCTCAAGGATATCCAATTCCCCTGGAAGGCTATCCACGTTGCTGGCACGAATGGCAAGGGCTCCATCTGCCATGTCGCCACTCACTTGCTGTCCCGCAGGCTCATTCGCAACGGCTGCTTCTCATCCCCACACCTGATCCACAGGTATGTAGGCGACCAGAGTGAACTCTAACTTCACGTGACCGTCCATCATCCCTGACTTGCCCCAGGTCCGACTGCATTACCATCAACAACAAGCCCGTGGACCCTGTTAAATTCAAAAGAGTCGAAGATCATTTCAAACAGATGAATGAAAACCACTGCATCGGAGCGTCTGAATTTGAATTGCTCACGGCCACTGCATTCCAGCTCTTCAACGATCACAGTGTCGATATTGGTGTCGTCGAAGTCGGCATGGGTGGCAGGCTCGATGCCACCAATATTCTGGAAAACCAAATTATATCAGTCATCTCCAAGATTGCCGGTGACCACCAGAAATTTCTCGGCACAACTCTTGAATCCATTGCGCATCACAAAGCCGGCATCCTTCGACCTGGGGTGCCATATATACTCAATCCCGTTAACGAGTTCCACGTGTTAGACACGATCCGTGCCTACGCTAAAGAAATTGGTGCTGGGCCTGAAATAATCCCTGACACCCCCGAACGACGGGAGGAATTGTTTAGGAGACAAGACTGGCGTAAGCTAGCAGATAGGCTGCTACCTTTCCAGAAAGACAATGTAGTCTTGGGTTATATAGCCTTCGTTCAAGCGCTTGAAAGCCTTGGTGAAAACACTCGAAAAGCTGCTAAACTACTGCCCTCCCTAAGGACCAAAACATTTCCAGGCCGTATGCAGTTAGTATCATGCGTGGCTGTCTTGGGCGGACACACAAAGATTCTCGTCGATGGAGCCCACAATCCCGATGCCGCAAGAGAATTGAAGACGTATGTCAACAAAAGACTCAGATACGCGGAAAGGGAAAAGAAGCCTCAAAGAATCACTTGGGTGATTGCCATGACCGAAGGCAAGGATGCTCGTGCATATTTAAGCAGGATTCTGGAGCCAGGGGACATTGTTTTGACGACATGTTTCGGGCCTGTTGAAGGCATGCCTTGGGTTAAGCCCATGGACCCTGTGGAACTAGGAAAAATTGCTCTTGAAGTCGAGCCTGACGTGATAGTTTCAAATGTCACTGAACCCGAGCCACTGCGAGCACTCTGTGCTGCCAAGTACCTCGCACAGTCAAGCTCACGAATTGTTCTTGCGGGCAGCTTGTATTTTGCTGGCCAATTTTTACGCGACAAGGAGAGGCTCGCCACGGACCCTGATTTCTTTGAAGATCTCAAAACAATTGACAAGCAGGAGCGAGCACGGATGAACAACATCTTGGCAGCTACGTCGGAAGAAGACATACCCATTCGATACACCATTGATCCACGGGATGCTGAATCACAGAAATTGCTCGAGGAAGTCAACAAGCTCAACCGGGAAATGGAGCAGCTGGAGGTGGAAGAAGCCCGTATCAGGCGGTCACAACTCCTCAATCTAGATGAGCCATTGCCCAGTGACCTGCAGAATTCATCTTCAAGGGATGCGCCCCGTTCCAGCAGGGCCAATGATTCTGACCCAAGGCGACAACTTGAAGACGCGCCTACAAGCGAGCAACCCAAAATCAAAGTCACCTACATCCGCGGTGATTCTACGCTGTCGAATGAACAGAGAAGCAGCAGCGAAGGACGACGGCCTAGGATTAGAAAATTCGAGTACTAGGTGGCTTGCGGGCCGATATCGAGCAGGCTGACCATGTGTTGATGACTTCATATACGAGTCGGTTTCTGAGCGTCACAGAAACGAACGAGGTAATACCTGACGATCCCCGGCCCATTTCTTTTATTTTGCATTATGTTTGGGTCAAGAAGGGATACTTTGTAAGATAGTGCGAGGAGGTCGTGTGCAGGCCACGTGTAAAAACATATTCAACATACATAGGGAGGAGTCTAGGAAATTGCCATGACATGTATCAAGCCGTCTGGCGAAGGGGCGCATAAATCGCATAGATTGTATTTATTGAGATGCTTAGAATTCGCATTGGAAATCTTTCAGCGTGGCATCGATAAACCCATGCTTAGTGCTAGTTTGAATTCTACTGTTTTTCCTGTGTTTTTAGTCGCGAGCATGATAGGGTGTCATGAAGAGTCAAAATGCTAAAGCCCATGCACCGGATGTAGCAGGCAGAGTTACCCAGGCAAAATCAAGGCCAGACACGGAGGGGGAGCCGGGGCGAGGGTGAAGATGCAGATCGAGGGAGGAAAAGCAAAGTCCAGGCGCGGCCGCACAAAGAGCCAGAGGGACAACTTCTTCAACGATATCGCCAGCGACCGCGAGCCAGACACTGACAACATCTCCGACACCTTGGAAGCGCTGCAAAAGCAGAACCGGGCGCTTCGCCTGGCCATCAAGTACCTGACCTTTGAGATGTGTGGGCTGCTCAGCGACAGAAACGGGGCCAGGCTCGTGGAGCAAATGAAGGCTCTCGCGATGGAGTTGGTATCAAAAGGTAGTCCGCCTTTCTAGTTTCTTACTTTTGGATACTGTTTTTTGTCGAGGTAGAACCCCTCCTAATAGTTGAAAAAAAGTATTCACAGTGGACAATTCGGGATATGGCTTTGCTATATTATTTTCTTTTAATTTTTTTTTCTCAATTTCATAAAGACGTAAGATTCGTGAGGTATCTGGAAAAAACGCAAAAGACAAAACAACCCTGGACTATTATGTACAAACACCCCATGCCAAACTCGGAGGTTCGAGGTAGCTCAAAGTGGGTGTGCGAAGGAATTTTCGGCAGTCAAATATTCTCATTCGCTGGAATGTATACAAAGACGAATGAATGGATGAAAGATGATGCTCATGGAGTTATCGGCGAGAGGTAATTCACCACCAATCACCTGTGAGATGAGTTAGCATAGCTGTTCGGGGGTGGCGAGGAAGAAAGTTAAACGTACCTTGGTCGTGCATGGCAGCGGCGACCTTCTTGAAGCCAGCAACATTGGCGCCAGCAACCAAGCTGGGGAACTCGGACTCGGCAGGGGTAACATATTCCTTGGCCGTTTCCAAGCAGTTGTCGAAGCACTGCTTCATGATGCCCTTGAGCTTCTCGTCGACTTCTTCCGAGGTCCAGCTCAGGCGCTGCGAGTTCTGAGCCATCTCGAGACCCGATACGGCGACACCACCAGCGTTGGCAGCCTTGCCGGGGGCGTACCAAATGGCATTTCCACCGTTGGACTTGCGGTGGGCTTCGAAAACGTCAATGGCCTCCTGTGTGCAGCCCATGTTGGAGCCTTCGGCGATGAATTTTGCGCCTGCGTCAATGAGAGCCTTGGCCTCATCTTCGGAGACTTCGTTCTGCGTCGCTGATGGGAGCGCCACGTCGACCTTGCCGACGTGAACCCAGGGCCTCGCACCTTCGATGTAGTTGTACGAGTGACCTTCGAAGGCGGTCAGAGCCTTACGCTCAACCTTGAGTGCGGCAATCTTGTTGATGTCTTCAGGAGTGAAGCCCTTGCCCTCGGTGGCGATGAGAGCGCCCTTGCTGTCCGACAAGCTGACGACAGTGCCGCCGAGTTCAATGACCTTGAGCGCAGCGTACTGGGCGACATTACCAGAGCCAGAAATGGCGACCCTCTTTCCAGCGAAGGACTCTTTGCCACCCGAAGCGTAGTTGATCATGTGCTCAACATAGTACACAAGTCCGTATCCAGTAGCCTCGGGGCGGATCAACGAGCCTCCCCATGTTCCACCCTTGCCAGTGAGCACTCCCTCCCACTGGTTTCGAATGGCGCGGTATGTGCCGAATAGGTAGCCGATTTCGCGACCAGTGACCCCAATGTCACCGGCTGGAACGTCGGTGTCGGCACCAATGTGCTTGGAGAGCTCGCGCATGAAGGAGACGCAGAACTTGCGGATTTCATTGTCTGACTTGCCCTTGGGGTCGAAGTCGGCTCCTCCTTTGGCACCTCCCATGTTCAGTCCTGTAAGAGCATTCTTGAAGATCTGCTCGAAGCCAAGGAACTTCAAGATGGAAAGGTTAACGGTAGGGTGTAGACGGAGACCGCCCTTGTAGGGACCGAGGGCAGAGTTGAATTGCACACGATAGCCATTGTTGACCTGGCACTGGTTCTTGTCGTCCTCCCAGACAACACGGAACTGGATGATGCGCTCAGGGATGGACACGACTTCGAGAGCCTTCCTGTACTCGGGGTTCTTCTCGAAAAGGGAGGAGGATTCAAGGGTGGAGACAAGCTCTGCAGAAGGGAGTCAGTTTCCATGGTGTTCAATCGAAGGTTTCTCAGTGGCATGGTGGGAACGTACCCTTCTTGGCTTGCTCGAACTCGGGCTCGTACGCAGCAGGCATGATGGTGAATGGAGAAGAAGCGGGTATCAAACAAAGGTTATGGTAGAATCACAAGGGCGACACAGTGTGTAGCAAAAAGCTGAGAAAGGATTGATTGAATGTGCGACCTGAGGATTGGAGGTCGAGGTTTTTATATAGGTATGTCAAGCAAGCGGTAGAAGCCATCTCTGGCGGCGCGCCGTTCTTTTCCGATCAAGACCCCCCGCCCGGCCTCGCTCTGGCCCCTCCTCCCCTCGATGTGCCGGGAGAAGAAAAAACAAAAGAGAGGGTGAAAAAAAAAACGGAGACGAGAGGCAACGTCACGGGCGTGGTGTTTGCGGGCTGCGACTGGCCAGAAGCCGGCGTCTGGATTTCAGCGACGCAAACCATCTCGTAGAGCGAATAGATAAGGAGGGGACGAGCCAATGGAAAGGGTCGCGGGGGCGGACGCGACGTGCCCGCGCCCATGGTATTGCAGTCATAGTGCGCCGTCATGTCGTCCGAATTCGGCGCAAACGCATGCTTAGTACCCCGCGGGGGGTTTGTGCCACTCCATGGTCGTGACAAAACAACGACGCCATGCGCGCCGGCCTGTTCTTGTTACCCCCATCTATTTGCTCTTCATTTCCTGCCGTTATCTCCTCCTAGGTACATACACTACTTGCAAACGTCCTTAGTTGTTTACACCACGGCACCGGAAATGCTTGCCACCCATCCGCCCGCGCTAGCTGTCAACCCTCGTGTTCCTTCCTGCCAAACCCCACGCCCACCACACCTCATGTACCTATTCCATGTGCATACCTAACTACAAAGGTACTTACCTCTACGTATCTACTTACCACACCACCACCACAATTCCTCCACCCACCACCCTCCCTGCATCATCTTAGTCGGTTTCGGTCGGGTCCCAATCTAGGAAATCATCTGTCAGCACACGACAGAACACGAAGAAGAAATGGACCTCGTGACCCGTCTCTTGAAGGACTACCGCCCATCCCTCCACCGAACACCGGAGCAGCAGCTGTCTCTGTTTTTCTATTTTGTTTTCAATCCCATCTTTCCGTTGCTCCCTTGATCCTATGCTTGGTGAGAGCAGCTGCGCTGTCATGGAAAAAGAAGAGGAAAACAAAAAATCATCCAAGTGCTACTCACCAGTGACCAGATATTCGTCCAACCCATCCATCGTCTGCATGTCACCATCCTCAATCGTGAATCCGCCTACCTCCGCGTTCTCGACGATCCGAGCCTTGTTGACACTCTTTGGCAGCGGCACATAGCCATGCTGCAGGCTCCACCGGACGAGCAGTTGTCCCGGCGTGCATGAATACTTTTTGGCCAGTGACACAATGGTTGGATGCTTCATGCGCAGGGCCCGGACCAGCGGCGCATAAGCTTCCACCACGATGTCGTGTTCCTGGCAGTAGGATGTGATGTCCTTGCGTGTGTTGAAGGGGTGGACTTCAATCTGATTGACGGCGGGGGGAATTCTTGGCTTCGCACTCAGAAGCTCTTGTAGCTGTGCAGGCGGGCCATTGTCAGTGAGAATCGTCAAGTGAGCATCGCATTCGGCGCCTGCATGTATGTGCATACATGTAACAATACACCAAGCATGTACTGCGCTCCCAATCTCCACGTGAGGGGCTGTACAAAAGCACCCGCTGCATGCACACATCAAGGAAGGAGGGAACGGGTACTGACATGCTTGACGCCGTAGTTGGAGACTCCGCCGCTACGAATCTCCCCTTCGTCAATGGCGTCTTCAACCGCTCTCCAGCTGTCCAGGCGCGCTTTCTTGCCACCATATGGAGAATGGAGGAGGAATAAATCAATGTAGCCGAGCCCGCATTCCTTGATGGATCGTTTAATGGCTTTCCGTGCTACATCATACGAAGAATTGGAGGCCAGCTTGGAAGTAAAGTGGATGTCTTGGCGCTTGAGTGACTCTGTATTGGCGTCGCTAGAGAGGAAGTCGAGGATGGCTTGGCCACATTCCTTTTCGTTATGGTACATTTGGGCAGAGTCGATACTGCTCGTGTGCCTCGTCAGTGGTCATACAAGGGCTGAGGAGCATGATGACGTACCCTCGATATCCGGCCTGCGGATGGAGAGGTAAGCACAGAAACGTGGGTAAGCTATCGATGTTTTTGAGAGGCATTGAGGGGTTCGTCGTACCTCGAGAGCCCATCGAACTGCCTGATACGTTTCCTTGCCTGAAGTCAAATAGACGCCGAGGTGGATGGTAGGCATGGACAAGCCATTAGCTAGCTGCGAAGAAGATCAAAATAGATCAGTACATGTGTTGGTCCGATCCGACCTTGGATCTGCATGGCATCCTTGATGGCACTGACCTTGGTGCGCGAGGCTAGCGAGTAGGACATTGTGATGTTTTACGGGCAAGGGACAGCCGTGGTGAAGGATTGACGATGATGTTGGTGACGCCACGATCGATCTATGCAATCGGGCGTATCGGGGATGACAAGATCGCAGATGTTCGGGATGCGATGCAGATGCGAAAACAATGCTGATGCTGGTATTTGGATCCCAAACTGTCGGTATCGCGTTACGTGCGGCGGAGTGAGTGCATATGCGGACACGGAGGGGAGCGAGGAGGATTCGGAGCGAGGTCGTGCAGCCATTTGTGAGGCTTGGAAGAGGGGAGCATGCACCTACCTGCATATGTAGTAGTGACGCAAGCTTGACTGCTTTTTCGAACGAGGGGGAAATACGAGTACAGTGGAGAAAGGTACAAGTGGGCTGCTGTACGGCTGGCTGAAGGCTCACCTGGTGATATTGAATTTCAGTTACAATATTGGACGGCGATGCACAAGAGGGCTCTCACTTTGTTGCTTGCTTTTTCAGGGCAGGGCTCCCAAGACATTGGATGGATGGATGGATGGATGGATGGATGACTGTCAATGTGTGGCTCCCGAGTGACAGGGGCGTGACCTGCACCGCACAGGCACCTTCAATGTTGATGATGCAGCCTGGCGCATCCGCTGCAGTTTTTTGGATATACGAATGCACTCCTCTACCATGTACAGATCTGGTGTAAGTATATCTAGCCTACCTAATCTGTGCTACCAAAGGCGCTATGCGGCAGATTTCAGTCGGCGACTGCCCAAGCGGCGCTCCGATGTCATGTTGGGCACGGGCAGGACGAAACACAAAATGGACGGAACCTAAAAAAAAGAGCGGAGAAACTTGACCGAAGCGGAGGAGTGAAGAAGAAAAGAGGGAAGATGATTGCAATGAAAGGAAAAAGGCGGAGAAGCCAAAAAAGGAACATGGGACGAACGATGGAAGAAGAAGACCAGGCGCGGCCTGTTCCCCTGCAGCGGCGGAGCGTCCGCCCATCCCATGCGAAGGGTCCAGATTCACAACATCACCGTGGTAAAGAATCGGGCTCTCCGGCCCCTGCCTGCCTGCCTGACTGCAACTATGTATGAGAAAGGTTTCAGACTGTAGAGAGGCAAAAATCCAAAATGCGCACGTTGCAGAGTGAGTGCATCATGGTGCTACTCAGTACTGGACAGGCCATGTACTACAATGTACATCAATGTACATGGAGTCAGTCCAATACAGGGGTTGGGCAGCTGCCGCTCTGCAACGTGCTCGGGCGAGATGATTAGAGGGACCCCAAAGCAGCGGTGCCTTGGTTATACCTGTACGGCGGGCTGTAGTCATGGCGCAAAGGAATGGGAAAGGGAAAGAAGAAGGAAACACGAGAGACGAGCATGGCGTGTAGTACAGGTGTATGAAGTGGTCAATGGTTAGGTACCTACCTAGGCATTCACAAGGGATATGTTGCAATCCAACCATTGTTTGTACTCATAGCTACTCTACAATAGCTACACAATTTGTCATGAGGCTAATGCACCAGTTTAGCACGACTGTACTTGTCCAGCAACCATGGTTCACGCCAGCCGCAGCGGCGTCACCCAGTTCGTTGCACCAGCCAACACCTACACCAACACATCTGTACGCTATAGCTGTATACCGAAATCGCAAAGGCACGCACGCACGCACGCACGACAGCGGAACAGCCACAATCGCCACGCCGCCGTGTCCACCTGGCGAGCGGATCGCATTGCAGCCCTCGATTGGCGCGGCCAACAAGCCAAACCCTGGCACGGTCAAGAGGGGAGGGAGATCGTGGCAGGGGACAGTGCGAGGGGACACAACCGAGCACGCCTCGACTGACTTCGACTTCACCGGGGATGATGGTTTGAAATTCATCGCGGGAGCCACATTGGGGCTCCAATGGCCGCTCGTAGGAAACGCCCGAAGGGCCAGCCACACCTTACCTGATCCCGCTGGTTCCCAGCAGCATCAATGGCTGCCGACCAAAAAGATATAAGGCTCTTGTCGTGCCGCTATGCTCTCAGCAGCCATCATCGCGCAATCCTCCTGTCTGTGTGTGTGTGTGTGTGTGTGTGTGCCTAGTCAGTCTACTTGTTGTTTTTCTTCTTCTTCTTTAACTTCTGTGGTATTCGTCGCCCTCGGTTGATTCGCCATTCCAGATTGGCCTCTCATTTCCCTGGCCGCCTATCCCGTAGCTTTTTGCGCTGCTGCTTGCTTGTCTTGGGCTACTTGGGTACATCAGGTTAGTCGCCCACTGCATACCGCCGCCTACCTACATTCACGTACCTTGAGGCAGTACAACAGTGCCTACACAGCTTGGGGTACTTAAGAAACTGGTGCTCCCCCCGCCGCGTCGGGTCTGGCCAACCAACCACACGTGCTGATGTTCCTTTGTTCCTGCAGTAGTTTGATCCCAGGGCCACAATGTCCAATCTTCACGGCTTCACCACGCACTTCCCCGCCGGATATCCCGCTGTCCACCCCCGCCAGGGCTCCTTTGCACTCGGCGGCTCCGGCGCCAGTCCCAGCGCAGGAACAACCCAGTTTGATATATTCGAATGGCACCCCGCATACCAGAGCTGCCAGCGCTTCTTCCTCGACCACGCACAGCACGAAAATGGCGTCCAGGCCGTCGCAGCCCTGATCAATATCTGCTTACCTTTCCAATGGTCCCCTAACCCGGTCGTCAATTCAGCCGGCCCGCTACCCACCTCGTCGGGCCCAGCAGCCTACAACGCGCCCTGGCCCAGGACCACCGCCCCCGGCAACTCCCGAGCACAACCCACCCCTGCCTGGGTTTCCTTGTTGCCCTTCATTCGACGCCTCATTGTCACGGGCATGGACAAGGACGGCATCATGCATGGATTCTTTGGTGACGAATGGCGAAAGGGAGTCGGCCCCATGCACGAATGCGAGCGGCGAAACTACCTGTTCGCCGCAAAGAGCGGCTGGGCCAGTGTCAAAACCCAGTACGACATGTCTCCTCAAGAATCAGTTCCCTTCTTGAAGCCCCTCCAGGATGTGCTAGAGGCCGAAATTGATAGTGCGGAGAAGATGTGGAGTCAGTGGCTGTACATGAGGGACTGGGAAATCGGTCCAAGAGCCCCCGAAGGCGAGGCTTGAGTTCTGCAACCTCTGCGCTGGGGCAGAGTGACCAGGTGGGACCTCACCCACGTGGCCCACGGCGGTGCAAGATGCGACTGCATACGAGCATGGCATGCGAGTGTGATTGCATGGCGTTGGAAGGATTGAAACTAGGCATAGCGAGGGTTTATTTTCATTGGGCAGAAGGGAGGGTTCCCACTGTGATGTCACGAGTTGGGTAGCTACCTACATAGGTACATAATGAATGCATGGCTAAGACTTGTACATCTGTAAATAGATGGTTACTAACGTACCACCTGCGTGGTGTCGTGTGTTGATGGTGACAATGATGTGCCTCGGATCGGAACAAACAAAAGCAAGGACACCAGGACAAGGATGGTGCATCATCATGGTTCCTTCGTGTTCGTGTCATCATCAATGATGCTGGGGGTTCGAGTTCAAGCCACAGCAGTCAGCTTGTCTACTCTGAGGTTGACGTGCGTGCCCTTGGCCATGGGAGGTCCATTTCCGAAACTCCGTGGTACTCTTGTCAGATCTCGTGCCTTCTCCTCGGAATGGCAAAGTAGGTGCATGCTAACTGTGGTGTGCCCAAGATGCCTGTTGTGTCTCCAATGCTCATAGATATCCAGCTACACGGATGCGAATGCTTGTACATGGGTCCTTGGTAGGTAACAATGGATGATGCCTGCCTGCTGCATGACAAGTTGGAACCCCTTCCTTCGTATTGGCGAGCCCAATGCCAAGCCGGGTCCCTTGTTAAAGATCGGCGGAACCTCATCCACACCTCTTCTCAGAAGCTTGACCTTATTTTAACTCAACATCACGCCTCACCATAATCCCCCACCGTAGTAGCCTCATGGGTCATGGACTCTCTGGTCAGAGAGTGGACCCATTTTCTGGACAGATGCATCGAATTACGAGTTCGTGCTGATCTTTTCGACGCAGCAGCCGTCCAGCTGCATGTCACCTCTCCGCTTCCCGGGCGGAAAATCGCAGCCCTGCTGCTGAAGCCGCGCTCGCCCACCGCAATCAGCTTCGACCCCCGCGTAGTCGTCTATGCAGAACGGCTACTTGCTTTGAAAAAAATCGATGCATCGGATCTTCTTTCGTCCGCTTTCCAGTATTCCAAGGATCGTCCCGCAAGGCAAGGCCAAGGGCACAGCTCCAAAGATCCTTCGCCATGGCAGAACCCGCCCGAGCTGGAAGAGATTCTTTTTCATCGCCTGCACAAGGCTTTCTCTGGTGAGCGCGTCGAAAGGCCTACCACCAACACAGAGGGATTTCGAACCCTGTGCGTCGTCACAGCATGGATGTCCGCCATGGTTGCCTCTCACACTAGTGACTCCATGATACAGGCGCTAGCCGGTATCCAGCAGCACCCCCAGCAACAGTCTATCAATGTCCGCGAAGCGCTCGGAATGCTTGTTGTGGGTCTGATTGAGAACGCCAAAATTCTTCAGTTGTTGAACAAGGTCGAGCTCAAGCAAGTCCGCAAGCAGTTTGCTCAGGCACTGTCAACCTTCATACCATTTCTGTCGCAGACCTCTATTCAGATTGCAAATCGTCTGGAAATATATCAAAAAGAACACGACTTCCATGACAAGTCCGTTCCTAATGCAAACGAGGACGGTAGCGAAAATGCCGTTGATGCCCTGCAGCTGGAAGCCGTCATCGAAATTCCAATGATCAACACACGAGCTGGACTCTACATTTTCTTACATTCACTTGTATGTCCCAGAATCTGAGACGACAGCATCAGAGGCTAATTAGAGCAGCTCGTTGCACGTCCTCTGACAGATGACATTTTGATTACTAGTTATATTAATTCTCGCTACAAGGTATCCATTTAATGACCGGTAACTGAAGAAGCAAGGTGCTAACCAAGATAGATGGATGTTCAAACTATGGCGACCGACTTAGTGACCGCAGCATTTGATATTCTGGCAAACGCCATGTACAGGAATGAACCCAGTCAGACCATGGACAGCTTGAAGTCTTTTCTCGTCAACAAAATACCCCTCCTTCTGTCTCAGTACGCCTCTCCCATGTATGCCATGAACCCGGAATTGTGTATTACTCAGGCTTTAAGCCACGTAGATCCCAATGCTTTCCCGGCCTTCTCGCAGGGCTTCGATATTATGGGGAGCAACAATGCTTTATCCGATGTGCGCCAGGATTTTCTCAACGCGTGTGCACTGCATGGCTTGATACAAACGAGCACTGTGGAGCGCTTACTTGGAGAAACACCCATGCAGGGTCCACCGGAGACTAAATACGTTAAACAGAACTTGATTGCGCAGTGCAAGGAAAACTTCGAGAGGGTCTATGCGTACATTGAAGAGTTGGAAAATCTTGATGGAAATGCAGGCGCTATCGTAGGCGCCGTGACGGAGGTATGCTTAGCTGCTTGGAAAAAATGATTCTTGCTGACTCTTTCGCAGTTCATATCCCATCTGTGTGAGACTCAGATGACGATGCATTTAAAAAACATATGCAACTTGCTGTCTAAGAAATCGCAAGCTTTGGATACTATGCTGCAATTCACTTCGCCAGTGAGCATTTTGAAACCTTTGTGTATCTTTCTTGACGAGTGGCGATACGATGGAGACCAAGGTAAACCGCTTTATCCTTTATGTGGGGAGCTGTTGCTAATCCCCGTAGGTGAATACCAACCGGTCTATGATGAATTTGGCGCAATATTGATTCTGGTGATGGCCTTTGTCCATCGATACGATTTGACGCATTACGACCTGGGGATTGAGCATGATTCATTTGTGGCACAATTGTTGGAGAATGGCTATCGCAGCGTGCCACCAGACGACCTGACGGATGATCAAGGGAAGCATCTGGGGAGCTGGCTCCGGGATCTTTACGACTCTGACAAGGAAGGGTTAAGCAACGAGGTGTTTGCATCATGTCGACCACAGGACTTCTACTTGATTGTGCCTACTCTTTTCAGCCAAACCGTGATGGCCTGTTCAGCAGATGTGCTATCTTTGGAGTCAGTAAAGGGTGGACTAGAGTGTGAGTGGAACTTACAGAATACGAAGTTGTGCATATCCTAACCGGCTTTAGACCTTCACGAGACCTTCCTATTGCCCGCCTTGGTTGGTGGCTTGACATGGATGTCATCGCATGCTTTACTTTCTGGACATCAAGATTTGGATGTTCTGATGCAGATGTTTGGAAAGCTGATACGATCCACCCCTACGTCTGGTGATGCACAAGCCATGCACTCGACCATCTTATGCATAGTGTCTCCACAGCTGAAGAAATGCTTCCGCACTTTGAAGCGACGCCACCCCAACCGCACGGATATCGAGCCACTTCTTCAAGCGATTAAAAGTGTCAAACACTACGAACCCTCCGTATATTCCTCTACCGCCGAGCTAGAACAGTGGACCAGCGCCTCCAACAGCACCCTCATTTCGTCTCTACGACAAACCGTACAACAACTCTCACAATGGGCTTCGTCATCCGCGCTTCAACCCAATCCACCTAGTTATACCCATCGCCAAATCTATACATGCCTTCAACTTGTTGGTGCCTCCAAAACTTTGCGTGCTATTGTCGACGAGATCAAAACTCAAACTGAGGCTGGTAATGGTGCAGCCGCCTTGGATATAGGCGTCTCTATCATTTGTGCACCTATGGTTGATAATAGCACAATGCCCGTCACTTGGGCTGGTAGCTCCATACCAGCCACTCCGCCACCGCGGACACGAATCAATCTTCGAGAAGCGCTGCAAGTTGAATTCGACGATGCTCCTAGTATTGTGTCTGCGGATCCCTTGGCTGCCGAAACAATTGTACGTCTTCATCGGCGCGTGGAAGGCCAATTTGCGGACCTTGCTCAAGCAGCAGGCATCCCTACCGACAATGCCATGTTGTCGACGGTCAACCTATCAGATGTACCGTCACAGAATCTTCCTGCCGATCTTGACAAGGCAATGAATGACGCCGCAGCAGGTGTGCTGGCAACAGGTAGTGGTGATTTATCCTCCATGGAAGGCATCGACATGGACCTGAACAAACAAGGATTGAATCGCACAATGGACGACTTGGATCTTACTGCGGCAGGTGTAGACTTGAGCTCAATCGGAGTGGGCACTGGTGGAATGAGTACGGACATCCAGATGGGAGACCTTCCTGAACTAAACTTAGACGACATGGGCGACATGGGTGATATGGGTATGGGTGGAGATGGTGATGATTGGGGTCTGGATTTCACTGACATGTAGTAGTTGTTGGAGAAAAGTGTTGAATGATTGTAATAGTCAACCCGTGTTGAGACAATTATCCCATTTATTTGCAGTTGTGTACATTTTTATCCCATGATTTGATGAGGCTATTATCCAACCAATAATCCTTCGAAAATGAAAAAAAGTAGTCATACATGGTACAACACATTACTAGGCATATGTCACGGCAAACATGCGGGGTGGTCACTCTAGTCTCATGTCCTCAACTTTATTGCTCCCCACAACCACACGTTTCCTCTTCTCCTCTTCTTGTAATTGCAAAACACAACCATATAACAAAAACAATACCGTCGGACCCGGAACTCTATAATTCAGGGAAAGTACCACGATTGTGGGACAAAAAACGAGGGAAAAGAAGCATCCAGAGGCTGCCGGCCCCACAGTACGTCAACCTCTACGGCAGTGTCAGTATGCCATATAGCCTCAAAGGTCGAAACGTCCTTGTGACGGGCGGATCCGCGTAAGTAGAGCAGCCATCTTACCTTTCCAGCGTGTTCTTATTTGCCTTCCTCCTTCCAAATGTCTCCTACAAAGACACGGCAAATCACCCATTATATGTATGTATAACTGACTGGAACCGTACGATTATCTGCAGCGGTCTAGGTGCTCTGCTAGCCACAACCTTCGCATCGCACGGCTGCAACATCGCCATCAACTACTTCAACCGGGTCGATCCCGCACAAAAGGTAGCCCGCGAGTGCGAGAACCATGGGGTCAAGGCCGTGCTTATCAAGGCGGTAAGTCAAGTTCTCCCCTTCCATTGCCTTATCGACGCATTGCGTTACTGCTCCTTGCTTGATTACTGATTCTTGGTCACAGGATATGACGACTACAGACGACTGTCCGCGAGTGGTTGAGGAAACCATCAAGGCCTTGGGCGGCATCGATATCATAATCTCGAATATGGTACGCCCTTTCAAACCACTCCCCTCTTTCCATTCTTGTGTGTCGTTTATCCCATCGTTCTACAACGTCGTTGCTAAGGGGATACAAATGTTTCCGTTACAATCTACTTTTTCAACTCTCTTAACATGCAAGGACAAAATGCTGATACGTGGCTAGGGATGGACGAGATTTTCCGAGTTTGCAGACCTGGACGCTATGACTTACGAGGAGTGGGATAAGGTATGTACACCAGAGAAATGGGTATCCAACGTCATGTTGATGCTTGATGCGATGCAGTGCTGGGCAGCCAACGTCAAGACCCCCCACGCGCTCCTCAAGGCCGCGAAGCCAACTTTCGAGAATAACCCCGAAGGAGGCGTCATGATCACTACGGGGTCTATTGCAGTGCGTGTACCCCAATTCCTTATAGAACCCCCTCTGCATCCTCATGGCTTGCTCTCCTACGGCTGAATCTTTCCACGCAAGCCCAGTCTCCGTACCATCCGGCTAATGCAATGGATTTGTTCTCTAGGCAGTATCTCAAGGTGGTTCCTCCATGGCTTACGCCGTGACCAAAGCAGCGCAATTCCAACTCGTCAAGTGTCTAGGCGAAAGCCAGGGACCCAAAATCAGGGTCAACACCGTTCTCCCCGGGCTGCTGCTGACAGAATGGGTACGTTCAGTTACTCCCTATTCTATATGCACCTTGTACAACCAGTTTTTCCGCTTCGTTCCGCTCACCTCAGCCATGGAATTCACGCCTTCGTATCTCTAATCTGACAAATGGCCATGTAGGGCCTCAAATACTCCGAAGAACGGATTGCCGAGCTCAAGAACAAGGCAGCGTTGAAGCACGAGACGTATCTTGATGATTGTGCAGATGCCTTCGTTATGCTTGCTAAGAATACAAGTATGACGGGTATGCGGATCCAGGTCGATGCAGGATTGAATGTGCAGGGAGGCTAGGGTCTCGGGATAGCAGGACTGCGCATCTTGGGTCAAAGAGACGCGGTCGAGGGGTGAAATCTACAGAGAGAGAAAAATGCAGATCCAAGAATGCAGGTACTCCTGAGAAAACTCCGAGTGAGGAAGGATGATGTGCGGACGCCATCACTGATAGGAATGTCAATCTGCATTTCACCATCCACCCCCGCCACTTTCAATCTTCTTCCACACTCTCCGTATCATCCAAAGCTCTTACCACTTCTTCCATTTCCGCCGGACTTGTAATGCCCCAGACTCCACCACCCTTGACAGCACCTTTCATGCCCACCTCTTTGCCCACCAGATTCCTCCCTACCTTCCCTGGCCCAATTCCCACATACCTTTTTACCTTCTCCTCCTCGTGTAGCCACTTAATGGACCGCCACCACTGCACCGTTTCCACGCAGCTCCTCGCCAACAGGTCCTTCAACTGCTCTTTGCTCTGAAACGGGCGTCCTGTTACATTCGATATACAAGGCATGACACCCGGCCAGGTGACAATATCAACCCCATCTTCCCGCTCCTTGTAAAGCATGCGTTTCATGGTTTCTTGTGCAGGCTCCATGATCGGGGAATGGAACGGGCTGTCACTCTTCAGCCTCACGCTCCGCGGATCGTGCCCGCCAAACTGACGCAGGTTTGTCATGAGCGTATTGATCCTCTCAATACTACCACTCAACACAATCTGATTCTTGCTGTTGATGTTCGCAATAAGCACCTGCTGGACGGCCGGGGTATGATCCGCGCTGTCTGACTTGGATCCCGAGGAAGACAGCTCCAGGAAACCACGGGTATCGTGAATAAGCGACTGCATGTGCTCTTCAGACTCGCACACAAGAGCTACCATGCCAAACTCCCCGCCTTCCTGCGACACAGCATTCTGAGTGCAACGGGACATGACCTCGGCTCTCTTCCTCACTAGGCGCAGCGCATCCGGAAACGTGAGATATCCTCCCGCAACCAATGCCGCAAATTCACCAAGTGAATGCCCCAGTGTAACATCAACGCGTTCTCCCAACTTGAATCCAAATTCTTTCTCGAGGATGCGGAGGATGAGGATCGAGGTTGCCATGATGGCGGGTTGTGAGTTTTCGGTCAGGTTGAGTTGTGCGTTCGTGCCATTTTCGATGATGGTCGTAAGCGGTACTTTGAGCGTTTCGTCAATCTCTTCCAAGATTGGTTTGGATGTGCGAGGGAAGGCCTCGAGCCATGGTGTAGTCATGCCGACTCTTTGCACGCCTTGTCCTGTTGGACAGAAACAGTGTATTAGCCACCCATGTCTCACGAAGTATTATTTTCCAATGACGGAGTGTAGGGTTCTACAGGACGTACCCGGAAAGAAAATGGCTGTTTTGGGCCGTTTTGAAGGAGTTTGGGTGCTGCTCATCCATCGCCGTGCTCCTCCCTTTGCAGCTTGTCGCCGGCAGCGTGAGCATGACCACGGGGTAGTGGCGGAGGTAATCCTCCTTGTTGTTGCAGTGTAAGAGCTCGCCATAGCAGTGAAGAGGCACTATCAGGATCTGGCATGCATTTTCTGTAGGTGTGCGTCTATGTTTATAGCGAGTGTGAGTACGGGGGAAGTCGCGGGGATGCGGAGGTGAGGCGTGGGGGAGCTGCAAGGAGCTAGTGTTAGGATGACACGGGCGCTCACCTACATGTACAACACGCGGCCAACAAATAAAACAGATATATAGCTGGCAAAAATCGCATCCGAATCAAACGGAAAAAGTTCGCTCAATTCTCACAAGAATCACCGATCAGAAAAATAAATCCGGCCGCATGTTTCCAGTGATTTCTATGTGAAGGCTGGTGTTGGCGGTCGAACACGGGATTGGCCTAACAAATAGGCCGAGGTTACCAAATGCAAAGCCACCAAATACCACTTAGCATATGGATCTCGGTGATGGAAGATGCAATTCTGACCTTTCTTTGCGGATGATGCGGTCAGCCAAGATTAAGAGCTTCTTTTCCATTTTCACTCTACACGACCATACTGTGGTCACAGCGCGATTTGGAGGCAACAACCTCGTCCCTTTTCTTTCTTCTTTGTGAGAAAAATTAATTCATTACATGCATTATACACAGGCCAATATTTCTACCGAACTACTTTGCGCTGGGAGGCTTTGTGCTCTGGAAACTTTCGAAAAGAACATGAAGAACTTGGAAATGAAAAGCCAATATAATATTCTCTCGCATTGGGTGAAGTCCAGTTTAGAACCAATAAAAGCTTACTACATGTTCAGTATGGGTTATATGATATTATAATGTGAATGAAAAGGAGCAACGGAAGGTACATTTGATCAGGCTATTTACGTGGTGCGGGAATAGCTATCAGCCTTCATCATTTCACTGCCAAATTCATGTGAATAGTCGCCATGATCGGTACAAAACACTCTGCACAATATGTTAAGTTTGAGTTGTCAACTATGCGGGCATGGAGTGGTTGGTGAAGTATTGGAATGCGTCAGTCAGGATTTCCGGGACATATTGAAATCGAGAAGTTGTATACCGAATATGGCTATGAGTCTAACATCATGAACAAACTTTCACTTTTCATATGGATGTAATTATGTATACAGGAAAATGGTTCAAAGTCTAGGTTTGAACCAAGTAGACAATACATGTTATGGACAGATGGACCATCCTCCGACACAAACATTGTGAAAACAATTCTCTGATTTTCTGATTGCCTTTTCATATACACATTGACCCTATAATTAAGCAATAACCATAAGTATAGCATAAGCACATCAACTCCCAATACCAGATGATAAACGAAGCGTCCAGACCGAGTTTGCTCCCTCCATGATCCAAATAATAACTTCTTGAATGTACACTACCATGTACACACTAACCACTCACTCCACAGCCCCTTGTATTTGGACATTCGTTACACCCTATTGTTGGATGAAAAGGACCCCTTCTCGAAGAGTCAAGTTATAGCCTCCTAGCGGTTCCCTGCTGTGTTCATTCCCTACTCCCACACGCGCAAGCAAAATTCAATGCTTCTTCTCAGACACAGTGAGTCTCATAATGAAATTGGTGACGACGGCGGCGAACAAGGCGAGAGCGAGGATTGTCGGGCCGAGACGATCATCGAAACCACCCTGGCCTCTCTGCCTGATGCTCTTCGCGCGCCAATGGAAGGTGAAGAGCGCATACAACATAGCCATCATGGCGACGAGTGTAAAGAGACCAGCACTAATCTGGCCGACCTTGTCGCCGAAGTTAAGCAGTCCGACGGCGAGGCCACCGAGGATGACGGTGAAGTTGAGCCATGACAGGAAGGTACGCTCGTTGGCGAAGAAGACTTTTGGTTCGACACGGGTGGGGAGAGCGATGCGCTTGCCTACATTTCCAATCCAGCGAATTAGCTACAAGAGGGTGCTGGGCAGCAGGATTTGGGGTAACGCAATAAACGAAGGGGATTTTTTCAAATACCAGGAGCGGTTTGGAGCAAAGGTTGGGTAGACATTGTTATGACGAAGGTTGTAGCTAGCCCCACCCAACGAGAGTGATGTGGGAGTCGTGAGAAAGCAGCGGGTTTGCCGTGGGAAAGGCGATGGCCAACAAAGTCTTCACTGTAGAAGTTTTGAAGGATAAGAGAGTAGCAGAAGGCGGCGTGAAGAAGAGAGGTGAAAAAGCAATTGTCCGAGAAAGATTTGATCAAGCAAGCTTGCTCCCGAAGCCATGATTCCCACTTTCCTAGAGCTTCATTCATCCTTGCACATGGCAACCAATCAAAGCTCCCACGTGATGACACACCGCACTATGCCGTATATGGGCTAGGCGCGGCGGTATCCCGTTGCGAAAGCAAACTAGGACTGCTGGCGCTCAGTGTGTGATGTGTGCAAGCAAACAATCGTCACGTAACATTGACCTTACCACCGTTCACCGTCCATCCCACCACCACTACCACCCTTTCTATATCCATAAACTACAGTAACCTATATTTTTCACAATGGCCGTACGTTTTTTTAACCCCACATAGTAAAGAGAGCGTTTTTGTTGTTGTTGTTGTTGTGACTTCTCCTTGACTTACTCGTCCACAGGCTCCCACCCAAGCACCACTCTCCACAGAAGACTTCACGCACATTGTGAACAGTGTACGCAAGCCGCCTCATTCTCGAAAACAAAATCATGACTAACCTCTGCGCTACCAATCAGGCTTGTGAACTCGCCCTAGGTTCAGCGGAAAAATACGAGCATGAGAAAGTAGCGGAGTGGAACACCACAATCATTGTACTTGCACCCCTTGCCCTCCC
Source organism: Periconia sp. R9002 (assembly GCA_023627715.1). NCBI lineage: Eukaryota > Fungi > Ascomycota > Dothideomycetes > Pleosporales > Periconiaceae > Periconia > Periconia sp. R9002. Next base: position 249,244 of record JAMAHW010000046.1, on the reverse strand, counting down.
AAAAACAGAATGGAGAAGGAGAAAGAACTAACAATCTGGCCACCATGGCGGCGACCTCAACAGAACACTATCCTACAAAGCCTCATCGAGAAAACCCAAGCAGCCGATTCCAAACCCGCATCCTCCTACAAATTCATCGCCAACAGCACTATAATTCAGCACCTCGGCCACCCCTCGGAAGCCGCTACAGCAGGGCGTCGTGGAATGCACAGCGCTGTGGGTGCTTTCTGGAATACCGAAAGAGACGGAACCTTTTCGTACAAGTGGGACGGTGCTGAAACCAAGGGCATGGACGTTGTCATCAGCATCAACTGGATCGGCCTATAAAACATGGAATGGTTAAAAGAGAAAGAAATTGCACGATTCCGGTGTACTATCCTTGCAATGGGAACACGAAAGCCTGTTTAGGAGGAAGGAAGCTACGTGGACCACACTGAATCTGTACCACGACTGAGATCATCCAGTCGCATTCTTCTTTGGCTGGATCGTCTTTGCAACATTGCTCTTCTATTCGGATGTCAAGTGTTAACGGTGCCTTCTGGCGCAACCTACGCGCTTGCTATTCTTCTGCTTTTACTTGATCATTTCCAGTGTGTGTACATACACTTGGCTGTTGCCTTTACGTCTGTTTTCATTCAATTTCCACCATGTTCCTCATAGTGTCTCTACCGTATGCGGAGTACATATTCATGTCATTGGCCGTTGATCGTTGGCCTGCGGTCACATTCATATATATGGTGTGTCTAGAAGAAAACACATGCAATAACCATTAAAAAAGTGTTCGGATGTTTGAATACTATACGTTGTCCCTCGAATACATTTATATGTAGCATTCTGATTACACCAATCAATTGCGAAGAAGAAAACGCTTTTGATATATGTAGCATTACACATGAAGAACAGACACCGCCACATACAACCACACTTGTACATGCAGATTCCCATTCCCTGTTAATTACATTCCCATGCTAAGCGGGGTCAAGCTTTCGCGTGTACACACACCTACAAGCACCGAACATGGGACACCCGTCCGCCAATATGATGCGAACAAGTAGGCGAATCCCGTGGGGAGCCTATAGGTATACACAGTACATGAAATTTGTCATAAATGAAGGTTCCGCGAGCCTGTGGGGCACGGGAAGCAGGTGGTATGTTCGCAATACGCAGGGCTTCTTCCGTCATTTGGACCCCTTGTAGCAAGGCAGGATTGCCAGACGGCTTTACCCCCTCTATCAGGAACACTGTCAAGATTCATTTCCCCGGCATACCAGTCATTTGGTGATGGGCCGGCGGGAATATTCGTATGCGTGTGGACTTTAGTTTGTGGATCTTCGGGTTGACTGTACTTTCTTTTGCCGTGAATCAATTATGCATTTCAGATATCAAAGCCCATTGCACACCCCTATTTCCCTCTCATAAGCTCGTGGACTGGTTGCTCTCATGGTATGCCTTTCCCCCGTATCCTTTCTCTTCCCGCCGTCTTTGGTATATGTAGTGTTCAAATGCAGATGAAACCGCAAGCATGCAATGTAATATAAGTGTACGCGCTGTCTGTCTAAGACAGGTAGCCGGAAGGAAACAACAATGTAATCAGGTAAATCATAGAACATAGGCTTAAAGGTCATACGGCGGAGAAAAATCGGAAAAGTTAAACCTTGGATCAAGCCTTGGTACCGACGCCGTCAGTCCTTGTGCCAGTACTCCTGCCTTCCTCGTGCTTGTTCAACAGCGCTTTGATTTCCGAAGTGGACGTCTTGCCCCCGTTCTTCTCTGTGATGAGGCCCTTCAACCATGCGTTTTCCGTCTCGAGCTGCTGGATCCGGGTCTCGAGGACGCTGACACGCTCTGTCATCTCCTTGGCGGTCTTCTCGAGGGTTTGCTCGCGCTGCTTCTTCTTGATGCGGAAGCGCGCGCTCGCAGCCGTGTTTCGCCGTCGCTTGTCCTCTTCAGCAGCGATGCGGGCAGCCTCGTCTATTGCTTGTTGGCTGTTTGTTTCGCTGTTCTCCAGCTTGCGCTTCTTACCGTTGGTGGCATCGAAGCCGGCGACGACAGGGGACACAGCAGACGAGCCTGGCGATGTGTAGGTGACGGGAACGGGGTAGTTGCTTCCTTGGGTCTGCGGCAAACCCTGGATAGAGGTGTCGATGATGGGAGTGGAGAAGTTTGGAAAGTCGGCAAAATGGAAGTCGCCTGTGAAACCCTCAAAATTAGACATGATTCATTAAGCCGCGAGAAGAAGAGACGGGTGCAAAGCAAAGGCGGTGATGGCCATCGCAATGTTGTCGCAACAACACGGACAATGGCGTGCTTAGCAGGCAGCTGGCCATTAGCTCAGCATGCAGTATGCAGACGAGGATGCAGACAGTCCAGGGCAGCCGTGTACATGCTGCATGTGAGTGGCTGCAGCGTTGTACAAGCGTGGGGTAGAGGGTGAAGCTGCAGCGCTACCGGCGGGGTAGGCATACACGAAGCGACGCATGCCTGTAAGCGATTGATTGGGCGACCATCAAGAGGTCTGCAGCCGCGTCGGGACAATGCGCAGCGAAACGGGCAAGAGAGACAGACGACTGTGAAGGGAGAAGTTGCGAGAGGTGAAGCACATACCAGACAGAGAAAAGTCCATTTTCGGGTTTGCGGAGACGGCGCCATTGTTTCTCGCTGCGGGACTCGGCTGGGTGGTGGGGGGCTGGTCGTTGACTGCGAAGCCAAAGTCCAGCGGCACGTCCATGTTGAAGTTGCTTGCGTCGGCAAAGTCTGCGTTTGTGAACAGAGCAAAGTCGTCCTCGAGGTTCTGCGGGTCAAGGGTCTGATCCGAGGGCGAAGGGATCGTGTTGAGGTTGGCGATGTATTCGGACACGTTGGGCCCGCGACGGCCGTTGTAGCCGGACATGGGGATCTGCTATGTGGACAGAGGGCACACCGGTGAGGTGACGGCTCCGATGGGTATTCCGCAGCGTATTTCAAAAAGGAAGGATAGTGTTGCGCCGTGTAGCGTGCAAGTACTTGTTTTGCGATTCCTCGGGCGGCTTTGTGGGCGTATGTAAGTACTGTATGAGAGGTTTGGATCCGATGTGATAGGCTAGCTTGGGCAGAGGTCCGAGCGCATCAGCCCAAATTGGTAACGTTTTGAAGTGGATTTCTTTGTCTTGATTGTACTTTGTTGTATGCGCACGACAATAGCAACGAAGCGGGGTGGTGGGAGGTGGTGGCAGAAAGAAAGGGTCAATGGATTGATGGTGACGTTGCTGAGAAATCAAAGGGAGAAAGTCGGAAAGAGTTTGCTGATTAGAGAAATAAGAGGAGGGAGCCCCGCGAATCGGCCGGCGCTATTATGTGGTCGCTTTACTCCACCAAAACCACTCCAACTCGACCATGTATGATTAATCAACAATCCGGGGCCCCTTGCGCCTATTCACCTGTGGATTAGGAATCACGGCGCACAGTTGAAGCTGTTGCACTTACACCTACTGTCGTGCACAGAGCGGGACGAATGCCAACAAGTACTTACACAGGCATTGTGGCTGCCCCGCATCAGCCCGTTCGCTGTGTGTATCTTACTGCATTTCTCCGAACTTGGACCGACCGGCACACAGATTTTCGATATGCAGAGTAATCAATGAATGGCCAGCCAGACCACCATCCTCTTATATCTACTAAGTACCTGCCCACCGTATAACTACTGTATAGTAGCCTTGGGATCGCATTCGCACATGCAAGTGCCACCACCGTACTTGTACATCAAGTCTTCGTCAACGGCTCCCGGCATACCTACTTCGTCACCACGTCGCCTCACACGTTTTCCTAGGCAAGCAAAGGCATTACTTCTGAGAAAAAAGTTGTTAGATGTAGCCAACATGTTGATATGTATTGAATCATGTATCATTCTAGCATTAAACCATGGTAACACCCCGCGTTGAACTCCCATTCCCTTGCCTGCATTCGCATCCTCATCCCCATCATCCTCGCACCCTTTATTTCCCTTCGTGCTCCACCTCGTCCTCTTTTTCTCCATGACTCGAAAACACCTTGCCAAACCCCTTCCGGACCGTCCCCGAAATGCTGAAATCATTGAACAGCCAACTGTTGGCATGTCGTCCATAGTATTGAAATTCATTGGCCGGCTTTCCCGAGCTGCTGCTTTTTGACCGGCGGTGCCTCGCACCTTGCAAGCGCGGCTTGGAGAAACTTCCTGGAGCGATCTCGACGCTCTGCATTTGGGTCCGTGTAAGGGGCTCGGGGCGGATAATGTGCAGTCGTCCGACGCCGTTGCTTTCCTCGCTGCCACTCGTCGACGTTGTGGCCGACTTTGTAAAGACTGGGAAGCGCGACATGTCCATGCTATTGCTCGCTGTGTTGGAAGACGAAGAGAAGGAGGAGGAGGAGGAGGTTCCGGGTTGCTGTCTGTCCGAGAATCGGGCGATGGCGTCTCCATGATTGGGGAACGACCTCGATTTTTTGATCCGCTTGAGACGGGTGGAAAGGTCCCGGGAGCTGACGGGGCTACTGTGTTGTTCCTGGTCTTTCATCGGGCAGGAGTCTGGCTTTTGGCGTATTGTATGGTTGGCCAAGACCGTTTTTTTGTTTGTCCTTTCAATGCTGAGCTCGTAGATGTAATGTGTTTGTCTTTAAGAGGATTGATGTTCTTGTCAGAAGGGAGTGAGGTTTGGTAGTAATAATAGTAGTAGTAGGGATTGAAGTGTGGTAGCTTGGCTTTGGTGAGTCGTACCTAGTAGCTATCGAAGAAAAATAATTGCATGTATGATGATGTCCGCTCTCAACAAGGGGAAATGTTCAAGACTATATATCAAGATGGTTCATCTCTTCGGGTAGACGGCAACGTTCCATTCTAGGATGCTTTCCACATTCATCATCGACATGGACGTACACGCCTTGGTGCGGGTACCAATGCTTACTTAGTTACACGACCTTGGAAGATGTAGGAAGTAAGCCTTGCGCTTGGGCTGGCACACATGTCACGGGAACCTATCTACGGTTCCGTTTTATCCGTTTCTTCCCCTTGAGGCCTTGTTGCGGCTCAACACCTGCCTTGCCGTTCGTCCAACGTCCAGTGTGGCGAGTTTAGTGCGTGCATACATCGGCGAGCCACAGCTAATGAGATGGTCCCACCCCGCACCCACCCCTGCGAGGCTGACGTTGGGCTCCTCTCCGCTCCGCACGCTTGGACCATAGCTCGGTTCGTGTTCCGCCAACCTCTTGGGCTCTGTTCTCATTGGACTCGGGAGTCGATTGGCCTCTTTTGTGTGCTCATGTGCTCTTCCTGCCCCGTCTTGTCCGGCACCGGTGAACCGAAAAGAGACCCTCTGATGTTATTCTTCCGGCTCATGTATGCCTTCGATGTCGAGCTGTCGGGGAGGATCCGGCAAGGAAATCACATCGACGCCATCGGCAACAGCCTATCTATACCCTCACCTACTACACCGGAAATGTCACTATCTGTCCAACGTGCATGACTAATGGTCGGTTTTGAAGAACTGTATATGCTACACACCTATACTTCTTTAATCAGACAATTCATTCGCTCTTGTCACCTCTTCCTGCTGTGCCTTTGCGTTTCTCGCCAGAAGATTCAATGCACTACCTGCAAGTACAAAAGCGCACTGGTCCTCACTGAGCGTGTGTTTGGTCTTGATGACCGTTTCTTTCCCACCCTTCTTGACCACAAGTTCCACCTCACCCTTGCCGCCACTCTTCAGTACATCTAGCAGACCCCTTGTGCCAACTTCATCGCAAGCGTCGAGCAGATCATAGTCAGCTTCGTTGGCAAAGGTAAGTGGCACGATACCTTGCTTCTTAAGATTGGTCTCGTGGATACGGGCAAACGATTTGGCAAGAATGATGCGACCGCCGAGGTATCGTGGTTGCAAAGCAGCGTGTTCACGAGCCGACCCTTCGCCGTAATTGTGCTCTGCAACAACGAGCCACTCTTGGCCTTGCTCCTTCCACCTCTTTGCCAGGTCGGGAATGCCAGATTTGGTGCCATCAACGTCGTACGCAACGTTCACCTCGTCAGTTGCAGCATTCACGGCACCGATGAGCGTGTTCTCGGAAATGTTGGGGAGATGTCCCTTGTATTTGAGCCAAGGCCCCGCGGCAGATATCGTATCTGTTGTGCATTGGCCCTTTACTTTATAAAGGACACGAAGAGATTTAAGCTCGGAGTCGGGGAACGCAGGGAAAGGGTCGAGAAGGGCCAAACGCGTGGAGCTAGGGCTAACTACAACCTCGACGCTGGGATCAGGCACACCAGGCGTAGGCTGCAGTTCTGCAACTCCTTCAGCAAATCCTCCCGACGGGAGATCGGACCCTTTGGGGGGAGAGAATTTGAAAGGTTGTCCGGAGGGTGTGGGTATACTGTCAGTCATGGGATTAAACGTCATGGACCCAGAGTAAGTCATTGCAGTAATGAGCTCAGGAGAGGCAAGGAAGTTCATAGTAGCACGGTTACCATCGTTGCGTCCTGGAAAGTTGCGATTGTAGGATGTCAAGATAGCGTTGGACTCGCCTTTCTTGACATCGTCTGTTCTTGACCATTGACCGATACAGGGCTGTAGAATATTTTAGTTTGATATCGCCCTATGTAGAGAACCACATTATGATTTGCACTTACTCCGCATGCATTGGCCAAAACCACTCCTCCAGCTGAGGCAAATGTCTGTAAGGTTTGGTCCCGGTCCAGCGTCGCTCTGATCTGTTCACTCCCTGGAGTGATAAAGAAATCAGCTTTTGGTTTGAGTCCTGCCGCTGATGCCTGCTTGACGATTTCTTCGGATCGAGTCATATCCTGGTAGGAACTGTTCGTGCAACTGCCGATGAGTCCAGCACCAAAAGTTTTGGGCCAATCTTTCTCTTCTACCACCGACTTGAATTTCGACAGTGGTGTCGAAAAATCCGGAGTGAAGGGCCCGTTTATATGAGGCTCAAGAGCTGAGAGATTGATCGTGATTACTTTGTCATATTCGGCTCCAGAATCAGCGCGGAGTAAATTCCGTTCCTCTGGTAGATTTGCAATTTGTTGCGCAGCTCGAGCAATTGATCCTCGATGCGTGGCTTCAAGATAGGGTATGTGAGCAGGGGAGAATGGGAATACGGATGTCGTAGCACCAACTTCTGCGCCCTGGAGAGACTACAGTCAGAACCTTCTGAATAGCTATGCAAGTAAATTTGTGCTTACCATATTGCAAGCCGTGGCCATACCGGTACAACTGAGAGTATTGACACCTGGACCAAAATACTCGATCAAATATCCCGTACCGCCCTGAGTTCCGTTAGCGATGCATATGCTGAGATATACACGAACTGATACATACTCGAACGGTAAGTTGGCCTGCTAGATTAAGGATGACATCTTTGGGACTCGCCCACCCGCTCAATTCTCCTTCTAACCTAACACCCAAGATCTTTGGCGCCTTGAGCTCCCACGGCGCATCCACAAGAGCATCTACGGCGTCCGCGCCGCCAACTCCAATGGCGATAGCACCCAGTCCACCAGCATTCGGAGTGTGACTGTCGGTACCTAGCATCATCAAACCGGGAGCGGAGTAATTCTCCAATACCGACTGGTGGATGATACCCGCACCAGGAGGCCAAAACTCAATGCCGTACTTTTTTGCCGCCGATTCCAAGAAGTCAAACACCTCTTTATTCCCCGCAATTGAATTTGGTAAATCGGTATCTGCGCCTTTCTCTCCAACAATCATGTGGTCACAATGTATGCTTGCGGGAACGGCTGTCGAAGGGAGGTTGCAGGTCATGAATTGCAGCAAGGCCATTTGAGCGGAAGCATCCTGCATTGCCACACGGTCGGGCTTGAGTTTAAGGTTTGCTTTGCCCCTAACATCTTTGCCGTTACTCGTGCCTGACAGAAGCGAGTCTTCCGGGTTGTCGAGATGGGAATACAAAATTTTTTCTGCCAGCGTCAACTGCCTATTTGACCCTAGAACCCTTCGCACTTCCTCCAATCTTTTTAGGAGTTTCTGGTACGGTGGCGTTCGCGATGCAATATCAACATTCCGGGAGCGTGGAACAGCGTGTGTAGTAGCTAGCCCTCTGGTCGAGGGCGATTGAGCATAGCAAGAGGTCGGGAGGGCATGAGCCTGGCATTGTCAGTGACTTGTGTTCTTCTGCTTCATCTCGCGTGAGTCTTGCGTGCAGCGCACCACTGGGCCGCCTCACAAGAGACAACGTCTGTTTACACTATGCCTTTGGGATGTCTGAGAATGCTTACCCGGCAATTGACAAATCGCCCCGCTTTGACGGCGTGTGCCCACATCTTTGGGTCTTCGTGAGGTAATACTGGAAAGCAGATAGGCTCACGAAATTTATCGAATGCGAGATCGGCCGAGGACAAGGATGGCTCCATCTGGGGTAAGCTCTGGCCAATCAAACAACAGCCAAAATCATCACCCAGACCACATCGCTTTAGCAACTATTTCAATATCGAGTTCATGTATACAATGCCTTCAGTTCTCTTATTAATCACAGCATCTGACTTGACCGTATGATATTTATGGTGGCAAGGTTTTTTCACGATTATCATGTCTTTTAGTGTGAGCAATCTACATACTCAACTTGTACAGGAAACGAAAGCCTTCTGCAAGACACCAGAGCCACACCCAGGTAAACACCCTGCCCGAACTCGCCCTTGCATCCAATAGTGCGATGCTACAATAGGGAAAGAGTCACAAAACGCCGCCCTATGTGATTAAGTTTAAAGGAGAAGCTTGAAGCCGTCGGCTTCGTGGCACAAACCTACACACTTACAAACCAGGCGGTGGAGGAACCTAGTGGGGTGAGTCAGTCAACATTTCGTCCAAATTGACGTTTGAGTTAGAACATATTTCCATTCTAGAATCTAGGTGAGGAAGGATGGATACTTACCGCATTGTATCCTGGAGGCGAGCCGGAAGGAGGCGGTGGAGGGGCGGTTCCAGGGGGTGCAGGTTCAGAGGGAGGAGGCGGCGGCGCGACGGCAGTAGATGCGGCTCCAGGTGGTGGAGACTGCTGAGTACCTGCCTGGTTGTAGTACCAACTATAATACTGCATGTACTTTTCATAGCCACCGTACGCAGCATATGGGTCCTGGCCAGCCTGCCCTACCTGAGCTGGCTGAGCCTGTTGTCCTTGTGCACCTTGCTGCGCATACCAGGCGGCCCATTGCGCGTTGTAATCCGCAGCAGAATGGCCTCCATCGGCGGGCACCCCAGGGGACTGATAGGAATCGCTCTGTCCACCGTAGCTTCCATGGCCGTAGCTTTGGCTTCGATCGCGATCATATCCTGGACGCCCGTTGGAATAACGATCGCCTCCCCCGTAACGATCACCGCTCCCTCCTCCGTAACGATCTCCACCTCCTCCATAGCGGTCACCACCTCCGTTGAAACGATTCTGGGCTTGATTTTCCTTGAAAAGTTGATAATCACCTCGAACCTTCTCGAGGAGCTGCTCACACAAAGACTTGGCATGTTCAACACCCTCTGGGCGGGGTCCAGCAATGTGGAGGTACATGGGTTCATCGCTTTCACGTCCGGTGGCTGATTCAACAAACCCGGAACCGCGGCCCTTGATTTGGACTTTGCAGCTCGTCTCTGCTTGGATATACTTGACATTGTCACCGCCACGACCTACCACCTGAGCTCGCAGATTAAAGCCGTTGATAGGTTCTAGATCGACTGGGAGTTTCTCCTCAGGCCATTTTCGCTAGGAATCATTAGTTTTGTGAACCTTATCAAAGGGAAAGGGGAGAGTTCATACTCGGCCAAACTCATCACGCTCAAAATTCTCCGGTTCGCGACGACGGAACCTACGTTCATCAACGAGATTGGGAAGATCCTGTTGCATCATTTCCTCAATCATTTTGACAGCGGCATCAAGACCTGCTTTGGAAGTGCTAGTGACACGTAGGTAAAGTGGGGGGCTCTACGGAAAGTTAGCGAGTAGCTAGGCATTTTAAAGGAAAGGCGATTTCTCACAGCAACAGTAGCCATGTTCTTGTCAGGGTAATATTCTCCACGGGTTGTGACATCTTGAACATGAGTAAGCATTGCATTCTACATGGAACGAACAAGTGTGCGGGAATGAACAGCGTACCAGCGCCTGTTTCTTCTTTAATCTAATGTCACAGTAGAGGTTAGCATAGGCCAAATGTGCGGACAGCTAGATGTCTGTAAGCTCTAGCTCTCCCGAAGGAGAGACGCTCAAAAAACAGGTCCTAAGAAAATCAGTGGACAGCAAAAGCTAATTACCCTTTTTTGGACAGCTCCTTTGGTCAGTGTATAACGATTACGTAGATCATTGATTTCAATATCCTTAATGTAGTCACCGTCTTGCTGATATGTCTCGCCCACAGATGCTGTGCCGGGATCAAGGTTTGGCGACTTGGGGCGAGGAGGAGTGGAAGACTGAGGACGCATTAGCGTTTGAAGGCGCAACGTTGATGGTCAAAAATCTGGAAAACGTACAGCGGCAGCACGAATCGGGGGCACGTCGACATGCTGGATACCCTTCTTCGCCTGGATTTGCGCGTTGATCCTCGCGGCGGCGGCGGCAGCGGCGGCGGCGGCACTTGCCTTCCTGTCGGCCTGCGCCGGACTGTCTGAGGTACCGCGGCCAATAGGACTACGAGTGCGGCGCGACTCTGGTTCTCTGCTGGAAGGAGACCTCGAGCGACGTCCGGTATCAAAACGCGAACGTGGGCGGTCAGATTCGTCGTTGTCGAAGCGCGAGCGCCGCGGAGGTGTAGACATGTTGGGCGCGCCGATGATTTCCTTTTCTACGTCGGGACGCGAGATACGGATTACGGATGGCGTGGCGTGGTGCAATACCTACAGTGTCGTCGGGCGGAGGTAGTAGTTGTTGTTGTGTGGAGGAGATGTCGACAAGTGAGTGAGGAACTAGTCAAGAAAACCAAAACGCTCGGCTAACTGCTGCCAAGCCAGCCCCCATGTCAAATCCCTGTCTGGTCCGACACCGGCGAACGCAAGCAGAGCAATTGAAATTCCTGGGGGAAAAGCTCGGCCATTGACTCTTATAGTTCACCGCCGCGACGAACCGTTGACAACTCTATACCTCTCTTCGATCCATCACGCCTTGTTAGGAACCAAGGTCACTTGGCCAATCGTCTCATCACCTGTTCGGCGGACCCCATTGCTCTACTCTATCGAAACCGCGCCCTGTCGTTTGCAATGGCAATTCGGCGGGCCGCTCAGGCCCTGCCTATGCGCAGTTTGCTCTCCCGCTCCTGCTTGACGGCCGCTCGACAGCAGCAGCGAGCATCGAGCTCATCTTCCACCCAAGCGCTCGCATACAAAGCTCTACACCGCCGTGTTGCTCCTCTCCCGACCGACGACCGCCCTCCCGCTTGGTCCGCTCAGGCCGCCGTGAGCAGCATCCTCTACGAGACCCCACTTCCTTCGCAAGTGCCCCCGAAGCGTCATATTCTAAGCTGCCTCGTGCAGAACGAACCCGGTGTCCTTTCTCGTGTTTCCGGCATTCTAGCTGCTCGTGGTTTCAACATTGACAGCTTGGTCGTGTGCAACACCGAGGTAGATGATCTCTCGCGTATGACCATTGTGCTCCAGGGCCAGGACGGCGTCGTAGAACAGGCCCGTCGCCAGCTCGAAGATCTGGTCCCAGTCTGGGCCGTCCTCGACTACAGTGAATCTCCTCTGGTGCAGCGCGAGCTACTTCTGGCAAAGGTGTCCGTGCTTGGACCGGAGTATTTTGAGGAGCTGCTCAACCACCATCAAGAAGCTATCCAGCCAGTATCACAAGAGGGTGAACCGTCTGTAGATTTGTCTGAAGAGCAGATTGCACTTGCCGCAGAGGCCGCTCGCGACTCCTTGCGAAGAGACTTTCACCCAAATAAACTTGCAGTCAGTCAGGCATTGAGGCACAAGCACGAGCATTTGCGTGCCATTACTTTCATGACGCACCAATTTGGTGGAAAAGTGCTAGACATCAGCACGAACAACTGTATCGTCGAGGTTTCTGCCAAGTCGACAAGGATTGACTCTTTCATGAAGCTCATTGCTCCTTTTGGCATCCTGGAATCAGCTAGAACAGGTAAGCCCCCCCACCTTTCAAACACGAAATTTCTTCGTTTGTAAGGAATAGGTCACTGATCAAATGCTAATCACCACACACTGCAGGCTTGATGGCATTGCCCCGGTCCCCTCTCCACGATCCCAAGGAAGCCGAGGAGAAGGATGCCGAAGATGTCGTTGACCAGAGCACTCTTCCCCCTGGTTAACAGACACATGTAGCGGCATGTTGTGGGACCACGTAGGTGGGTGAGCCAGGATGTGTGGGCATTTTTTGGTTTGTATATAGTGGATATGGCGTTGTGCACAACAAAAATGAGACAATATTATATCTACATGTATTCAATGTATGTATCGAAAGCCCTAGGTAGTTTGGGATGGCGCAATTGCAAGCATCAAAACCACACTCACACAGATACCGATCATGATAACCAATGTGGCCCACCAAAAAAAAAAAAGCTTGAAATGTGGACGGCAATGCGTGCATGCATGCTGTTGACAAAGAGGAGCGTGGGATCGGTCGCGAATACGGGCAGGTGAGCTCGTGACCTCTTCTGATTGAAACCAATTGGAGATTGTTTGGATGAATCGAAACCAATCGGAGTGTTTGGTCGAGCCGCAGAGTCGGATTCATGTGCATGGAAACGACATGGATGTATTTAGTCATGTCGCGTGTTCGTTGCATTCGACAATGGATCAATGCAATAAATACTTAATACCTAGTACCTAACTAGTTGAACGTACCTCACCCTGTACTACATACCCACCCAGGAGGACCTGGATACCTAGACCAATTGCTGGCGAGAACAATTGATATTGTCGAAATGCGGCATTGTGTTTCCACTTTTACTTGAGCACACCCCACTTGCTGTGAAGAAAAAACAATGGCGGGCTCCACTGCTGAATACCTTCTCGAGGACAGTTGCCGTGTTAGCGAGGGTTCTTCCGGTCTGGACCCTGAAGCCGTACCCATAATATCTGGCAGCATGGAAGCGGAGAAGGATGGGGGAGACGGAAGGCGAAGTGCATGGTTCCGGTGACATATGCATCGCGCATCCCAGTGGCAGATGGATATCCAGGATGTACACATAGGCGGTGCGGCCACAGTGCTGGGAAGGATTGCTGCAGACGAACGGGCTAGGAGCAACCACGAGTACAGCATTGGCGTGAAGCATGATTGGGGTACATGGAGTCATGATGATAGTTCAGGTGGGTGGTGGGTTCAGTAAGTTGACTCCGCTGCACATAGGTGTGTAGATGTAAAGGCAGCATGCACGGCGCTCGATTCGGTGGTTCACAGGCAGCGTCATTGGGCGGACGGGCAGCGGTGGCGTGCCGTTATCAGGAGCGAGCGGAGAGTTAGCGTAGATGTATGGATTCCATGCAATAGCTAGCATCGAGGTACATGTATAACAGTTGGGTGTTGAGTTTGCCTATGCACGGATTGGGCAAGCGCGAGCGATAACTCACGGCTGATGATGCACTGGCATGCAGGGAACAGCAGACCCAGCTCCGCTAGCAACCACGATCGCAACGCCCTTGCCCATCGTGATGACCGTCCCCGAAGCTACCTAGGTCGCAATCTATCTACTTCAATCCATCTTCCCTTCCCTCTCCCCGCCCATTCTTCCCCTTCACCCTCCCTTCCATTGTCCACTCCAACCTCACCATTCCGCCATTGGCCGCCCACAGCAACCAGCCATAAACTTTGCACCACCCACTCTGCACCTGTACCGTGCCATTGGCTCCTACGCATATTGCGTCACCCATCCCGTCTTCAACGCCCAACCTCAGCGGATCCGGTCGCCATACCCAACGCGTGCCCGCATTGCACCAGCCGGGGTCAAAACCAATTCTGCCGTTTTTTTCTCTCCCTCCCGTCTCTGTCATTTCTTCTTCGTTGGTCCATATCTATATCGAGCAAAAGGTCGTGTGCCAGTCTCTGATTCACATGCTCGTCTTGGATCCACCCCTCGATTTTCTTGTTCAACCTAGTTGACCCTCATTGCGTGACCCTCATTGGCCGGAAATCGTTACACAAGTCGCCATTTCCCGTCATTTCGATCCCTTTCCACCTCCAAGGTCTCCTTCGTTGGACTATGAAATACGGCGACACCTTGCGCCAACGCTCAATACCAGAATGGGGTCACTGTAGGTCTCCTGCCCATCATTAGCGTACAGACCCATGGATACTAATCGCACCAATCACAGTCAACATCGACTATGATTATCTAAAAGACCTTATCAAACACCACACCACTGCTGGTACCGGGAAAGCTGTCTCCATTCCAGGCCAGGGCCGAACGAGTGAGAAGGCATTTAGCGATACATTCCTTCAAGCCCTCGAAGCCCAGCACCATCGCATAAATCTGTTTATACGAAGCAAAAGTGGCGAAATTGAACGTCGGTTAGAGCATATTGCTAAAAATTTAGAGCCCTTGAAATCCCATCAAGCATCCGAAAAGCACAACGGCCGGTTGCCTGCAAGGGTGGTTGAAAGATATGCCAAAATCGATGCTGACGTGACCAGGTAAGCCTGTCTCTGATATTATGGTCACCTAGCACGGCAGATGAGATGTTGCACCGTTGATGAATCTCTGCTGACGGTCCGCAGGACGGGTGAGGAAATACAGTCACTTTCTCGTTTCCGAGCCGCCCAACGTACAGGTTTCCAGAAGATTTTGAAAAAGTACAGAAAATGGACGAAAGACAGGGATACGGAACGTCGGTTCAAAAGTGAAATCACGAGTAGTCCAGACAGCTTCTACCAGCTCGACTTGGGCTATCTGTTGGATCAATACATTCATGTCCTGGGCGCTTTGCGCGCAAATTTTGACACTTTGGGTGCACCTAAACCTCCCGTCAAGAACGCCAAATCATCCCCAACGTTACTCGAATTTGCCAAAGCAACAAACGCGGGTACTGATGTTGATTTTGACCTTGCGTTATCATTAAGACCACTAGGAACCAGCGGCACAAAGGCGACTTACTGGGTACATCCGGATCACGTTGTTGAAACCAAAGTTCTATTGCTGCAACATATGAGTCTTTTCACGGGATTAAATGAAACTGCAGCCAACAATTTGCCGCAAGGAAATTTTCAAAGGTCCATGTCCTTTTCAAACACTGAAACTCGTCATGACGATAAGAATGCTGCTGGTCTCCTTGTCCTCGATCACCCTGAGTTGTTTGCAATCAAGCAAAATGCAAGTACCGTAGGCAGTATAGAAGAGACGGCGGGGACTCTGCAGGTCAAAGCTGCTGGTAGTGCTCGGTGGGCCTCCTCCGGCAACGCTGCAGTCGTAGTGAACCTCGATGCAAAAGCGACCAAGGAGCCTATGGTTGCAAGAGTGAAGAGGAAGCAACTTGCACAATTTTTCGACACTTCTTCCCCACTACATAGACAACAAGACCTAGGTTTGCAGCATCAAGAGCAAGGGAAAAACTCAGCGGAGGAAAATGGTATCGATACTACCTGTGAGTGGCTGAAGAAGCACAATGAAATCCGGCCCATCGCTGGTATTTGCTCCAAACGCACTCGTTTTGTAGGACTTCACAACAGCTATTCTGGCGGCATTTGGGCAATATTGGATGAGGATATATTCATGAAGTCCACGATTTACAAGGATCTGGGTGGCGATGACTGGGCAGCTACCGCACGTGAGGGATCCATTGCGTTTCCTCACGCTGTTCTTGAGATCCGAAGAGAGGGCATCCGCACGGCAAATCTCATCCAAACCCTAGACCGTAGCCACTTAGTATGTTCAGATTATGATACTTCAACAGATTACCAGAGCTAATCGAACCAGGTTGAACGAGCACGCGGGTTCTCATTGGAAGCACACGCAGTTTGGATGTGCTGCAAACCGGATGCCATGTCCCCTCCCGTTTGGGTAAGTGCGATGCTCTTCTCTCTATCCGCTCTCCAAACTGCTTCATTGTTCAATTTGCAGTTGGATATTACGCGTATATTGCAATCAAAATACTAACGCGTGCAGATGTCACTACTGGACAAAGATATTCGTAAGTTACCTCCCGCTGTCAAGCGACAACGGCGCAAAGGAAGCAGTGCGCAAGGTTCTGTAACATACCCTTCCCCTCCACAAACCTCTACATCGGCGAATTCGCCTATAGATGGATTCTCCAGTCCACTACACTATGGTGAATCTTCCGCAACATCGGCGCCCGAATTTGTGGAGTCGCCGCCGTTGCAAGCTTTCCGCAAGAAGAGGAAATCGTCCGCGTATTACCCACCAACGACACAATTCGAAGCTGAGGGGCAGCGTTATTGGAATGAATATGACAACCCTGAGTCTGACGACGAAGGTTACTATATTTACATGGACCCCGACGCGCCCGTGAAATTTCCCGGGCAAGAACTCATCGAAGCACTGGCTTCCAAAGCAAGACGATTATTTGGGATTCCTGAGGCACCCGAAGAGGGATCAGTGACGGACAGTACGGAAAGCAGCGATGACGAAATGGGTGATGAATCTGGTGCTGTTAGAGCAGCACCAGACTATGGCACGTTCTCTCCCAAACATGACGCGCTTCCGCATCGAGGCTACTTCAGCAGTCTGTTTCAAACGTTTCGGAGCCCTCAACGCGAAGCACTCATCCACCAAGAAAATGTGCGGGAGCGCCGCACCCTACTGAGCGAACTACAGCTTCACCAGCACAAGACGGAGATGAGCAAACTCCGGTTTTATACCATGTGTATCGTGGTGGCCAGTGTGATCGATGTGATGTTGAGCATCATGACTTTGACGAGCCGCAAGAAGGAGAGAGGGATTGTCGACTTTGCGGTGCTTTTTGGCACCGCTTTCAATCTCATACTCTGCGCGATTGCTCTCATCAGTATGCAGACGCGCAGGGAACGGTTAGGATGGGTACATCAAGGAATCGTGGGTGCATTTGTAGTGGGCAATTTGGTGGCGGACGTCCTTTTGGTCCGTTGGGTTTTTGGGGTGTCGTGAAGACTTGGTAGAGGGCATTATTTTGTTGGCACCGGGCGCAAGCAGTGGACGCTGCATGTCGTGTAAGGAGATAGAATAGTGGAGCGTTAATGATATGGATGGAAATTACTGTGACAAGACGGGGAAGTTGAATGTGAGGCGTACCTCCACTATTTCGATAGACTATAGCGGCGTAGTCGGAGGGTGTGTGGAGAATTTGGAGATCCTTCTGTGGGTTCGGCATACTGCTTTCGGCAAGCTCGCCGACGGAGAAATTGACCATGGCATCAATTGGGTACCAGATTCCCCATAACGTCACCAAGCAACCGCATTCTGAGCCAAATGCATGCGAAAGGTAGAATTCAATCGGCCTCTTTCCTGCGCATCGGCTGTTGTTTTGCGAGTTGGCACCCGCTAATGTACTGTACACATGGAAAGTGTATTTAAAACTGGAGGTGGACCGACGCGTAGGAGCCGAAACCCGGCGCGAATCCATGAACCTCGCCGTTGTCGTCATCTGCCATTCAAAGATCAGCTTTGCTGCTCCACCTTTTTCTCAACCTACCTACCGTGGCTTCGCCCCTTCAACTCTTGCCGGAATATTTCATCTCGCCATCATTGTCTCTGAAAATGTTCACTTGAATCTCCTTTCGAGGTGAATTGTCCCCATTCGCCGTTTCTCCGTGCCACTTTGCGCTTCCAGCTGACGCTTCATGTGAATAGGCCTCGAGCCTGCGTTGGATAGCATAAAAACAGCATTGGCCCCCGCCGACCCTATACATTGCACACACCACACACAGCCTACACACACATGGCGACGCGATCTCGAACAAGTCGCATCTTGCGGCCATTGTTCTACACCATTGGCGCTGGCGCTCTAGGAAGCGCTGCTCTCTACACCGCATACCGACCGCGTGACATCCCTGGCACAGAGGCTGCTGCTGTCCCTCCGCCCACTTATGGAGAGGGAGGCGTCTTCCGACCTCCAAAGTTTCCCAGAGTCAAGAGCCGGGAGGAGCAGATTGAAGCATTGAAGCGGAGCGCTGGCAACTATCTGGGCTCCGCCAACGATACAGTCAAGGGTGCAATTGGCGGCTGGCTCGGCAAAAGCGGAACTGGGAATGAAGAAAAGGCAGTGAGCAATGGAGACGGCAATGCGGATAATGATGACGACGCTTATGATTTGCTCGTCATTGGTGGTGGCGCGACGGGTACGGGAATTGCCCTTGATGCTGTTACCCGCGGTTTGAAGGTTGCCTTGGTCGAAAGGGATGACTTCAGCAGCGGAACGAGCAGCAAAAGCACCAAGCTAGTGCATGGAGGGGTGCGATACCTTGAAAAAGCAGTCTGGAACTTGGATTATAATCAGTACGACATTCCCTACACGCTATTGCGGACCAACAACTAAACACGTCGCAGGTATAAATTGGTGGTTGAAGCTCTTCGCGAGCGTCGGTACTTTCTGGACACGGCACCGCATCTTTCATCCTGGCTTCCTATCATGATTCCAATTGACTCGTGGTGGAAGGCCCCGTACTTCTGGGCGGGTACCAAGTTTTATGATTTCCTGGCTGGCGCTGAGAACATTGAGAGCTCATACTTTTTAACCAAGAGCAAAGCTCTTGATGCGTTTCCCATGCTGAAGAAAGAGGGTCTTTTCGGCGCTCTGGTCTACTATGGTGAGGTTGCATACGACTTCTGGCTAGGTTTCATGGCTAACAATTGAAAGATGGCGCGCATAATGATGCCCGCATGAACGTATCCCTTGCCATGACTGCAGCCTTATATGGCGCAACAGTGGTATCGCACATGGAAGTCACAGGTCTCGAAAAGGACGCATCAGGCCGTCTTAATGGAGCCCGTGTGAAAGATTGCATTGCGGAGCTCGATGGAAAAAAGCCAGAGGAATTCTCCATCAAAGCTAAAGGGATCATAAACGCTACAGGACCCTTCACTGACTCCATTCGTAAATTGGACGACCCCACAACACAAGAGATTGTGGCACCCAGTTCCGGTGTACATGTTATCTTGCCCGGTTACTTCAGCCCTGCGAACATGGGTTTGATCGACCCTAGCACCTCCGACGGAAGAGTCATCTTTTTCTTACCATGGCAAGGAAACACGATTGCAGGCACAACCGATACGGCCACAACTGTTACCAAGGATCCTGTGGCAGGTGAGGATGAAATCGAATGGATCCTGAAGGAAATCCGCCGGTACCTACAGCCAGAAATAAACGTACGACGAGGCGATGTTTTGGCAGCGTGGTCGGGCATCCGCCCCTTAGTGAGAGATCCCAAAGCTGGCAAGACTGAAGGTCTTGTCCGCAACCATTTGGTGACCACAAGCGCGTCCGGTCTTTTAACCTGTGCCGGTGGTAAGTGGACCACTTACCGAGAGATGGCTGAAGCGACCGTGGACGAAGCGATCAAAGAATTCAACCTTTCTCCCAAGGCTATCAGCGATCCTCCCCGTGTTAGTGGCACGTGGGTTGAAGACGATGCGACACTGGATGGCAAGTGCCAAACTCACCGCGTGAGGTTGGTAGGTGCTCACGGATATTCGAAGACGCTCTTCATCAACTTGATCCAGCACTACGGCCTAGAAACGGAAGTTGCAAAGTATCTATGCACTGCTTACGGGGATCGCGCGTGGACCGTCGCTGCACTTTCTTCGCCCACAGAGAACCGCTTCCCTGTGCGCGGCAATCGCATATCTGCTCTCTACCCATTCATAGATGGAGAAGTACGATACTGTGTGCACCACGAGTATGCACAGACTGCTACTGATGTGATCGCCCGCCGCATGCGTCTCGCCTTTTTGAATGCTCAGGCAGCCCTTGAGGCTCTACCCAAGGTGATTGATTTGATGAGCGAGGAATTGAACTGGGATGCCAAGAGGAAAGACAGGGAATGGAAAGACGCCGTCAAGTACCTGGGTAGCATGGGCTTGCCCAAGAGCAAGTTGAATCTCACGAGAAAAGACGTTGAGAGCGGTAGGGTAGGCAAATATGCCGATGAAGAGTACCATCTATATGCCAGGCATGGTAAGTGCTTTTTCGCGTTGTCCAATGAAAAAAGCTTTGTTCTCGATGCTAACAGAAGCACACAGACAAACCTGACGAGACATTGGAATCGGATTCCAAATACCCCCCCGGCTACAACCCTGTAATGGGTTCCGAGTCAAAGGCGAACAAGTAGGTTGTACTTATATTTTACCATGCTTTGTCTTGGAGTTTCATTATCATCAACAGCCGTAACATCAATCTGGCGTACGCGATCTACATGTATGCATTTTCAATGTCGCACGGTTCTACAGCATTACCAGAAGAGCCTCGAAGAAGCTGTAGATAGCGCCATGTATGGTATCACCATGTATTTTATTTTAACCCGTGTCATATAATGCTTCATTTCTTTAGATCTTAAATTGGTTCCTTTCAAAGACATAGCAACGTCCTTCACAAGTTGCTCACTCACACGGCTATTGATTCGGCACGCATTTCCGCCTCATGACCACCACACCAGCCCGACCGCTCTGAAAACGTGTCCTGATCTTGGAGCAACCTCGAATGCGTGACAGCGGCCTCTTCACTCTTGTGAAATCCTCTCAAACCTTGGTCTGTCAGCTCAATATCGCTTCCGAATGCGTTCGATGGCAAGGTTCGGCTGGGATGCAGATGTGGGTCTCTTGACTTCTTTGTGCTGGTCGCTAAGCTTGTTGACGTTCGGTTTTTCCCTAGTAGTCTTCCAGGAACTCCGTGCCACGGATTCTTTGCAGACTCAGACTGCGACCCCATGTTACTAAGGGAGGACATGACCTGTCCAATCTTGCGTAGCAATGGACGGAGGCTAACAAGAGAAAGTATCATGATGGCGATGGTAAATTCAGCAGTAGCCAATATATCTGATCGTAGTCAGTCATCCGTTACGCAGTCGTAGATTTAGTAAAAGTATAGGAGTAAGGGTGTATGGCCGTACAAATCATGATGTTGTTGGACAACATCATCATATAGGTGAATCGTGCCGTGCTGACTAGAATGGTGATAGCTCCAAGGAGGAAGACGAACATTAGGCCTGCCTTTTCTCTCCTTTGGCTTAGACGTAAGCCGCTGATTAACCATAAAGGTAACACGAATACTAATATCACAATATCAACATCAACCACAAAAGGCAATTGCTTTCAGCATATTCGTTGAGGTTTCTTACGCATGACTTCAGATGTGAAATGCAAGGCCCAATTTAATTTCACCAAAGCCATAGATGTGAAAACCGTGCATTCAGTCAGGTCGTTTGACCTTTGATACTGCTCGTCAGACACTGCTACTAATCCGGACCACGGTCGACATTTGCAAGTTGAAGTAAGCAACATACCAATTAACCCCTGGATCTGAACCGCACCAGAACGTGTCCGCTAATAAAGTGGCCAAGCTGGATACTACAATGAATGCAGTGATGGCGTATAGTGCTTTGCGGATCCCTGGAACTGTGCAAGGTACGATGCGGTAGTAGAAGGCCAGCATACTGAACTTTGGCAAATACACCCCGAAATCAAAGAAGTAATTGGTCGCGAATCGGATCTTCCATATCTCCACCGTGGGTTCCTGAAAAGTTGTCATGGCGCCGGCCTTGTACGTCAAAGCGTCGCAAATTAGCAGCCCTAGAGCCGAAACGACGGCCAGCATCAAAAACGCATTGGAAAGGTGTAGAGTCGTGTTCCGCATTCTAATGTGCACCGTCACGCGCGTGCACACCAAGATTACGGACAGTGTGAAAAGACTCCATTCTGCGGCCTGGGGATGGGAAAACCATGTCAGTCAAACACTCATATGCGGTCCATGGAAAACTCAAAGACAGGATTTGGGGATTTTCCTACATACGATTACACCTGATGGCGAAACCATAAGAGATCTTGTGTCTTTCTTTCCCCTTTAAATGCCAAAATAAGTAGGGGTTTCTTGGTCCACGAGATGATCGAGTAGAGAGTATGTACGTCTTTTATGACTTCCAAATGGCACGTGTTCAAGAGTCGCCACAACCCGAACGCCCTCAATCGACACTTCAACGGTGGGAAAAATGACTTGAAACCGGGAATCATAAATATTGATAATCGACGGCGCAAACTCAGAAGGAGGAAGGACAGAGAAGCATTCTCCCCTTTCCATGACTTGTCAACGGAGCGAAACCCAGAGCATAGACAGACCAGGCTTGGACAGATATATACCCCTTCCCCTTCCCCACCTCTGGTCCCTAATGTAGCGACCAGATCGAGTCAGGGACGCCAGCGAAAGCTCTTCATGGTCTTTATCCACCCGTCCCTACTCGAACTATCGTTCGCCCACTTTTAGACGCGAGGCCAAGTGGCTGTCTGAATATGTAGCCCAGGAGCCGCACCCACTGCGTCTTATTGGACATTACGTCTCGAAACGAGAACGAAAAAGCTTCTAGATCTCCAAAAGCCATGGTTTTCCTTCTCACGTGAGTTCGCCGCCAATGGCGAAATCCCCCTATTGATCGACATCAATGATGTTTGTTGTGGCTAGGACCAGTCCCGCTAAAAGTCACGCCGCAACCATGCGCTCATGACAGAATCAAGCGACTGTTGAGGGGACGGGTTTTCGATCTACGGGACCGATAACTAGTCTAATGGGAGTTCGGTCGTTCTACGTAAGGGTACCGGGAAACTGTAACGCGCGGATGGAACGTCAGGGGGGTGCAGGTCGAGTATTTAGTGTACCAGGCGACAAACGCAGATCAGATACAGCGGGGGAAAGGTCCAACTAACTCGCAGAAAATTTTAGTTCTCCTAACCTGTCACCACCGGGGCATAACATCACGTTATCCCTCTGTGACATTGTGCCTTCCGCGCCTTCCACGTGGAAAGTCTTGGTGTAGTTAGTAGCCATAAACAGGGAGGAATTCTTGTATCAATCACTTCCCCTGTTGTACTTTCCCTCTGCTTATTTTCAACAAGGCAAAGAAAAAAAAGCGTTCAAGTAGAGATTGATACCAAATGAGTTCTTTGTGTCATAGTCGTAAACCTTTCTTTTCCTTTTCCTTTTCCTTTTTCTTTTTCTTTTTCTTTTTCTTTTTTTTCGGAACCTTTAGAAGGACTTCTGCCTGTCAAAAAAAAAATATGAAATGAGTTACAAGAACGGTGGGCGACCTTTACTATATAAACCTTTCACAGCTCATGTCAAAGGCGTAGCTCATCAAGTGGTTGGGATTGTACTGGATTTCAGTATGCTACGCATTGTCGTTCTTTCATCGTATCAGTTACGCTCTGTGTTGCAAATTCATTTGTCCAGCTCAAAAGCCCCTTCCAGATTACTGTATTTGGAATACTATCTACAAGAAGCCTTATCAGATCTGATCTGTCGGCACAGTGCCAACCGAACTCAATTGACAGGTGAGATGAATACTCAATGTATAATGGTTAGTTCTTGGTCTTACATGTTGCGTTTTGCTCGAGTCATCAATGTCAGGAAAGGCATCCACCATTAATTCTTGCGATAGGTAGAATTTCTCAAAGTCGAAGGCAAAGAAAATGGTGTTCACTTATTTGACAAGCATATTTTAACACACGGTCAACCCAGTGACCTATCGTTCAGAGGGTTTGTGTTTACAGATTTGAAGCTACTTCACGTGTGATATCATCCTAACGATTTATGCGATGTTAGGAAAGCCCGGGAAGCTGCAAATTCTATTATATACATTACTATGGTACATCACCAGTATTACTTGGTCTCATTTTCTACATATTGAACTCACCCTTTTGCATCTGCTCATATATTACGTACAGTTTAACGTACTCTATTAAACAAGATGCATAAGCAAGTCACCACTCCGGGAGCGTGTTGGATCTCAAGAAAGCTCGGGGACATGCACTATTGTATATACCTGCCACTTATTATAAGAGATTCGATTACATATCCTCAAGTTAAATTATGAATGAACAACTAACAAACACGAATCGAACACTAAGAGTGTATGACTGGACTACGGTCAATTTAAACGTAGCATTAGATACTCATTTGTGACGAAGGTGAGTTATCGTATTCAAAAAAGCAGAGTTATGGGAACATCAAACTCCAACCATTTGGAAATGGACATTGATAGGACAGATTATTCATCAAGTCGTCACTAGAGGATAGAGAAAAATTTCCCTAACATTAAAGTAGAGCTGGAACATAGACCGACATATCGACTAAGGGTGAAATTAGGATCATCTGTCAAGTTAGGCAGGAATATTTTCAGTGGTAATCTACTATGAATTGCCGGATACATTACTGTCGTCTCTCGATTCGTAAGGAAAGTCGCTATATGACGATCTAATGATAGGTATACATAAGATGGACATCAATAGCAGGGGTTTTTGATTATTCTTCTATAATGAAGTCAATCACATCATATCAGAAGACGTGTGGATGAAATCAGCGATGGTGAAACCACAGGTGAACATGGGGATGGCTGCAAATATTTTTGTCTTCAGAAAAGCAGTAGGTCAAACAATTCTACGCCTTCACTTAGTAGCTCATAGTACGAAATTGAACCTGATGGCACCTATATGAGGGAGGTATTCCGTACGGAATTAGATGCCTATAATCCCCCACGTATCCTCCCACTCCTTTACTGCTTGAGTAATCAGTAACGAGCAGTCAATGCATAGTTATAAGGAAGGGAAGGAAGTATGCATGGGGCTTATTACGGGCGGGAAAAGATCCCTGGTTTTGGAACCCGTGGCCCCGTGCTAAGCATCTTAGGTAGCCAACTCTTTCGGATGCAGGGGCCAAATCCGCCTGTGCCGCGCAAGCAAACGCTTCCTTCGGTTTCACACCACCTTTCATTGGTTACTATGTGTATCGTACTATATGAGAAGGATTTCACCCTCACAGGATCCATGTATCCGAGTTCCCAATGCGAATCTTCGTCGATGTTGGTAGCCGAACACTCGTTTCAACGCAATCCCACCCCACACAAGTCCGTGCAAGATACCGGAACTTCTTCGAAATGACTTGTTAAGAGCTAGATTGCTGAGGTAATTGCTAGTAGGGTGTTGAATTCAAAGAACAAATGAGAAGTCATCGCTTGATGCTTTCGAACCATGTCTGCGTGGCACAAAAGGGGTCGCGGAAGTCCAATGCCTCTTGGCCTGCCTCACGATGCACGAGTAAGCAGCATGGGCTTTCACGGTCTATAGGATCAATGCAGCGTGATCGTCTATCGCCATGGCCCTTGCAATAATTCATGTTTTGATAGGCCAGTCGCTGGACTGAGTAACGGAAGTGTCGTCAGGGCATTTCCCACTCGAATCCTTCCTTTAATCCTGCTCACAATTAGGTTTGTTACAAGATTTGTGCACAATCCTTCGTCTCTCGTACAGGTTTATTTCAAAAACGCCAACCCAGCACCTGGGTCCTTGGGTAGCAATGCTCCACTTGTTCCTCGAACCCTCATGGCGGATTCGGGGCTACAACCTCTGAATTTCTTCATATTGTTTTTTCCTTACTCTGCTGCGATTTTGATTGTAGGAATCAGACTCTATAAGCGGACCAGAGATGGAAGATTCTCATTAGGTTGCTCTCTCTATCTCACATTTAGACTCACATGAGACTCATTCTTTGGTAGACGATGGCCTGATTGCGACGGCCATGCTTTGCAACACTGCGCTTACTGTATCGTCTTGCATATTTATCGAAAAGTCTTATACTGGCTACAGACCAGAGCATATACCCCCTGGAGCTTTGAACAAAGTAACGACTGCGAAGGTATTGTTTCTGCCCCATGACCGCTTCATACCGGCATTTCCAGCTGACCTTCGACTGTTATCCATATATAGTTGAGATATGTCAACTCGATCACTTACCACCCAACGCTCAATTTAATCAAGATCTCCTTTCTCGTCACACTCATACGATTGCAATCACCCAACAAATGGATCCGTCGCGCCCTCTGGTTCTTCCTCGCAATCACAATAATATTTGCCATATCCATTACGATAACGGCGATTCTATCATGCTTGCCAATTCAGCGCTTTTGGGATAGAACTGTTCCGGGGACTTGCCGCGATTCAGAACAGTATATACTTGCTGGCGTGATCACAACTCTGATCACCGACGTTCTGGTGACCATCATACCCTCCTGGATTGTATATGGTCTCCAGATGCCATGGAAAACCAAAGCCATTATTTTAAGCTTTATGTCACTGGGGCTATTGGTTTCTGCCATTACTGCCTACCGTTTAGTATACTTCGTTCGGTTATACAGGATACCTGACCCCGTCCGCAATGAAAGTACGTATAACATTCGAACACCACTCTCAAATCTAGAAGTCAATGTTTCCGCCATAGCCTCGTGTGGCCCGACTATCAAGTGGCTTTTGGGTCGATGCATTCCATTCTTCGACACCCAGCAGAAGCG
The DNA here is from genome assembly GCA_023627715.1 of Periconia sp. R9002. Taxonomy (NCBI): domain Eukaryota; kingdom Fungi; phylum Ascomycota; class Dothideomycetes; order Pleosporales; family Periconiaceae; genus Periconia; species Periconia sp. R9002. The sequence continues at coordinate 222,814 of JAMAHW010000046.1, read as the reverse complement.
GTCCAGCGATTATCGCTACTCTCAGAATATCCCGTCGAATTCGGGCACCAGACGATCAAGTCTTGAGCCTACAATGGTTGGAGGAACAACTGTTGAGGATGGAGGCAACAACATCGTGGAACTTAATGATCAAGTTGTGTGGAAAAGAAAGGGTGATCACCCAACCGACACACGAAGTGAGGAGCATCGGATATTGGGAGATGAGGGTAGTGAAGCCGGTCGCGGAACTTACGTCAAATATAACGCGACTAGACCTATAGATATTGTTTGAAGGAGGGACTAAAATCATCATCTGACATGGAGTTGTGGAGCTCGGCGGCATGTACGGTTTGAGGCCATTATACCCCAATAATAATTAACGTATTTGCGTGCACTTGGAAAAGCCAAATCGAATCTGCTTAAAACCGTGGAAGATCGGTATCCTCCATTGACAGTACATGCAAGGAAATCTTTAATGGTTACGCATGTGCTGTCCTTCTCAGCGATATGTGCGGCCAGAATGGGATTGATTGAACATCCCAGCGGCAAGAATTGCACCTGCTTTTGCAGACTATGCTCTAATGACGACTATCCAATCCGACACTTGCTAGGTAGTATCGTCTGGAAGTTAAGCTTTAGAGTTTTCGGAAGTAGCTACTTTATACAGCTGTACATCAATACATACATACAAGTCTGGTATGTTCAAATGTTTCTAGGACGCGCCAGACCCCATAATGTACATTCCCTTGTTTGTACACTCTTAATGTGTGTAAGTAAATTATCATGATCCAGTTGTGATTGAAATATATTGAACTAAGTATGCTACCCAATTTCTGGGTGTAATATCGAAAATGCATACATGTGTACAATCAGTTGCATCAATTGATGCGATGTCGCTCATCAGCTGCACGTGACCCATATTCTAGCGCGCCGCGTACACAATCGCGACCTCCACTCATATCGATAACGCACATGCGCGACGACAAACAAACAGGAAATGCGCAGGACGCCCACAACTCAAGCACGCATCGCCTCATGTAGCCCGTCATGGCGCCGAATACGAAAGCCTCTGTCCCTGACTACAAGAATATACCACATGCGCATCGTGTCCCCGTCAATCATCGTGAAGTCCAACGCATCTTCAACAAGCTCTCCCGCCAATCTCTCATCTCTCTCGCGTTACAGTGGCTCGCCAAGAAGAACCGTGATTTTTGTCGGCCTTACCTCCTCGGAGACGAGGATGCAGAGGAAGATGACGAGGAAGAACTTGAACAATATACACCAGCACAAAGCTTCGAGGAGCTACAAGAGATTTACAAGCAGCTAGCGGCTCGCAAGGGTGGGAAGCGCGAGGTTCAAGATCGCATACTTGAGGGAGACTGGCGCAAGGGCATTTCCATGTATCAATTGGCTACTGCCGATATTCAATATCTTTTGGACCACACAAACAGCTTGCGATGGACGGCAAAACGGCTTGCGCGGGTACCTGCTAAGAGCGCGGTTTTGGACATGGAAGTCACCAACGACTCAGATCATCTCCCGCGTTTTCAAGCGCAGACTTTCATGGCAAATCTGGCCAGGGAATTGACACCGCTCATGAAGGCTCACTATCTCCTTACAAAGATCAAGACGCTTCCTATGACGATACTAAGAGTTTACATGCACGACTCACCATACAGCACAGAAGCATCTCTCGTAACGGAGACGGCGTCTTCGGAAAGCGCAAGGGCAGTCTTCTTTATATGGCCGAATGGCTCGCCCTTTGTCTACTCTTCCATTGCCAACCACCTCGGGCAAGGGATTGGTGACGACAGCCGGCATCTTCGAGATATCGTTCAACAAGCTATCCCCAAAGCCTTTTCCAGGCCTTCCGCCCGCTATCAACTTGCCGGAACCAACTTCACTACAAAATCTCTTGAGGCGCTGCTCAACTATCGCGGTTCTGGAAAAAGCAATTCGGCAGCAGGAGGGTGGAACATTTTCCAAGACCACAGTTTTAGTCAAAACGCCCTCGACTTCATTACCAGTCAAAATGAAAAGTCGCCTGCACGTATGCACACCACAGTTGGTGGCCAGAGTAGCAAGGCTAGTGTACCAACAACAGCATCCTCCGGGCGACCTGCGAAACACACGATAGATCCCAGCGAATCTTCAGATTCCAAACGGAGACGTGAAGTCGCAGAAGGCCGTTTCGGTACTTCAGCGTTACCTGGCGATGGGAAAGGTCTCGAACGTTTCGAAGTCCGCATAGATGATGCATTTCCACCAATACCTAGGGGCGAATCGCATGCCGCCGACGAGAGCGAGACCCGCTCGGCAGACCATGATCGAAGAAAAGGCCGCCCTTCTCTTCTCGATCGCTCGCTTGAAGAAATAGCGGAACTAGAAGACGGTGAATCCTGGGTTCCGGACGTTCGCGTCGTGTTTCAGGGTTCGCATGTATTCGCCGGCATCCGACAACTTGTAGAACAAGGTGTTGTGGATGGCGAAACAATGCCAGGCTGGATGACTGGCGAGGCAGGCGTCACGGTGGCCGCAGTCAAAGAAGGAAGAATAAAAACCAAGAAGGGACATGCTCTTGGTGTATGAGTGCTGCAACAATTATGGCGTTTGAAGGCTTGGTAGTATACCCAGTGTGCTTTTTAGTTTCAGCGTATTTTTTTGGCAATTGTCTCACTTCCTTCCACATTATTTTACAGCTTTTTGTCTTGCTGAGAGGTAGGGTGGTGACTTGACGGACACCAGATTGTACCAATCGAGAACTCTACGGATCAAGAATGCTTGTAGGAATCAAGTTTCCCTACCCACAACCTATATAAAGGCCCTATTAATGCACTACTATTCTTAAATAGAGTACTAGACTTCTTTCCTGCGTCGAGTGCTTCGTCTTACGCTTTCTACCGGAGGACCGTTACCCTCAACAGCTTTCCGCTTTGTGCCCTTCTTTTTCTCCTTTGGGACTGTGACTCCATCGACCCCTTTTATGGCTTCCACGATTTCCTCTTCCCTTAGCGCATCTATGCGTTTTCCTTCTCCACCCTGGACACCAGCGTTAGAATCAATATCAATACCTTCCTTGCCCAACACCCACGCCACTTTTTCACAATCAACGGCTTTAACCCCCAACCGGCTCACCACATCGCTAACTCTTTTGGCCAGCTCGTCGTACTCTTTAGCGTTATACTTGATCTTCCTCTTCCATTTACCCACTTTGCCACCGTCATCTTTCTCGTCCCACATCACCCAGCGGAACAACTCGTCCGAGAAGAAAGGAATAGTATCGGGGTATTGGACGGAAAGCAGCAAAGAGGCTGTTGCGGGACCAATACCGCGTAATGAAGTCAGTTGTTGAATGGCGGTCTTAAGTGACGCGTCTCCTTTCTGCCGCTCTTGTTGTGGATCCATGGTCCGGAACGCGTCGCGTGTAGCTGTCTCTATAGCACTGGTTTCGTTGCCGAGAACTAGTTGGAGCAGCTTTGGTCGAAAAGTTCCGTGAGATCTGTTGATAGGTTTGATCCTTTATCAGTATTGATGTTCTTGGTTGGCATTATTTTTCTTTCAAACGAATCGTGTTGGTTTTGATACATGCTTGTATGGTCTCGACATGATTCTGGTTGCTGAGGCAGCCTTTTCAAGCAATCGAAGCATACATTGCCAAAGGAGCAATATCGGGAGATACGGCACTAAAACTAAACTTACAACTTCCATTCTACAAGCTTCTCGACCTCCTCCTTTCTCAAATACGCACTTTCGCCATTATCGCGCTGCGCTGCTGTGCGTTTTGCAGCCGCTGCGGGGATAGATTCGTAGCGCAATTGGTCCAACTCAAGAAGTTTGTCGGGGACTATCGAAGGATATCGCGAGAGTAGTGTATCGAAATCTCGTTTGGTGATTGATTTGTATCTGAGAGCTGGCATGCTTATTATCGACAGTGGTAGTAGAATCATACGAAGTTCAATCGGGGCATGTTTTGGTGCGAAAAACAAAGTTGTGCGCGTATTATTGGAAGTTCATGTGGTCGCACTTCATCACGTGCAATCATCACGTACATACATATGGTTGAATTAGTGTTTATGGATCGCATATTCGCCTTTTAGTGTCCTTAAGTAGTTCACAGGGAGGCGAATATGTGGGAACTTGGAATTTACTCGTGGTTGGGATCAAAACTTTTGGCAGATGTATACCAAAGTATGTACCATCTCCGCGTATATCACGCACTTGATCATAAACAAAGAAAGGAGAAGCCGAGTGAAACATTGGCGCTGAATGAGAAGCCAGCCAGCCAAACGAGAAAGAAAACCCCTTCTTAACGCCCAAGCCATGCGGATTGATTTCCCATGCTATGAAGACACAATTTCCCAACGCCGAACTGGATATCTTACGCTTCTGAGGGCGCTTCGCTACCTCACTGATGAGACGTCTCCATGTTTGCATCAGGCTCGGCAAAACATGAATTGTTTTGATGGGAAAGCACTTATTGCTGGACGGCGTCCCCATAGTTTAGGAACCCATGCCACGTATGGAGAATCCGGTTTGAGAAGCGCCTCTAATATTGATTCCCTCATTTCCATCATCGTGACCTCCGTTGTCCCTGGTGATACGACTGGCAAGTCCCTGTTTTGATGGTTCTGAGAAGTCGGTTGCGCGAAAGTCGCTATAGTCATCCTTTAGACGCCCATAGGAGTCGCCTTGGTTGTCATCGTCACGAGTTATGCGACTTGCTAAAGAGCGTGTCTTTGGAGCAAGAGGTTTGCCATCTTTTGTCATTCGTGACAATAGTGAGCCTTTTGCAGTCTCATCGAAAGCATCGGACCTACGATGATGGCTCATACTGGGGGAAGCATCGAAGAAGGAGGTAGCCGAATCTTTGGCCCATCGTCCAGGAGAGCCTTCATCATATCCAGCTCGATCATGTGTCCAACGGTCATTGCTTGGTTCTCGTCGACGACGGTTATTGGGATTACGGCTTCGGCTCCTGCTGCGGTAACGAGCTCGAGTATTTGTTCCCTGTTCAGTGAACCCATATCGACCGTCGCCTTCGTCGCCTGAACCGGGAGATGCGCTGCGACCACGGAGTCGACCAAAGCGGGATTCGCGGGGACTGACGATGTTTAGTATCAGAAAACTCAGTACGACCGAGAACGGGTAGAACAGACCTTCTAGATCCTGGGCGATAGGTATCGACCTCGTTGCGCAACCGCCCATTCCTATCGCGATTGTCATCTCTCTCCCAATTGCCGTTCCGGCGGTTTCGACGACTATCAAAGTCACGCATGCGATCATCGCCACTTGCGCTGTTTTAAAGTTAGCAAATCCCAAACTAAAAAGAGCCATGAGAGTATCAGAACAGCCCACTATGGATTCTGGAATGGTTTCGGCGGAGCATTGCCACCACACCAGCCACCATCCAGAAGTTGGAAAAGAAAAGTCTATGCAAAACAGTCCATACCTGCGTCTTGGCCTCTCCTCTGTATCCATATCATCGTAATCAAGGTAATCCCGTCGAGGAGGTTGTCGACGTCGATGTTCCCTAGATCGATCTCTACGGTCACTACGGTCACCTCGTACGTCGGGATTCTGCTTATAGTACTGGCTTCGACTCGCTGCGTTCCTTGGTTTGGAGTCGCTCGAATTTGCCTGTCGTATAGAAAGTAAAAGACCAGGCCGCTTTGAGTAGGGACGAGCTTTGCGACCGGTTTGAGGTGCAATCAAAGCGGGATCTCCAGCTTCTGGGTCGGTCAGGGCGCTGAGCGCAACCGCAGCATCATCGGCGCTGTAGTACTGTAAATTCACAGAATTGTCGTTGACCCAGCGGGTGTTCTTGACGCGCGGCTCGAGGCAGTGCTCGATCGTGTAGTAAAGAGGGTCGTTGGGATCGAATTCGCTCACACCTTGGAGATTGAGGTGGTCGGGCCATGGATCAGCATGTTGCTCGTCAAGGCTCTCGAAATAGGCTGCCGGGACAGGCTTTTCGCTGTTATCTGGGGCAGCAGCCTTGAAGGTAGGTCAGTCGAGCGTCAACAAAGGTCGCCGGTCGGCGCGTGTAACTTTACCTGAGGTGGCTGGATATTGCTCGTAACAATCGTCGCGCCTGCATCATAATCTATTTCCATGTCAATATCCATCTTGAAGATTGCCGTTCGGCAGGGGGTGGTGCGATTGGGAGTGACCGTGCAGCGGCGGGGAACGAACAGCTTCGAGGTGGAGCAGAAGATAATATGCATGCGGAACGCACTAGCGCGCGCGGCTTCACGACCACGTGACGACTTTCTTACAGCCGAACACAATTATAGCACGTACGTTCACTTGTTGTTTGTGTCGATAGATAGTTTTTTTCTTTGCTGTTGTGTGGCGTACCGCATCACAGTACCGTAATCGTCATCATCACCGTCATTGTCATTGTCATCTTCGTGTTGTTATAACTTTTTGTTTGAACAATTCGGAGGGGTTCTACCTCGACCAAAACAACATTACGGGGTTTAGCACACCCTGGGAAGGCTGTCTGACAAGAATCAAAATCTAGATCGTATGTTAAACACGCGTGGAAGCTACGTTAAGAGGGTATTGAATAGTATTTTAAAAGTAGGAAGTGCGGTTGACACCCCTTCCCAAACCTAGCCAACCCCCGTAACGAAGATCCAAAAGTAAGAACCAAAAAAGGTGGACCACCTTTGGATGGCAAAATGACTCAAGAAAAGAATGCCAAGGGCGTCATATGAGACTGACGGTCGTGGTCCTAGGTGACCAGACTGGTCCGTCCACATGGGTGTTGTTATATAAGGGCATATAATCCCAACTACCACCCTTCTGACGAAGATTTCGATACATCCTCAGTGCTCCCGGCAAGCCATCGAACTCATGCAAAAACCTCAAGGTTCATAAGCCTCATCGAACAGAACGCGCACCAGGACCGCGTGTCTAGCAAAAAGTCTACACAGGATCTTGAAATGGTTGCGCAATCACCACAAAGCGAATATGTCCAACAGATGTAGATCACAAGATTTGAAGCCTATCGCTCGTTAACGTTGGGTCATAACAATCCGCAGAAGTCCTTCCAATGTGACAATATACTCCGGTTTTTACATAGCGCCTTCTATATGTTGCCCACTACAGCTTTTCTTATTCTTTTACCAGCTAACCTTTAATGTTATAGACAGTTCAAAAGTGGAAGCGTGCGGACGCGGGAAGCCAGCCCCCAACGCACGTCTCGTCTCAACCGCCTGGAAGATCATCACTGCGTACGGACAGTTCCAATATCAAGAATTTTCCGTTACACCGCACGATATTGCTCACCTACGCGCTATATACAATAGTATAATCAAGGATAGTGTCGCACTCAAAGGCGTCTAGAACAAGCGTGTTTAGGTGGGCTTCGTAACGATGTCGAAGATAGTTAGCAGCTACCTTCAGCACACATTACAGCGTGGGACCATCAATTTTAATATCAATATTACGAAAATGCTTAGTGTGGTATTACAATCAGCACTCGGAGCCCGCGCCGGCGATATTGCTAGATCCAACTATTATTACGGAGAAGAATATCTCGCATACAAAGACATGGAATTGCGGGTACCTTCGAACAAAGTGCCTACGTTCATTCACCGTCACGTGCTGCGAGGTTGCAGCTGTAACATAATTTTCACTTCACTCATACATACATATGATACATGTACTCATTGATCGCAGGTGTAAGAATCATTCACGCATCCAATACGAACAAGTCTTAGATACAACGGCCACCGTCCACATCGAGATTCACGCCGGTGATGAATTTAGCATCAGAACTCGCCAGGAACACGGCTGTCGAAGCAACGTCGTCAATCTCACCAATGCGACCCATGGGGACATTGAATATGAACTTTTGGCGGTTCTCGGGCGTGTCCTCCATCCCAGTAAAATGGCTGAATAATCCAGTGCCGGTAACCAACGGACAGATCTAATGGTATAAACCGACGTGGAGTTAGTAGAGCCCGAAATAATGGGTTGATATCAATCAACGATGTTTTGTATCGAGGCATACGCACACTGTTCACTCGGATCGCGTGAGGGCCATACTCAGCAGCGAGACCTTTCGTAGCCTTCCAAGCACGTTAGTTTCCAACAAAAGGTACTCTTTCATCATTCCACACAGACTTACATTGGTGATTGCTCCCTTGGACGCATTGTACCACACCAAGCCAGGCCTAAAAAAAGTATAATTAATAAAAAAAAGAAGAAAAGATGCCTACTTTAAAGTATTCTTTTTATAATTACCTCGGTCTCGACGCTCCCACGGACGCAATGTTGATAATTACCTATAATTTGCGGATACGAAGTTAGTTAAATGTAACTAGGATGGTTACAGTATATGATTAGTGTCTTAATACGCCACGGCACGTAGCGTCTCGATAATAAACGACACTGTACCTAGAGTTTAACTTACACCCCCTTCCTTCTTCTCAATAGCCTGGGGGACCCATGCATTACAGCCCAGGTAGACCCCCTTGACATTGACGTCAAACGTCTTCTGGAATTCTTCCTCGGTGACGTCCACTGTGGGTTTGTTCCTGTAACTAGTCCCTGCGTTGTTCACGAGAATGTCGCACTTTCCGAACTTGTGGATTGCCGTGTCCACGGCGATTTTCCAATCCGCTGCTTTGGTGACATCCATCTTACAGAATGCCATGTTGGATGAATTGGATTGTACCGTCTTCTCGCCGCCTTCTTGATTGATATCACATACGAGAACTTTGGCTCCTTCAGCCGCGAATGCTTGCGAGATGCCCGCTCCGAAGCCTGATCCTGCGCCTGTTGAGATTGACCATCAGCAGAATGCAATTGAGGTGATGAAGACAGTTCCTGACCCGTCACAAGAGCTACTCTTCCATCAAGCCGGCCCATGATATCTTCTTGTGCAGATTGATGCTACCAAATAGTATTTAGGTATGCAAGTGAGGAGTCGCGGCGTCCAGAAGAGTAATGGGCGCACCTCCCCACTCTTATATCGGAGCCGTCTGTACCGATCATCGGAAAATATTAAGAACTACATACGCTATGTACCGTACATGGACTGATTTGGCGTTCCTATTCCCTGCCTACATACTGGATCAACTTCAATGTTGGAAATAGAAACAAGGTAGCATTCCGTTTGCATATATATCTGATACTCTATTACATTAGTTTATCCCTCTGTGATCCAACCGTAGGACCGGTTTTGTACAGGAGTCACCAAGAGAAGCATTAGCTGTTAGCCGCCTGTTTGGGGGGAATGCGGGGGAAGAGGGGAAACCTGACGTCGTTGGGGATACAAAGCTCGCGAAGAACCGAGGTTTTGAGCGTGCGCAAAGACATAGATTTGGTAGCTTCGGTGACAATTACACAATTGCACAAGTAAAAAATTGCCATTCCAGATTTCGGACCACCACTCTTGGGCGCTGGCGAATGATCGTCAGGACTAACATCGGGGTCAAAGTGGGGTTGGCCGTGTATTAATATAGTGTCGGAACGAGGAGCTTACACTTGATGCATTACGATAAAACTACAGTTATTATCCACAACCCCCTTCGTAATCCATCAACCGACTCGAAACTTTTCGGGGTTCAGATCATCACAAGCAGATAGAGCGCCAGCCGCACAAAATCTCCAGGTCAAGATCTCAATGGATGGCAAACATGAGCTTCCGTTCAAGCTTAACAACCCGGATCTACTGCATAACCTGTCGTTTGTCCATGGCGAGTGGAAAACTGCCAAATCAGGGAAAACCTTTGAAGTAGTCGGTATGTTCATTCCTCGATAGCAAGCGATGAGGGTTTGACCTGCGTTAGACCCTGGGACAGGGAAACCATGGATAGAATGTCCTACAAACGATGCATCGGATGTAGACGAGGCCGTCAAAAGCTCACACGAGTGCTTTTTGGGATATCGCAAAATCAGCTCCCGAGCGCGGGCACAAATGCTCTTCAAGTGGGATTCCTTGATCCGAGAAAACAAAGAAGACATTGCTACGATACTGGTATACGAGACGGGAAAACCACGTGCCGAAGCTTACGGAGAGATTGACTACTCGACTGGTTTTACCTGGTGGTTTGCGGGAGAGGCTGAGCGTATCCAAGGCACAGTCTTCACACCTGCACTTCCTGACCGAAGAGTATTCACCATCAAGCAGCCCCTTGGAGTGGCGGCAGCGCTTGTCCCATGGAATTTTCCCATCGCGATGATACTAAGGAAGGCTGGAGCAGCGTTAGCAGCGGGGTGCACCATGATTGTCAAACCGAGCCCGGAGACGCCCATCACAATTCTAGCATTAGCGTATCTCGCCGACAAAGCAGGCTTTCCAAAGGGAGCACTCAACGTGCTGACCACAGACTTGGAGAAGACGCCCGAACTTAGCGAAGCTCTCTGTCGACACGATCTGGTGAAGAAGGTGTCTTTTACGGGTTCTACAAGAGTGGGTAAATTAGTAGCCAAGATCTGCTCAGAGAATCTCAAAAAGGTCACGCTCGAGCTCGGAGGCAATTGCCCAGTCCTAATCTTTGATGACGCCAACATAGATCAAGCACTAGGTCAGATCTTCGCGTTGAAGTACCGTCACGCAGGTCAAGCTTGTATAACGGCAAATCGTATCTATGTGCAGGCTGGCATATTTGACAAGTTCTTGGAGCGTTGGAACGCCGAAAGCAAGAAAATCGTCGTGGGTCATGGCTCCGATAAGAGCACGACCATGGGGCCTGTAACAACACCTCGCGGTATAGATAAAGCTCTGGCGTTGGTGGAAGACGCAAAGTCGAAGGGAGCCACGATTCATATGGGGGGCAACAAAATCTCCAAGGATGGTGGATATTTCTTCGAGCCTACCGTGATCACAGGCGTGACTTCAGAGATGGATATTTATAAAGAGGAGATTTTTGCGCCCGTCTGTGTGAGTAAAGCCTGACGAGCAGCATAGATGCGGATATAACTGATTCTTATGATGTTACGCAGACCTTCATCAAGTTCGAAACGGAGGAAGAAGCAGTCAAAGCCGCAAATGATACGAGCATGGGCCTTGCCTCGTACTGCTTTACCAAAAATGTCGACCGTACGTGGCGATTATTTGAGAATCTGGAGGCAGGAATGATTGGTTTGAACACTGGTATGACATATCATCTATCTGCAGTCTTAGCATACATGGCTCACATTGGAAACAGGCAACTCATCCGCAGCTGAATCACCGTTCGGCGGCATCAAGGAATCCGGAAATGGCGCCAAGGAATCGGGCAAAGACGTAGCCGTTGCTGAATATCTCATCACCAAGACTGGAACATTCACGCTTGAAGGACAACCGTAGTTTGTTTTTTCTAGGTCGACTGACTGTCTATTGCAGTTGTCGTGTTATGATGCTATTGGGTCGTATAACCAGCCCGTTGTAGAGTACTCGGTGTACAATTTTCGTGAGTAGTGAAATATCTGATTGTCGCATTTTCCATGGCAATCACTCAGGGAGAAAGGGAAGGGTGAGGTTGAGGTAACAGTGATCGTGAAAGTCTAGCGTGACTGTTCCGAGCCCCACCACGACCACGTTCTAGCCACGGCACAGACCAGGCCCACTATTTCTATCGCGCTTACTCCCGCCTCTTGCATCTTTCCCAAGCCCAAACTCTCACCCCCAATCTTCTTCCCCACGCCCGTCCTAGAACCTCCCCCGCTACACCCGACCGTTCTGCTCAAGCACTACACCGCTCTCCAGCCAACAAGCAAGCACTTCTGCATACGTCAAAAACATACAAGAAAGGGTCTTTCCAACGCAAAGATGGCTCGTGGCAACCAGCGCGAAAAGGCCCGCGAAAAGAACCTCAAGGCGCAGGCTGGCCAGGTATGTTGTCATCAGCAGGCCCTTTCTCTTGCCTCACCCCGTTCATCTCCACCCCTCGTCCGTGGTGTCTGGAATCCGAGTGAGGAATACTAATTTAATCGAGTAGAAATCCAAGAACGGCGTACGTTATTGATATCGGTACCTAGCGAACAAAGGAAAGGACTATAAATCTGACTGGTTTTCAGATGAGCGGCACTGAGTTTGCCAGAGCTAAGGAAGACACCGCTGCCATCATGCGTGCTAAACAGGCTGCTGGTGAGTTAACCCGACTTCATCCGCCATCGAAGAAAAGCCGAGGTGGTTATGTGCATCATGCACCACATCAATCTGACATGTCCGTACAGCTGAAGCACGCAAGGCCGAAGGCGATGCCACCAAGAAGAAATAAAAAGATCGACTTTTTTGATCGCCTAGAAATCGCAAACGATCTGTACGTGCTATTGACCTTCGGCATATAGAAGCATCAACAGTGGTGCAACAGTGCGGTCTCGCGAATAGTTGGGTAATGGATTTGATTTTTGGAGCTGAGGTGTGCTGCGGTCTAACTTTAGCCCTGGGGTAGCTTTTCTTAGAAATACAACGATTATGATTTCCACCTGCTGTGAGGCTTACTTCCCAATGCGACCTTTCTAGAAATCAAGGAACATGAGCAAACATTAGGCCATCACCATCTTGAGAATGGACTACTTAGGCAAGTGCAATGATAGCTTGAATCTTTATTTCTAAGAGAGCTTCTTTGACATCTCTAAGCCTTTAAAAAAGTTTGATAATAAAACAGCTGCTCAAGCGGGATTATCGCGAGTGCAGGTTGCGGTATAATGCGAAACGCCCTCATTCAAAACCAAAATAGCAACCACCAGCAATACCGATAAAGAAGAAGCGGTACAAGGGTACGGAAAGGCTGTCCAGAAGCCATCGCCCGAAACCCCAAGTCCCCTCGTCATAGAAACGGAGCTACCAACAAGGACAGCTCATGGAGAGAAGTTATTAGAATTCTTTATCTGTTCGTGCCACATCACCACCATCACCACCAACATTACATGGCCCTCTATCCAATCATACCGGGGAATCCACCAAAGTTATTGATAGCAGCTTGTGCGGGGAAAGAGTTCATGCCGCACAAGCATTGGCACGAGCAGGTCTGTCCGGTGACGGAATCCACGCCAGAGCCTCCAACGACTTGAGCAGCACCGCTGGCCGCAGCTGCAGCGGCGCCAGTGGCTGCTGCGCTACCAGCGACAACGGTGACGGGTTGGGCAACAGCTTGAGCTTGGGCACCGACTTGTTGGATAGAGGCGTCTTTGAGGTTGGTGCCGTTCGTCTTGAGGGCGATGTTCTTGAATTGGGCCATTGTCTTGTCGCCACTGAACTTGGCGTTGACGGAGAGGACCATTCCTACACCACAGTGGGTGCCTTGCTGCTGTTTGCAATAGAACCCTGCATAGTATGTTAGTAAATGCTATGGAGAAATGGTATATCGGTGAATCTTACAGAGCTCATCGGGCGTTTGAACGGTGAAGTTCCAGGTTACGCCGGCCTTGCCATCTGGGTTAGGCATGAAACCCGAGTCCAGACCACCCTCCTTCTTCTTGCACGGTTGATCAAATGTTGATTGTGTGGCAGTGTGGTTCTTCTGAAAGAACTCGAAGAGAACCATATCGCCGACGTTTGCAGTAAGCTGATCAGGGAAGAACCCCAGGTTGGGTGCCATTCCGGTTGCGACAGGCTTGAGACCACCGACAGCAACCTAGGATAGTTAGTAACCAGATCAATGGACGTGAATGTACATGGTGAAATGCTTACGGTGTGGGTCGCTGGGCCGGAAGCTGCAGCAGCAGCAACGCTCATAACCTGCATCTGGGCGGAGGCAAGGCTAGCTGCCAGAGGTAGTATCGTCAAGTACTTCATTATGGAATATATTGATTGGGATTGTCGTAAAGTTGGAAAGGAAGGAAGGGATCAATCCGCCTGCGCTGCAAGCTAGTAGTACAAAAAGTGGCTAGAATGAATAATGAAGTTAAAAAGACAGAAATGGCAGACTATGAGAGCCGGCTCAAGAGGAATAGAATAGGACGAAGGGAAAGAGAGTGAATAGGATGGTACTAGACCAAGCTGATGAGTGCGGAGAGGTTCGTAGAAAAAGTGGACGATTCTGGGAGATGTACTGGTTTAAATCGCTGCATTGAATTGGGGTTTGGAAGCGACAGGGCTACTACACTTGGTACGAAACATTGCACCCCTCGGCTTGGCAGAGTACCGAATTCCTAAGGAATTTGGCTGCAGAAATGAACTGATTTTTCACTGAGGCAGGCGGATACCACAGGCGTGGCGCTATCGTGTGAAGCTCCAAGTGTGCGAGGAGTGTTCGAGGAGTGCTACCCCGTGTCGCAGAAGTGTCTCGCTTCCTCGGGGCGTCGCCCAAACGGGCACGATAAGCTTTACCAAACCCCAACCACTTGTGCGTTTGCCCGACCGTGCCGTGCCTTCAAAGCCCGTTGCATGAGAGATTTGCATCTCGCAAGCTGGTGTTCCCGAGAGCTGAGGCACAAACTGTTCGTGGTCAACGGCGTGGCTGGTAGGATGGAGGGAAAATCTCACACTTCTGATTGGTCTCTGCCGAGCGAATAAGGTATACTACGGGGCGCTATTACGGGGAGTATGATAACGTAGGGATGTGTGGATTGTGATGAAAAGCAGGCTCATCCATAGTACAATCTCTAATTAGATAATCGTCGAGCCGTCCACTCATTGGTGTCGCGCCATCGAATTGTGCTATTTTGATGTTGTCTTGTCGCTCGTGTCGGCCGCCTTCTGCGCGGCGTGTAGTCCCGTGTAGTAGCCAGCGTAATACCAAGACATCATCAAGTTTTTGACATTTTCGTCGGCTACTGGTGAAAGATTAGATCATGTTTCCAGCCAAGAGATATATTTTAGGCGTTGATCGGTTTCTCGACAAGCCGGTCGCACTTACCACTTCCGAGTAGAGCCTGGGGGATTGGAGAGTCAAGCCCACTGGTCTGTGCCATGGTTCTTTCTGCTATTGCTGGGCCCGGTCTTTGTTCAGGGCCGGGAGACGGCACCTATCAACGAGTTAATGACAGTTCGACACAACTGTGTGGATCTTTGAGGGTCAAACCGAACCTTTTCATCCTGATTCACACTCATCACGTTGCTACTATTGGCCATTCCCTCGGGCACATCGGCAGCTTTTAGGTCCGCATGAGTGTTTCGATCTGCATCACTGGAGTTGGTTTCCGGTGCTCCTAACACATCTCCTTGCTCCCTGTCATTCACTGTCAGCCAAACTTCTCAAAGTAGAGACGATATCATCAAAAAATAGAAAATTTACTGCTCACTGTCGCAACTGCTCCAGCTCCTCTTCGTCAAGAACATCCTCCAGGCGTTTCCCTGAACGTTGAATGCTATGATATTTCTGTATCAACGTCAGCTTCTTTTCGCATCTGGGTCAATCGAATCTGCAGGAAGGTACCGTATACTCTTTGACAGCTTCATCCCATGAATCAATCAAAGCAGAATCATCCCATGCTCCGCCATCGCCTAGATTGATCTCAGGCCCCATGTCCACGTGCACCCTGTGTTTTTGAAGAATGCCGCCGTCCGTTGCAGTTGTGGATAGCTCAGGACCAATCGAAGGTTTCGTAAGAGTTGTGCAAAATCAAAGTGCTGATTTATTGCGAAAGAGATAGTTGGAATACAGGTTTGTTTTGTCGGATTAGAAACCCATCGCCAACAAGAGCCTTTGCTACGCTACCGACTAGGTAGGTATGTACACAGCGGAGGTTCCTCGGCTAGCGTACCAGTAGTCTAGCGCAAGAAAAAGTCGGTGGCTCGAGCTCCTTCTGTTGGAACTTTTTTCCTGCGCACTACCTCACTCACTACGACGTTTACACCCTACACGCGAGAATCACAATATCTGCAATGGCTGCAGAAGAACTCAAGAGCAAAAAGCGCAAAGGTGAGCTCAATCAATCGGATCTTCAACTCCACCTACGTCGGTTGAGAAAGAACGTTGTACTCTTTCGCACCGTACTGTACATGGAGAATAATTCGCTAACTGAACTTCCAGGCGCATCCGATGCCTCGCCTAAGCCAAAGAAGCAGAAGAAAACCGATGAGCCTGCAGCGGCGACAAGGAAGTCTACCAGGACCAAAGATGCTGCCGTAAAACCCCTCGATTCACCTGTTTCTACCGTCAAGCCTGCCCGCAAACGTGCTGAGGACTTCTTCTCGGACGATGAGAACAATGCTGAGAACACTGCTCCTAAGCAGAAGAAGTCCAAGAAGGCCAAAATAGCCCCTGTCAATCAAGAAGAGGAGAAGGTCGAAAAGCCACAAAAGAAAGCAAAGGCAGACAAAGATCCTGCTGTAGAGCCTGTTGTTGAGGAGGTGGTCTCCGAGAAGAAGTCTAAAAAGACAAAAAAGTCGAAAGATCAGGAAAAGGCTCCAGTAGAAGAAGTGAAAGAGATTGCTGCAGTGGCAGAAGAGGATGAAGATGAGGAAGACCTCGACGATCAAACCGCTGCTCTCCTCGCTGGCTTCGAGAGTGACCGAGATGAGAGCGACGCTGAAAAGGAAGGAGAGACATTCGACGAGGACGCCGTGTCAGTACCTAAGCTTAGCAAGAAACAGCAAAAGGCATTGGAGCAGGCTCGGAAGGGTGCCGAACCTGGGGTAGTATTCCTTGGGTAAGAGCTCGTTCACTCCCTACATTCCCGTGCGATTTAGCCTAACATATCCAGTCGCATCCCGCATGGCTTTTTCGAACCCCAGATGAAGAAATACTTTTCTCAGTTCGGTGATATCAACCGCCTCCGCCTCTCTCGCAATAAGAAGACTGGCGCATCCAAACACTACGCTTTCATCGAATTTGCCAATGGCGATGTCGCTGAGATTGTTGCAAAAACCATGCAGAATTATCTGATGTTTGGTCACATTCTTCAATGCAAGACTATCCCGTCTGACCAAGTCCATCCGAACCTTTTCGAGGGTGCCAACCAGCGCTTCAAAGTCGATCCCCGAAATAAGAAGGCTGGTGCTGCCCTAGCCCGCGGTGCAACGAGGCCTCAGTGGGAGAAGCGTATCAAGAAGGAGAAGTCCCGAAGGTCTAAACAGGCAGCGGCTCTGAAGGAAGAGTTCGGCTACGAGTTCGAGGCGCCAGCAGTGAAGCCGGTGGAGAGTGTGCCTGTTCAAAAAGTCGACGCTGTGGCTGCGGCCGAACAGCAATTGCAGCTCGAAGCGCCTACCCAACAGGTTAAGGAGGTGGTCCAAGTAGTTGAATCGACGCCGGATCAGATTAGTGTAACGGAGACCGTCAAGGTCAAGAAGTCTAAGAAGAGCGACACCAAGGAAAAGGCCAAGCCAGATACCGAGACCACCGAAGCAGCACCTGCACCGAAAGCCAAGAAAGATAAGAAGCGCAAATCTAGTGGAGCTGTAGAGGCGGCCGAGGAGCCTGAATCCACGGCTGATGCTCCCGCTCCAGTCACCAAGAAAGCCAAGAAGTCGAAAAAAGCAAAGGCTTGAGGCTGGTTTCTCAGGATATGCTTGAAAGGAGAGCACAGTGTGAGGTGGTGACTATGTATAGGGTTTGTTGAAAAGGTGTTGTCATGGGAGTGCAGGGCAATCATGATAGGCAGTATAACACAGCAAAAGTACGTATATGTACCTCACAGGACTTTACTCTCATAGAAACATTGACCGTCTTCATAAAAGAAAAATATGTGATTAATTATCGTCGTAAATATGTCGTTTACTAAATGACCCTAGAGCGTGATGACACTGCTCGAAGAGAGAAAAAAAAGAACAAGAAATCGTTCCACTCTAACCGTTCACAACCACACCTCCGTTGGCGTGGATAGTCTGTCCGCTAATCGAACTGCTATCCGAGCTGGCAAGGAAGACAACGCACGCAGCGATCTCGCTCGGCTGGCTGGGTCGGCCCATGGGGCTCGTGAACTGCTTCATGGCGTCGTCGGTCATGGTGGCGGGGATCAACGGCGTCCACACGGGACCGGGGGCCACGGCGTTGACGCGAATGCCCTTGCCGACGTACTGGTTCGAGAGACCGCGGGTAAAGGAGACGATGGCACCCTTGGTTGATGTGTAATCGAGCAAATCCGGGCGTCCGATGTAGGCGTTGATGGAGGCGTTGTTGATGATGGTAGCTCCGGCCTTCATGTGCGGGAGCACATACTTGGCGAGGTAGAAGTATGGGTGGATGTTTGTGTCGAAGGTCTTGATCCATTGGTCCCTGTTAAGCAGATGGATGGTTAGTCTTTTGCTTACACTTCATGTAATCGTAGAGAGAGAGAGAGAAAGCACGTACTCGCTCAAATCCTTGATATCCTCCACCATCATCTGGAACGCGGCGTTGTTGAACAGGATATCTACCTGCCCACCGAACTTTTCCACGGCCTCATCGATCAACCTCTTGCAGTTGCCTCGATCCCTCAGGTCCGTGGTGTGGAGGTAGCACTTGCGACCATGTGATTCTACTCGTTTCTTGGTCTCTTCGGCATCCTCCTGCTCCTCTTTCAAGTAAGCGATGAAGACGTCGGCGCCCTCCATGGCGAAGAGGATTGCGGTCGCGCGACCGATGCCCGAGTCTCCGCCTGTGATGATGGCCTTCTTGCCCTCGAGCTTGCCGGCGGCCTTGTATAGCTGGGCTCCGCCATCGGGCGTGGGGAGGTGGTCGGGTAGGGGTGCAGGTTTGAGGTTCTTCTCGAGGCCTGGGAGCGGTTGGTGTTGGACCTCGGGCTGGTGGCCTGTGGTGATTGATGTATTAGTGGGTTTGTTTTCTTGCTGATGCTTCCATTCCGTTTATGAATCTTCAATTGCAAGGGTGATGGTTCGAAGATGCAGACGTACCCTGTTGGAATTGACCCTTGTCAGACATTGCTGGATTTTTCGAATATATAATCTGTAGTCCCTTTGGTGTCTCAAAGATTTGGGAGAATGATTAAATTTCTGGTTATATGAATTGAATGATGTGTATGGGAGCGACGAAACTCCGCTCTTTTATTCTACTTGGCTGATTTTCCCTGACATCATTCACTCGCAACGTCACAGTGTGTAAATCGTACAGTAGTGGGGCATTTCTATCCTCAACGTTTGCTGCTTTTGTAAGCTTGGCTTGGGCTTCTACTTTTCTCCTGCGGTAATAATCAGAGAGTCCTTTTCCAATGTGGACGTGTGCTGGCAGAGTGTTTTGGACTAGTCGGGAGTTGTCGTTTTGCATTCACGATACCTGGGTGAACTAGAGGTATGAGATGCATAGAGTGGTCCCGTTGAAAGGATGAAAAACGCGACATGGTAATTAACAATTCCAATATAGTGTAAATAGCGAAGGAGGGTGTTGAGTTTGGGTGCACACAGGAATGAAGAATGAGGGCTGTCTATGGTGAAACAGCCACTGATGTGTTGCAAGGCCGTAACCTGTCAGTTCGCCCATCTCGCAAGAACAGAACACACAGCGAACAATTCCAGCCAAGGCCCGCCCGGATATTCGGCAGCGTAAGGAATCCCATGCAGAGCAGCAGAGGTAATTCTTCCGACCCTTTGGGCAGCAGTTATGACGAAAGCCAGTGCGCATGCGGGTTGGTGTCGTTATGAGGGGTGATATCATATTCCGCGTAGGGCTGAAGGTGTCTGACGTCACGGGCAAAGAATCAGGGTCTACCTACCTACGCCGTATTGGGCACCATACACCAACGCTCTCGATCTCTCGACCCCTGCCGCAACATGTCTCCAACATCCAACCACAATGCATCGCGCCGTGCATCAATTTCTTTGTTTAGAAATTGGCTACCGTGCCCGCAGACGGTCCGCAGGTGTGGGTAGCAAGCAGGACCCTGACGCAAGGCCCTGCGTCATTGTTTGTGCTTGCGGTAGGTGATCGTGCCTTTGTTTGGACGCGGGAGGGGTTACGATATCCTGTTTTCTCAGGGTCCTGTCTGGGTCCAAGGGGCTGAAAGAGGTGAAAGCCAGGGACATCATGAGGTGGTTGTTGAACGGCATGAGGAGGACAGGAAGGTATAAAGCTTCGACGAATCTCCGTTCATATCTTCTTTCTCATCATCATCACAACCATACAACCAACACTCTATACATTTAAGCTTCTTTAGCTTCACAAAAAGCCCACCTTGCAAACAAACACCTCACTACTCCAAACAACCAAACAACACCTTCAAAATGCTCGGCCGACGAACCCACCGCGCTGCTCCTCGCACCACCACCCGCACTACCCGTGCAAAGCCCAGCCTGACTTCTCGACTCTTGGGCCCCAAGACGCGAACTTCCACTCGTCGCACCCCAGCAACTACTACCACTACCACGACCACCACTAGAACCACCCGCACTCACGGCGGCGCTACTACGGGACGTCGTGGGCACCACACCACGGCCGCCCCCGTCCACCACCACAAGCGTCATGCTACCATGGGCGACAAGGTCTCTGGCGCCTTGATGAAGCTCAAGGGCAGCCTCACTCACCGCCCTGGTGTCAAGGTATGTTTATCCCCTTCTAATATTGACACTACGTGTAAGGATATGTGCTAATGGATTCTCTAGGCTGCTGGTACTCGACGAATGCACGGAACCGATGGTCGCAACGCTCGCCGCGTTTATTAGACGATCAATCTCCATTGTTTATTTGCTAGACTTTAATGCGTTCTGCGTCTACACCTCCTATGAGAGTACCCGGAACTACCACGACATGATTCGATGAGATGACTGTTTCATGATTTCCTTTTTTGTTCAATCATATGTACGATAGCGATAGGATACCCTTTTGAGGAATTTGAAGAGATGAACACGAATCATTATTATTCTTTGGCCGGAACAGTGAAAACGTAATTTGACCGTCCAACATGTTACCCTTGTTCTGTAAAAACGGCATAGGTTCCATGCCACTGAAAATAAGCTTTCTGCACAAGACGTATGCTCCAATCCTGATGACTAACTGTGTATTCATTCATCTATACTTATTTAGCTCAACTATTGTTGCATAACGTGTATTCTGGATACCAACCCAGGCGCTCACAATGAAGAAACGGCTTCACCCTTCTCATTGATCAAGCTCTCGTCCGTCTTGACCGGTCCCTCTCCCACGCCCGTCAGAATGACCCTGCTGACACCTTCTTCCAACAGTCCCACGGCCACCGCTGCGTCCACCACCACCTTGTCCCTTGCCTCGTCGTTGGCAGTCACGCTCTGTCCTCGTTGTCCGGCCCATCCCTCCTTCTCGCCCAAGATGCTCTTGAACAATCCTGCAACCTGATGCTCATTCTCCTCGAGGTAGTACACCACGGCGTTTGGCCCGGCGTCGAACGTGTATGCCGCAATGGTCTTGCCTGCTGCTGCGTTGATGCTCTCGACAATCTTGATGGCTGCCCTGGAAACATCGTTGAGGTAGAAGATGGGCGGATACGTGTCCAGGCAGGTCGCGTGGAAGCTGTTGCTGTCCATCATGGTGACCTTGGCAAACGTCTCAAAATCCTTGTCCTGTATCGCCTTCTGCATTTCCTGCATCCGCCTCGGGACCGTTTCGTTGGCACGGGCAGCAAAGAGTGAGGAGGTAGCAACCGTCGTTTGCATTCCCGTCGTCGAGGAGACGCCCTTCTTCGCCGCGCTCACGACGAGGATGACGGCACGCATGTTGGGCCAGTGTTCTGCGGGGGCGACTTGAAACGCCATGCTGTCACTTCCATCGGCAGCAGAGCCTTGCTCCCAGCCGACGTATCCACCAAACAGACTCCGGCACGCAGAACCAGATCCTTGTCGAGCAATGCGCGAGAGATCCGTAGGTGAAGACGGTAGTTCGTACAGGTTCGCAATGGCTCTAACGAGCGCCGCGAAACCTGCCGCACTGCTTGCCAATCCCGCTGCGGTGGGGAAGTTGTTCTCGCTCACAATCTTGAGCGGGAAAGTGCTGAGTTTAGGCAGTGTATCGTTTCCGTCTTCCAGCTGCTTTCTTAACGCCCTAAGCTCGCGGAAGCAGGCTTGAGTCCTGGCGCCCGAGACATCTTGGGGGCTGCCATTGAGGAGAAGGGTATCCTCAGCGGGGTATGACGGGGAGCATGAAGCGGTCGTGTGGGTTCGTAGGTCAGCTTGCGAGAGAGTTACGCTGAGCGACGAGTTGGTGGGGAGGTTGAGCTTGGGGTCGCGTTTTCCCCAATATTTTATGACGGCAATGTTGACGGGAGCGGTAGTACTGGCACGATAGATCTCAGACATGGTGCAGGAGGGATGTGGTGGTCACGGTGGAGGGCGAAAAATGGAAAGGGGTAACCTTGAGTAGAAGTGAGGCGGGGAATTGTGATTTGTTTATGCAGGGTCTTGGTGGGGTTCTTTAGGTTTGTTTGTAGTTACGGCGGAGTTTTTACAGAAAGGGTAGGTTCCGAGGATACACTAGCCTCCGACATGGGCCTCCAGGCACAACTTTAACTTTGAACGCACCATCTATCATCATATCTGGTGGACGAGAAACTGATATTGGCTTGGGGAGAGACCTGCTACTATCTTTGCGCTAAAATAAAATCATTTCACCAAACACCGCAACCGTCATTATACCATTTGCCATCTCGGCTACAGACCCCCAAAAATACTATATATGCAACCAAAACCTCCAACAACCTGATAACAAAGCCAATCGAGAGTGCGGCCAAAGCCTCTTCGACAGGTTATAGCAAGACTCATACCTGAAATCCCAGGTCCTCCAGTTTTTTGCAGTTGGGCATGGGCATGGTCCTTGCCTTTTCCATTAGAGCTTCGTCATTGCTAAACCACCCATATGCTTCTTCTCTCATCTTGTGTTGTCGTATTTTTTCACTCTCACACCGCGTATTTACTGTATGTATGTACTTGGTCTCGGCTATATCGTCTAGCTTCCGAAATTCTCGATTGGAGTATCCTTTGACTTCAGAAGGGTTGACCCAGTACGGCACATTGAGTTTGTGAGATGTTCGGGCGTATGAGTATGCGCCGCGAGGCTGATCGAATACGACGGAAGGGCCTTGAGGCGCCGAGCTGGTGAATAGGGACGAGAGGAGAGGCAGGACAAAAAGGAATATGAGCGGCAGTAAGGCGGATAGCGAGCTTGAAAGACTGGGCGCTGGCTCTTGCCCATCTTGTGTTGCAGTTCCCGGCCGTCTTCTCGGCCGTCCACCGCCGAATTGGTGTACACGAATACCTGGTCCTCCACCACCCATGTTGAATACGAATCCACCGGTGTCGAACCCGCCTCCTACAAATTGTAATTAGCATTCAGTCTAATGCCAAGTCCTTATACAGCTATGAAGACTGTGGTGGTGATGGAAGACGTACCGAAAGGCCCCCCAAATGGCCCTCCACCACCAAAGAATTGGCGGAACATTTCTTCAGGGCTGATCTCCTCCTCATACATTGGACCTCGCTGTGCGCCCGAAGACCGTGCAAAGTTACTGAATGGTGATGCTCCTGCAGAAGAGGCACCGGGGAAACGAGAATCAGGGTCGCCGCCAAATTTGTCGTATTTCGCCTTCTTGTCCGGATCGGAAAGAACCTGGAAGGCTCTGGATACCACTATGCCGCAACATTAGTACATTGTGTTATGCTTGGTTTTCAGAATGCGATGGGCCAACATACTTTTGAAAGCCTCGTCCGCACCCTCATATCCGTTTTTGTCCGGATGCGTTAACAAACTTAGCTTCCGATAGGCCTTCTTGATTTCGCCTTCAGTACATGTTGTTTTAACATCCTCCAGCCCAAGAATTTCATAGTAGGCCGTTGCGCTACATCGTTTTATTCGGATAACAGCGGCCTTTTGTTCGACTGTGAATGCGCGACCGGCGCTGCCATCGTGATGTTGGCGATGTTTTGCGTCGCCAGTTCCTCGGGGGTCCGCGCCGCTGGCTTTTGCGGACATCGTAGGGAGAGAGGGTCGCCGATATGTATGGCGATCAGAAACGTCACTGGTAGTGTGATATAGGTAGTGCGCGCAGGTGGCTACGGTTGAGCGAGGATGTTGGTATGCGTCGGGATGTAAAATGTGGTGCTTGGAGGGGTGAAGTTGATATGTGGAGTCTGCGGGCGAGGCCACAACAACAAAAGCGTACTGGGCCTGGCACGGACCAAACGTCATCACTCCACAGGGTATCATTAATCCACCACAACAATCGTTCCGCCTAGTTTCCTACGTTTGTCACCCATCGCGATCAGTACAAATAAATCAAAATGTCGAATAAAGACCCAAAACAAGGGATTCTTCAATCCTTGCGCAGCTGGGGAGGTGAGTTTGATCCTGATTGATTCCGGAAGCTCAATTGCACCCTCACGTGCAACAAACATTCATTTTACATTATCCTAATTTGGCTTGCGATACGCATGTCTACACATTATGCCGTTACGGAAGCCGCTTACATGCTTACCCAAATATACAGAGCACTCTGTTCCCCCTACGGCTCTGGCAACCTTGGTCACCGCACAACATTTCCGTCCTTTCCAAGCAATGCCAATGATCTTCCCACCGGTGTTGTTGTTTTCATCCTACCTCAATTTAAGTGGATATAAAACCGATGCAGCAGGCATCACGGCAGCTTGGAGCGGTCTGTACGCATTACTAGCCATGCGAAGAAGTCAGGTAAGTTTGAAATCGAGCAAACCATGGCGCCAGTGTCAAATTCGTAGGGTTTTGGAAGAGAGACTGATTTTACCACAGAGGTTCAAGCAGAAGTTCGGCGCGAGAGGCCTTGTTCGTGGGGCATCGCTGGGACTTTGCGCAGTAAACGTGGCCGGGTGTGGGTTAGCATATGTTTTTGGGAAGAGGGAGAAAGACGAGGAATAGAACTCAAGTCAGTTCATTGTATCATTACTGTAACTATCAATGTATACATCAATCCGTCCAGTCGTCATCAGACATTACTGGATCTATCCTTGCCACTATCCCAAGATAACCAAAGGTCATATACGATGCACATTGGGACTACTTATTTTGTTGCCCACAGCTACTGGATCTTGCCAGTAGCTTCAATCTAATTCCCATCCTATACGCGATAGACGCCAATCGCCCAGAGCGTGTAATGATGTTCGCTAGCCAGTGGAATCGATTCCAGATACCAAGTAAATCAAATTCATAAACAATCATGCTTTCTAGGTAGTGTCCATGGCTTCCCCTCCGCTCCTCTCTGCTCTCTTCTCGGCCAGTCGTGTGGCCTTCCATTGCTGGATCTCTTCCCTCAATGCATCGTTAGGAATGACCTCGTCGATCGTGAGTGGGGCACGGTTGAAGGGATCATGCGGGTCACTGAGCAGATGGCTGCGCACTGTGCTCCGATCCAAGGTTTGCTTGCTCAGGGGCAGGATGACGGGATCTTCCATCAAGGTAGCGAGAAGGGGATCGAGATACTCGTCTGGAATATCCCCCAAGTCCGCATCTTCCATGTCGTGTTCCTCCTTGACAGCTCGGATCCGCTCAGCAAGTTGATCCCACTCCTGAAGTTGCTCCGGAGCTTTGAGTGCAAAGCGTTGCAAGATTTTCGCGGCCTCGGTGAAATACTCTGGCCGGTATGAACGATCATCTGTAGCAACAGACTCGAGAAACGATTGCTTCTCTTTTAGGTTCAAGTAAACATCTACGATTTCGGATAGTAGTTGCCGGGGATTCCATCCATATTCCTGGGGGTTTTCAACTTTGAGATTGGTTTTCTTAGGTCCAACGAGAGCCTCAAGATTGTAGTCAAGCATATGGGCGAGACGAACGACGACCTCTTTCTTCGTGAACGAATCACTAAGGGCTTCAGTAAAGAGCTTCAACATGGCGACAGTTTCGTTAGTCAGTGCCATGTATCCCTTGGCTTTGTCTTGGGCCGATGACAGTTTTTCTTCCTGCTCTTGTCGAGTGTTAGCATCGAGACCTGAATCTGGGCTCTTGAGCATCTTTGAAATATCGTGAATCTGTGTAAAAGCAGTGAACGATTCGTCCAAAACGAAAGTTACATCGTTGAGAAGTAGATTGACGAACTGCACAAAGAAGTCCAGATTCATCCTATTAAAGTTAGTATCATGCATTTCCGAGAGTGAATCTATTACTTACTGTGCCTCCGTACCAAGGTTTTCCCGGTAGACGGGGTTAGGCCAGATACATTTAATCACTTGGAAAATCTCATAACGTATATTGTACTTGTCATGCGTACGTTCGCATTCGATATAGAATTTCATCAACGCGTGCAATAGATGCTGAGTTGCGAAATTATGGGCAAATAGAACATCTCCTAGTACGCCTTTCGGCTTGCCCGGAAATGCCCATATACCATTGTACAAGATCCGGACTAGATGTGCTTTCAAGTAAGGGTTCTTGATATACTCGGAGCTGCGGAGAAACGTGATACATACGACCATCAATTCCTCGCATTGAGTTGATGTGATGACATGAGGCATGTATTGGGTGATGAATTTGAAGTTGTCACAAATGTCCTCCAAGAAATATTCCGGAAGACATCTGAAAGCCATAGGTTGTTCCGGAGGTAGCGGCAGCTTGATAGGACTTTTGGGAAACGTTGAATCGGACGACACCAGTCGCAACATCCAGACGATGACGTAGCGCATAAACTGCATCGATCTTGCTTGGGTGGTTTGATCCAGTAAGACACCCTTCGTAGCAAGGGCAGAACAATGGCCTTTCTCGATCTGGATCTTCATTTTTTTGACGTGCTGGTCAAATACAGCAAGTTGCATGGGGTTGGCAATGTATTTGTGCCGCTCAGTTTCCATCTTTGCCAGCTCCTTCTCCAAATATTTGAGATCTTTTTCCAGTGAAGATAACTTTGTGTTGGCGGCTTCTATACCATAATGGTGAGCAGCAACTGTGAGGAAGAATATCTCGGTGATGAAGTTGTTGGTTCCCCCTACAGTTACGTCGTAAAACTCATCCGAGACTTGCTGGTCGGCATTAATTTTGGTCTCGTCTCTAATGGACACCCGCGGTGACCGGCGCAAGTAGTCAATATCGATGCGATCCACCTTGGAAAACGTTGCATCCATGAACGGCTCACATAACCGATCTAGTATGACGGTAAGATTGACCATGAAGGCATCTGATGAGACAGTCGAGGGGTCTACGCGCATAGCCCTTCGCTTGTGGTTTGAATTCAATGCGAACGCAAACCAGTCTAGAATCTTTTCTCTAGCACCCTTCACTTTGATGAAGCAATTAGCAATATCAAAGAGTTCATCTTGGTGGGCTTGCAATGCCAACCGCAGAGCGTTTTGAGAGTTTGATATGTACGACTTATCCCGTGTAGTGGGACTTGAGAAGTAGTTCAACGCCACCTCGCCCTGTAGAGGAGATATCGTGAAGAAAGGTCCAAGCAAAGTCTTACTCTCAATCTGTTTCGGCTCTATGTCGGTGGGAAGAAAGGCGGGCGATTCTGCCATTGCCTCGAGAAGGGGACGATAGCGAACGAAGTTACGCATCGCCAACATGTATGGGCGGTAGTCGTCATTCATGGTCATCTTGCGGAGCCTCTGGCTCAACTCTTCTATGGCCCCCACAAGTAGATCCTTCACACTGTCGTCGTCTTCGAAGCGAGCCACAGCCTCGTTGAGAAAGTCGTGACAAATGCCCTGGTCATTTTCCGGGTCAACCAAAAGGTGATCGGCCAGTGGATTTCCAGCAGGTTCCTCTTCACCAAACATATCCGGAATTGTGGCAGCAAAGATGGCATAGCTGAAGCATACCCGGCGAGCTTCCTTGACAATCTCAAATTTAGGATCGGTCTTGTTGTGCATACTGCGGAACAGCTTGGACACTCGCTTCCAGCAGCCTAGAAGATAATCCAAGGCCTTTCCTTCGGACCTGCTCTGCGCCGATTCGACTATAGCGCTATCCAGCACATCGGTTGTGAGTCGGATTGGGGAGCCTGCATCTTCTAGATCACTCCGCACGCCAGAGACGAAGAATAATGGGTGCCCATGCGCATCGCGAGTTTGGTTCGGATCGAGTGTAATGCGAAAGATGGCGCTAAGGGTCCTATCTACCCAAGCTTCGAGAGAGGTATCTTGTGCTTTGGAAGCGCTTTGCCTCGTTGGAGCATCAGTGGGTGTCGTTGTAGGCTTCGGGGTGATGTTGATGGAAGGCGGAGCTTTGGTCTCGGGTTTGATGCCAAGCTGTGAGAAAGGATTCGTCGTTGAGGAGGCGGATGGGGGCGGAGGCGCATTCTGTGTAGAATCCTGAGTGTTGGCGGGTGTCGCTGTGGGGGGTGGCGGAGTGCGCTGTGAGGAAGATGGGGAGGCAGAAGCAGTAGCAGGGCCCGATGGCCCACCGAGCTTTGCCAACCTCTTTGCGCGAATCTAATAGCTTCTTAGCGAATGTGGTCGTAAATGAGCATATAAAGGTAGGTACAGATATGGAGCTGGCCTACCTTGTCTGCGTCCGAGAGGGCGTCAGGCTGCTTGTCGTTTTCAGGTGGTTGATCGGCCATGGCGGAGGAGAAGCCAGGCGGCGTGAAATTATTAAGTAAATGAGAGAATGTGGAGGTTAGGTAAAAGGGTCGTGAATGCGACGGCAGATAGTCAAAGAAGAACAAAGCCTGGCAGGTACTCGTGGCTTCAGGCTGCGGATGTTCAAGTGATGGTGATGAGGGCGGCGGCGGGCAACGCGTAGCGGAAGTAATGGTAGTAGTTTAGGGTGGGGGGACCATGATTCAATCATCACCACCGCACGTGCCCTTGGAAGCGCGGAGAACATAAAAGGCCAACGAGCATCGATACGAGGTACCGTCAACTGAAATTACACACCACGTAAATATGTGTGCATCCTCGCGATTTCGAGCACCTCCGGCTAAGCAGGTATATGTATATATGTACATAGGTACATAATGGTAATTACTCTTCCTGTGGATCTATCTACCGCTTCCATATGTACCTATGTAGGTATATATGTATGTACGTGAAGCAAGGGACTAATTATGCAGACGAGGACGAAGAAAGATGTGGTTGTACTACAGTATAGGCTACATATGTAGTCTCGGTGAGTTAATGGAATCACCACATCTAAGTACATGTAGTGTATCTGGAATGATGCCGCTTTTATAGCAGATGAAGACAGTCGATACATAAGTACCTACCTACTAACATACATCAATTGATACATGTACAGAGCTCGCGCAGACTGACAAATGCAACCATCAATGGCTCACAAATTGCGGGTGAACCTAGTAGACCCACTCCTTTGTCATAACCGAAGACACTACATGTAAGCTATGCAGAGGTGGTTGGTTGTAAAGACGATTTGATAGCTGCTGCCTGGCTTCTGACTGTTCCTAACAGTTTATACGGTACACATGAACATGAGACAGAATGCTGACAGCGGGACTCAGATGCGACACGACAAGACAAGGCAAGGCAGAGCAGGGCAATGCGCTGACCGGTCTGCATCCCAACTTTGTACATAGATAGGTTGGTATAGGCGTTGGTGTGGTGTGCAGTGTTCCATGTGCAACCGCCCCGCCCTTTCACATCATCCCATGTGTGTATGTAGGGAGCTGAAAAGGGGATGCTAGTGCCAGTCACTCCAATCACACATCGTCTTGCCGTCCGACTCGCCATTCATATGTTTCCGAGTTCCAACGTAGGTAGACAGCCAGGCAGAAGGGATTCATTTCATTCTAGCCCAGAATCAGTTCATGTCGACGACCAATGGCAGCAAGTTGATGTTGGGGACAGTACTTTACCGTACCGTACCATACCATACCGCTATCCAGGTATATACATACATATGTAATCATTATCACTTCTGCTCCTTTTCCCTCCTTTCCCCTTATCTGTACCTACCTAGCATCCCTCCAAATGCAGGGCAGAGGCATGTCGACTGATAATCCTTATGTAGGTAGGTACGCAACCACCATTCACCCTGAATCTTTCCCACCAACAAGGGGAATGCATGCATGGGTGTGTACGTAGACATCAATCAACATGGACGCACTAAAGGCCTGGCAACGTCACCACCCCTATATATCGACTTTGAATTCCCTCGTCGTCTATCGCTGGTTGGGTACGTACATGTCAATGTACCTAGTTACTACACTCAACATTGGAAGCGTGCATGTTTTCCTACAGTACGTACGTACGTACTTGCTGGTAATTACATACATACACAAGTACAAGTATGCACGGGTGGCTAGCGGGCTTAACTCGTGTACCGCAGCGCTAAACCCCGGTACTGTCGCTGGCCCCATAGCAACAACCGCCATACAAACACATGCATTGATGTCTAGGTATCAACACAACAGTGAAATATATGCATCTCCCATTCACCTGCCTTTGTAATTCCTGTTTGCGGCACCCGCTCGATGCCGGCCTGATGAAGCAATCGTGCAATCACCGCGTCGCCTGCCCATGCCCATGACGATTTTCCTCGCGGCGATGCCTCTCCCCCGTGCTCCCCTAGG
The DNA here is from genome assembly GCA_023627715.1 of Periconia sp. R9002. Lineage (NCBI taxonomy): Eukaryota > Fungi > Ascomycota > Dothideomycetes > Pleosporales > Periconiaceae > Periconia > Periconia sp. R9002. The sequence continues at coordinate 192,562 of JAMAHW010000046.1, read as the reverse complement.
CACCGCCACAAGGCACAGCCGCACGTGTCCCGTGCACGATGCCATAGCGCCCTCTCTCTCTTTGCCTTGTGCCTTAGCTTGTCTGCATCCTCCTACCACTACTTCATCACCCTCACTCCCCCCCATCCGCTGCCTGTCACCCACCTGTCACCAGCCCTCAACCCTGATATCCACTCCCGACCCCCTCTCCATCCGTCTCAACCTCCCGCCATGGCTGAGATCCGCCGAAAGCTCGTTATCGTAGGCGACGGCGCCTGTGGAAAGACCTGTCTTCTCATGTAAGTCGCCCACGCTCGCCATCCCGTCGCTCCCACATCCCCCGGCTTGTTATCTGCTCAGCATCTAACCATCCTGCCTATAGTGTCTTCTCCAAGGGTACCTTCCCCGAGGTCAGTACCCCCTCGAACCTGAACCTCACTCTCCCTGGCCGCCCCGTGCCAGGCTGAGGGCCTGTCCACCGCCTCTTCACGCCCATCCATTTCTGGTTACACATGCACTGACATCACGCCCTCTACAGGTGTACGTCCCTACCGTCTTTGAGAACTACGTCGCCGACGTCGAGGTCGATGGCAAGCACGTCGAGCTCGCCTTGTGGGATACCGCCGGCCAGGAAGATTATGACCGCCTGCGCCCTCTGTCCTACCCCGACTCCCACGTCATTTTGATTTGCTTTGCTGTCGACTCGCCCGATTCTCTTGACAACGTCCAGGAGAAGGTAGGGATCCTGATCACCTCTCAATGATGCTGATGGGTCACTAACTCGACCTAGTGGATTTCCGAGGTTCTGCACTTCTGCCAAGGTCTCCCCATTATCTTGGTCGGCTGCAAAAAGGACTTGCGCTTCGACCAGAAGACGATTGAGGAGCTTCACAAGACTTCCCAGAAGCCCGTGACCCCTGAACAGGTCCGTCTGATATTGCCGTGTCTTTTTAAACAGCCGCTAACACAAGTCCCAGGCCGAGGATGTCCGCAAGAAGATTGGTGCCCAGAAGTACCTCGAGTGCTCTGCCAAGACGAACGAGGGCGTACGAGAGGTGTTTGAGCACGCCACACGCGCGGCTCTGGCTACAAGGAGCCCGAAAGGAGGAAAGAAGAAGACCAAGTGCGTCGTCTTGTAAGAAGCTCACGTGATGCTAAGCTGGTGGCCACTATACACGTACTCCTGTTGCGAACTCGACAATGAACATGGCCGCGGTCCGTGTCTATGGGTGGCGTGGAAATAGGTTGGTGGAGGGCGATTCGGCCTATCCATGGGCTGGTTACAACCTTTGTTTTCGACGGCACCTGCGAGGCGTTACTACACTGGAATTTTTGAACACATCATCTTGGGGGCAGTTCATGATGAGGTTACTTAAGGCGGAGCCAAGACGAAACAGTAATTGGATTGCAGTAAATGGCAGCAGGACCTCCACTTCTCATCTATCTCTCGCTGTTTCCCGCCTGCCAGGTAGTCTCCTCCTCTGAGTGGACCCTCTGGCTGTCCGTTTACTGGTCGTTTTCTTCTCCTTCTTATCTCTCTTTATCGGTGACTGAATTGTCTTGTGGTTCTGCGCATCTTGGCTCGGTGTAATAATCTTTTATCCTCGTACCTATCTACCTACCTAACTACCCCTCGTTGGCGTCAATGGAGCTTTACAACTATATTTCTGGCCATGCACAGTGCGTTGATGTGATGTATGTATTTCCCGCGTTCGTTTCGCTCTTCAACCGTGGCTTTACGTACATGGATGAATATGGTTGGGAGAACGAGTCCGACCCCGACTCACACTCGACAACTACGGGGTTTACAAAACCCACGTGTGCATATGTATTGATACCAGATTCAGTGAATGGTTGTGACAAATGAATATATAACACCCACTCTGAAGCCGAGCCCTCGGTAAGGAAGAGGAAGAAGAAAGGAAGCCCTTTCATGCATGCATACATATGGCAGAACCGGTCAGAGACTAAGTAAGTAGTACAGTGCGAATTTGAAGTTAACTGAAAAGACAGTGTACGTATATACCTTCTTCATTGACGGTCCTGAGCTGCAGACATGTAAGTAGGGGTTTTTTTTTTCAGGGATGGTCCGCTCTTTGGCTATTGCCTACACATTTATATTGTGTAGGTATGTTTTCTCCACTCATGATTCCGTCCTTCTCTCGTCAAAAAAGGTAAAATCCCTCACGAACAGGCATGAATGATACCTAGGTAGCTAGATGTAGGGTTGTAACAACGACGACTGCGCCGACGTCTAACTAGCAAGGGGAAAGAAAGCTATGGGCATCGTGAAGGCAGTTTTCGTCTAGGTTTGTTCGTGAATTCTTAGTAGGGGTAGTAGACGTTGTGCGAGTCCCATTGGTATTTAACGCCATCGAGGAATCACAAGTTGAGATTACGCTTTTCCGAGCTGGAGTAGTCATGGTTTTGGCAATTCATCATCGCACGTCTGGGTTGGTTTGATTGTTGTGGTGAAGAGAAGGAGATCCCGATTCCCGAGTCAAAAGTTTGATGGCATGATGAAGTAAAAGTCTTGTGGCTTGATGAATGTGCCATATGTAATTGATAATAAATGATAATGATGCTATCCTAAGCCATATTCCAGCCCTTATCAACTCCACGACCACATGTCCCAATATTACAACGCCATATCCAGACGCCCCGACCTTTAATTATATATCTAGAAAGCAAAAGCCAAAACGCCGACAGCCACAGACAGGGCCGCGAGCGCCGACCCCGACGGAGTAACAGCAGGGGCCAGCGAGTTCTGCGTCGGCTCGGCCTTGTCGTTGGATGAGGCAGTGCCTTGTGGGGCGTTGCCGTTTCCATTGCTGTTGTTGTTTCCGTTGCCGTTGTTGTTACTGCTCGAGGACGAGTTGGAGCCGCCTGTTGGAAAAGGAACGTTAGCTGATGTGGTTGCAAGAGGGGGTGCTGTAGATGAGAAACGTATGGAAGACGTAGAGTGTCTAAACGTGATACAAGAAGGGTAAAATGTGAGAGGCTCGGGAGGAGATATCGATATGGATACTGAAGTAGGAGTGGAAGTGCAAGTAGATGCGGACGCGTGAGGAATCGACGTACCTGAACCTGAGGAAGACGACGAGGCAGTCGCATTTCCACTCTTGGGGAGTCCGAATCCAACCTTGGACTTATCCATATCGAATGCCGTGTACACATTCTTCAAGAACGTGGTGCCGATCAACCACTGATCGGGACCAAACGTCTGGCGACCAATCACTCTGCTGAAACACTCGTCGCTATCAGGCAACTTCTCGCCGACCCAATCTGCAGCGGTGATGTTGTACGTCTGCGAGCCAAACTTCAAGGTGATGGGCGTCTTTGTGGAGCAAGGGACGATGAAGTTCTCCTCGGATTGTCTGGAGCGGTCGACGAGCTTGTGAATGGCAATGGCCTCCTGCTCGGGCACAAAGACAAACGCGGATCCCGTGTCAATGATGCCGATTTTGTTTTTCACGCCCAACACTTTGTCACCAGCACCCGCATCCGCAATAGGTATTTCCCAGAAACCGCGGTCATTGCTCGTTGCGTCTATCCAGTTGATTTCACCTTCGTATCTGTCCTTGTTGAGCTCTCCAAAGTTGAGTTCGCCGTCATTCTTGCCATCCTTGAACCGCCCGAGAAACAATCCACTGATTTTCGCAGGAATGAGTTTGGCGTCGGCAAAGACTTCGACAACTTGAGGTGCGACAATGGTACCCTCCGCTTTGGAGCCACGACCCAGACCCAGAATACCGTCCATGGCGTACGATTCAAATTCAGATGATGCATTGTTGGCTAGACCGAAGGTTATATTTGCGGAAAGGGAGCTGAAATGCAACGTGTCGCTGGCTGTGGTACCCGAGACAGTGCCAGTTCCATATGTTATCGAGAATTTGGTATTTTGAGTCTGAAAATGAGAGGTTAGTCAATTGTCTGGTTCGCAACCCAAGCAACTTGTGAGCCGCGGGGTTTATATGTTTTACCTTCAACGAGCTTGAATCACTTTTCCCGAAGGTAGTGTGCTTGGTACAAGCCGTGGTTTTGCAATCCTCGCTCATGACCCATACATTGCTAGATGCGGAATCCAGTAGCAAAAGGTATTCCTCCTTGCTGGTTCCAATGTTTACTGCCACCATGTACGAAGTGTCTAGTTTGTCTTGATGAACCGCCTCGCTATTCTTCATGGTGGGTTCCTTGCTTCTCGAGAGGTCGTATTGATTCGATCGAGTAACGACCGAGGTACGGCGCAGGGGAAGCGTGATGGAGCGTGGAAATTCGTTCTTGCTGGCAACGACTGACGCTTCGGAAGGTACTCGGCGCGTGTTGCTGCTATGCTCGCCATGATGTCGATCGAATGGGTAGAAGGCGGTGACTGTCGATACAAAGGCGCACCCAACCGCCAACTTGTCAATTGGAATATGCATTGTTTTCTCAAGCAAATCTAGTGCGTGTATGTGTGTGTGTATGCTGCTCGTGCGTGCTTTTTATAATCTGTATGATTAAATACCAGATCTAACGCCGAAAATGAAAGGTCTCAGACCAGAGATGATATACAACAACGAAAGCAGCGAGAGGCAATAAGATGAACAAATAAGAGAAAGAGCCGGGGTTCAAATCAATCAAGACGACCCAAGACTCGATGCAAACAAAGAGATGCTGAAGGGGGGCGACGATGTGATGTAGAGAAACAAGAGGTGAATGCAACGCGGAGCAGGTGTGGGTTGGACTGGAGCACACCCGCGTGTCCCACCTTTGCCTTGGAGGCAAACGATCGACGGTAAGGATGGAGAAACAGATGAAGATGGGACAAGAACGGGACAAGACAGGACGTCAGACCAGAGAGGCTCAAAGTCCGATGTCCGTTCCTTCAGAGAAAGCGGTGGGCGCACACTCAGCCACGGTGATGGCAGTGGCTCAAAGAAACAAAGAGATTGACGCGTCAAATGACTAAGTCCCGTGTTCTGCCATGACGAAGGAAATAAAATTGTTGAACTGCGCCGTCCCCACCTTGCGTAGTGGTGGTTTTTGGTGTTGGAGGGGGCAACAAATGAAGCGTGGCTATCAGGCATTGTGGAGTGCATGTTTACCACGAACTAGAGGGCTAGCGCGCGGCAGCCCCTGAACGCCCTGGACGTGAAGTCTAAGATGGGTATGCTCTTAACCAACACAACGTGCTAATAACTCCATAATGCCAACCCCCAACAGGTCAATGCGAATCCACAAAACCCTGTCCTTGAAACGACCGTCCCGATTGGGATTTTTCCCAAGGACCTCAGCGGGTGGTGGGATTTCATGCGTTTTCCGCATTCGGGTCTGTGGTTTCTGATGCTCGTTCAATTATAGCTCATACAGTTACAACATGAGTCTTGGGACACCACACTTATGTTTGCTTCTTCTCACCTGCACGCCGTGTAATATTACAATATGCCTCACTAGTGGAGTCTCGAGTGATCTTCATCGTCGTCCCCAGCTCCATGCCACTGCTCCTTCAAAGGATGCACGTGTATGGACTCTATCTATGTCTACCGCTGCTGTAGATGACCTTCACCGATTCAAACTCAATAGCCCTTCCACATATCTCCTTGCGTCGATACCGATACCTTCTGCCAGCCCCTTCGGTCCCCATCCCGCCGCCGCCCCGCCTGTTTTCTGCGCCGATGCACCACCCCACATGCCGCTCCCGAACCGCCCACTAGAACCTTTCGTCGTCTGTCCCCCTGCGGCATCGTGAGCTCGGCGCACAAGAAACGCCTCGCGCAACTGATCCGTGTCGAAGTCTTCCGTCTCTGCATTGGGATCTCGTTCTTGACTTTCATTGCGCTGTGAAGGTGGTAGTTTCATCCATACCACCCACCATCCACGACTCGTCTTACAGGTACGTTCGATCTCAGATGGGTTGTGCTGTGTGCTGGTTATAGTAGCGAGAATCTGTGAGTGTACATTGAGGGCTTCGACTCTGCTCCACCCCATTGCCATAGGACTTCCCCTTCCGAGCCCTTCAGCAAGTAAAGTCCCGGGTTCGGGAATGTTAGGAAGACTGGAGTGCACCGTGAGTGTTCGCGGATCATAAGCAAGATCGTATATAGGTTGCTCGTCAGGTACTGCACCTGATGTCGTCGACGATGTTGTATATGGATGGAATGCGGCAGATATGCGTGCTGCAACCTTGTCGGGGGAAGTACTGCTACTCAAAGGGCGATGCAGAGGCGAGAAATACGTATGTAAGTTGCGGTAGAAGTTCGCGAGACCTAGAGACCCAGTTCGATGTTTAAACAAGAATGTATAGATGAAAGGCCGATGCTAGGATTTCTTGGTTAGCAGCGTTCAAAAATGTCTACTCCTTGACCTACCACATAGACCACAGGTCGCAGTCTACTCAGGCCAGTACTGTCAAAGGGACTTCGTAGTGATTCTTCAAAACTAGCCGGCTCGTAATCAAAAAAACCAGGCGTCTCTGGTTCCGGTCTCGGTTCTAATTTGACATACACTGTGCGAAGCACGGTGCGATTATTCCAGTCGCCATCGCCATTTTCATCATCTACATCAGCTTCGTCCATGTCGCCTTTGAGGCCAATGACAAAGTAACCGTTGTTTTCGGATTGTATCTGTGCTTTCAACCTCTCGGCAGCAACATCAATATCTGGTTCGGGTTCCACATGGCGCATCGCAGCCAGGGGTTCATCTTGGGACTCGCTCACGCTACTCTGTGTCGGAGTCTGATCGTTCGATTTGCCTGTGCCCCATGCCGTGCCATATCCCAACGTCAGATACTTTACCCAAGTTTCAGAATCGCCTAGAGATGCCAGCAGTGGCTCTGAACTATTTTTTGAGTTGGCATTGGAAGCACTGGCACCTGCTGATGCTTTACTCAAGGATGTTTCCACAGCTTTGACAATGGGTGGCGGTATACCTGGCGGGAGATCTCTATTAGATGTAGAGGGCTCTTGCATTCGGGGCTTGGGAGGTTCTGGAGAGGGCTCCGGCGGTTTGTGCTCCTTGCGCCGTCTTCTTTTCCTATCGGTGGTGGGGTTGTCCCGTACACCGTAAGCGTAATCTCCATAAGCATATATCGACTCCACCCAATGTGATATGTCACGAAGTGACTCTCGACTGACAGCGCCGATACCAGAGAAGACTACGCCATCCGCAGGTTCAGGACTCCGTCCACTGCCAACCCACGGTTCTAGGCTCAACGCATCCACTTGCTTTTTGGGGTCGATCGGCTTGCTCGGGTCTTGCTCAAGCGACGGCTCCCCAAATCTAGAGACCATAAGGTCAACCAGGCCCTCTGTTTTGTTTACATAATCTTCCAAGACGAGCCGCTCTCCACTACCCCATTCTTCTTCGCCGACACCCATGCCCAACTCACCCCCTGCTGACAACTTCAGTCCACTGTATATTTCTACAGCAGGGCATCCGTGAAGCAGCACATCCCAATTATTCGCAAAACGCGACCAGTATTTTTCCAGTATGTTCATAAACTTTTCGCGGGGATTTTTTCGGTAAAGCAGCTCGAAGGAGGCTCCATGGTGAAGCAGGAAGATTCTATAGGCCCGCGTGAGCTGCTTTATTAGGAGGGCAGGAGGGCTAACTTCGCGGGAGGAGAACTCGACGGTGGACTGGGATGCGGACTCATTACTGAGCTTCGTAGTTGAAGATGCGGAGCTGTGGACTGGAAGTTGGGTAAGGTCAATTGACTGCATGTTTTAGCATCGGTGTCAATGCAAGTTTAGGACTGCGTAGTGCTCACGGCAAGTATCCACCAGCCCTTCTCCAACTCGTAAAGAACAATGCGGGATTTCTCTGTCTCGACCGAGTCAACAGCTGCACCGGTAGAGAAACTCCTGCGCACAATTAGCGACACTGTTCTTTACTACAATGCGCTGCGCCATGGGAGCGATGGAGAGCAGAGCTAAACCAAAGAGTACCGGGCGAAGCCGACCATGCCTTGAGCTAGGCCGATCTGGCGTAGTTTCTCATTCTCCTGCTCACGGAGCTCTTCTTCTGCCTGTGCATTCTTGCCATGGAGTCGGGCGCGCGCTTTGGCCGCCTTGGAAAAGTAGAAGACGACCTGATTGTGGAATGTTTCGTCCGATTCGCCGAGGGAGGGGTTGTATATTGCAAGGAAAGAGAGTTGCGCGGGCACCACTTTCGCAGGTGCTGCGCTCGACGACATTCGCGCTTGAACAGTTGGTCGAGTTTCGCGGTCGAGTATTGGGGGTGGTGGGAATGTTATGGCGTCACTGCTTCGAGGAAGCACTGGTGGGGTTGGAGATAGAAATAATTAGCTACTGATGCCGCAAATAAGGCGTCAAGAATGAAGAATAACAAAAAACGCAACTGCCCGCGCCCGATGAATTATGCAGAAGACGATAGCAGGTGGGTATACGATAACGAGCGACCATTTACCATGAAGGAATCAGTACATGAACTGTAGATCTGCGGCTTCGCACGAGCCACATCGGAAAGTCGGCAATCTGCATGGCTTGCATGGACATCGCGATGCATCTCAAACGTCAACCTCCGCCTACAGTCCGTACAGTTACGGTGCCGAGGCCATGCTTTGGAGGCTGCCAGCTGCCCCAATCCGCTCTCTCATTCATTCCAATTGCCGCCGCTACCGCTCCTTCACCACCGACGCCGACGTCGCCTCCACCTCCGCAACACCTCCGGAGCCCTTGCGCATTCTTTTTTGTGGATCCGACAACTTCAGCATCGCATCCCTACGAAAGCTGTACCATGCAAAGCAGAATGTGCCAAATCTTATCGAATCAATCGACGTAGCCCACCGGCCTGCAAAACCCACGGGCCGAGGTTTGAAGAAGTTGAGACAAGGCAAGCACAACCTCCATGGAATGAACTACTTTCGCAAACTTGACATTGGGTCTGGTTAGTTAACATGTACATGTCGCAGTTCCTATACAGCAAGTAGCCACTGAAGAGCTCAAGCTGAACACCCATGTAATCGACACTTTCACAGGATGGACTCCAAAAGCTCCCATTGACCTCATCATCGCCGTATCGTTCGGCCTCTTCGTACCTCCGCGAATCTTGAATCTCGCCAAATATAAAGGTCTCAACGTCCACCCCTCGCTTCTCCCAGACCTCCGCGGTCCTGCCCCCCTGCACCATACTATACTGCGACGCCGCCCGTTCGCGGGAATCACGGTCCAGACATTGCATCCCCACAAGTTCGATGGAGGAATCATTCTCGCCCAATCGCCGCAACCGGGTCTGGCGTACGACCCGAATTCGACGCTTCAGAGCTTGGTAGAATATCTGGGGCCTATAGGCGGTGATATGCTTGTAGATGTGCTCAGGAGTCGGGCTTTCGTACCCCCTCTGGAAGATGTGGGATGGTACGCTGACTCGGGCGGCCCCGTAGATCATGCTGGCAAAGTTGGCAAAAGCCGTTGTTTCGTAGACTTCTCACAGGCTACGCTTAGCGACATCCTTGCCATTGAGAAGATTCAGGGAGTGCCCTGGACCATTCTGCCCAATGGCCATCGTTTGGTGATGAACAGATGTCGAGCTGCAAATGTAGTTGTAGGCGAGAATATAGAAGCGGGCATTTGGTGTCCGGACTTAGACCATCCGGAACACAATAAAGCCGTAGCATCACCTCGACAGCTTATGGCCAAAACAGCTTGCGGTGGTGTGCTACTGATTGAGCAGAGTACGTGTGAAGGTGGCAAGTTGGGCAGCGGCTACGATGGTGTCAAGAAGATTATTGGTACCAAGCATGTATGTTTGTAATACTACCATGTACTGTATCAGCCATACGCATGTTTTCATTTGAGCATGGACCGAGACTATTCAATCTGTCTTCCAATGATGATTCCACGTGCATCCAGCGTCCATATATCTACTGCACAGTGTGTTTTTCTGTTTCTTTTGAATCAACTATTGGGAGGTGTTCTACCTCGACAAAAGAAAGTCAAAAAGATAAGTGACCATAAAATGTGGGCAGCCTTAAACTTCAAAGAATTCACAAAAAATTGTCAAGGACAATTATTCATGTATGTCTGGATTTCAATAGTCACCTGAGGTGACCAGACAGCTGCGGACCATGTATGGTGATGATGGGCAATTCGTTCGACCTTCGGGGTTCTCGTAGGCAGCCCTTAGTCCCATGCCGTCTTCAGCAATTCATCCTGGTCCGCAAAGTCTCCTTCCTGGCTGTCAGTTGACTTGTAATAGAAAGAGTCGGTGAAGAGGAATTGTAGGTAAGGCTTGGAGTGTTTGTGCAGGAGACTGACCACTCGGTAGTGGAACTCGGTTGGCAGCTCGGAGAATTCTTCCTGGGGGATTTTTTCGTCCGAGTATTTGCACCAGATGTCCACGAGCATGCGCAGGTAGGAGTCGATGGAGGAGAGATTGTTGAAAGCGGAGATGATGACGTGGTTGGATGGGGGAACCTGGTGGCGGTTGAAGTAGTCGACTGCGAGGTCAAGAAGACTGTCTTTGCATTGAATGAGGAATCGATCGGCTACGATGTATGTTTCTGTGATTTGGGAAATGTGGGAGATTTCATCGGCATATATGGTGGCCATGCTGTCCCACGAACCAGAGTACATCCAGGCCAGTGTGGAGGCAAACGCGCGGGAGTCGATGTCGTGGAGGAGCACCTCGTTCGTAACTCCCTTCTTGAAGGGCTCGCCTGTGAGTACCCGTTGGAAGTAGGCCGACCTGGTCACGAGGAGTTGCTTGTGGACGTAGAACTGCTTCTTGTCCTCCTCGCCGCCAACCCGCACGAGGACGGTGGGTTCTGAAAGCATCGCGCTGTCATCATGTTAGACACGAAGCCCTAATTTAAGATCGAGATTCCTACAAGGGGTCCAAGGGTCGAGCCTTGTGGGATTTAGCAATGGTAGATGCCATTGCAAGAGTGTAGGTTGTTGCCGGATGTCGGAGGTAGGAGATGTAACTGTATAAAGGTTGTCTTGGTGCAACCTTTTACGGCGCAGCCTAGGCTTCTACTTCTTTAGGGTTAGTAGTAGAGAGAATGTAGTACAAAGTACTAGTATTGCGAGCAGTTTTGTAGGTAGTGCATATGGTAAAGGCGGACGGGTGCTATTGGGAGAGGTAGCCATTACTTAGCCAAGGCTGGGGAAGAAGACCGAATTAACAACTCCGGAGTTTTTGAAGGCGTCGATGGTGTTCAGTGTAGAAGAGCAGGAAGAAGTGAGAGTATGTGTAGGATGGGGATCGGGGAGGGGAGGGAGAGGGGGTTTCTGGTTGTGAGGGCAAGGCGAGGGAAAGAGCGAGGGCAAGAAACGGGAGTTGTTTATCGCTTCTTATTTGAACATGATTTTTACACGCCTGTTAATTCTCCCTTCACCATCGATTCCTTCCTGCTTAACCGCAAAACTTTCTGCAGCTCTTCACGTTTGCCTTTGGTCACTCTCTGCTTCACCGCATATTTGCTTGCACGACACTCCGATGGTATAGCGGCTACGCAAACTCACAGCTCCTAACAGCTCGTATACCTTCAGCATAAATTTAGTAAGTTTTCTAAACCGAGCATTTCATGCGGAAATGGGCTTCTTGAACCCTTTGAAAGTAGTTGATTGCAGGACGTCCGGATTGCTTTTGGTCTCTCGCTGGCATAACCTCTTCAGCGATGCCCCCGAAGATCGTCGAACGTGAGAATTTTTAGGTTTTGTTTGACTATCCCATCATCCGTGGTATCGGATACTTCTCTACCTACTGATGGCTGTTAAGATGGTTCAACATAAGGCGCGAGGATCTTTCATGAAAGCATCTTACGCTCAGTAGATATCAGCGATGAACAAACCATCTACTAAACTGCTAGCGAATAAGGCACTTGGAACGAAGAACATGTGCTTAAAATGAAAACATCTCGAGTGGGAAAAAGACATTGTTTGCTCCACTGGTCATCGAGAGCTGTGCCAAATGGTGCTTGTACCTCTAACACAAGAACGAGATTGTAGATGGAGTTTTTCAAGTCTCTAACATAACACCGTGTAGAGATTTATGTGGACTTTCTCCTTTGGCTTCGAATCTTGGACATAGGTACCTAGTCATCACAATCCAGGCGCAGATCAACATATCGATTCCAATGTCTACGAGCAGACATTCCCGCAAATGAATAGCTACACACTCAATGAACACAATTTCTTGTGACACATTTTTAGGATGGCACCATTAGGCATGACAGAGATGGAATATGAATGTAAATGTAGGTATGTAGCCTCTGCTGATTCCCAGAATGTCAGAGGTCCCCGAAACGGGTTCTCTAGACCGGGCGCCCAGCCATGGGCATCTCCTCTACGCTCAGCGCGAAAACAAGCTCGTCATGGAAATATCGAGCCTGCCGTAAGTAGTGTTTGTTTGCTGGCGTTCTGACTGAGGAGAAAAGAAGAAGAGCCGAGCACGAAAATTTGAAGTTAGTTTTGTAGTTGGAACGATCCGGAGCTTGGACCAGCCCCGCTAGCCCCGTTGAGCGCTAGCCCCAGTAACCTCCAATCTGGCCGCATGCCTCTACCTCACGCTTGCCTACCCTACCACACCGAGTCCGCCATCTTTCGGTTTGGGCACGTTGCAACAACATCACCATCCGTTCCCCGCCGCCTACGCAACGAACAAGAGTGCTACACATTTTCTTGTGTCACTCGCAAGTCTTCCGAATCACTTGCTCCACCAAACTCTCGAGACCTCTTCCTCAACGCCTGCCCCGCGAATTCCAATTGTGGGTACGGCTCGGTATCCCACCTTGACCTTCACCTTGACCTCGTCCACCCCCAGTACTCGCCTAAAACACCCACATCATGGCCGACTACGAAGCCCTCAAAGACCAATGGAGTGACATTGAGGAGACTGAGGGTCTCCGCCTCAGTTGGAACACATTCCCCAGTTCGCGCATGGTACGCCTATTATGCATATCAATGGGCATGGTCGCTAACATCATGACAGGAAGCTTCACGGCTTGTTGGTATGCTGCTTGCTCCACACCTATTCATACTGTACTAACTCCCTGTACAGTTCCCATCGGTGCCCTGTATACCCCTTTGAAGGAAAAGCCAGAGAGCCCACTGCTGCAATATGAGCCCGTCACCTGCAAGCCGCCCTGTCGCGCAGTGCTGAACCCATTCTGGTACGTCCAACTTGCCGAACATAGCTGCAAAAAATATGGCTGACCGCTTTCCAGCCAGGTGGATATGCGTGCCAGGCTCTGGATATGTCCATTCTGTCTCCAGCGCAACCCACTTCCTGCGCATTACAAGGACATCTCGGCGGAACAGATCCCCCCAGAGCTCCACCCCGGCAACACCACTATTGAATATCGACTTGCCCGACCCGCACCATCCCCCCCGATTTTCTTGTTCGTCGTTGATACTTGCCAAGAGGAGGACAGCTTGAAGGCGCTCAAGGACTCCATCATCATGAGCTTGAGTCTGCTTCCACAATACGCCTTGGTTGGTTTGATCACGTATGGCACTATGGTATGTTACCTCGGTTTAAATTGGTGGAATTCTACTCACATATCCAGGCCTATGTTCATGAGCTTGGCTATACCGAATGCGCCAAATCGTATGTTTTCCGTGGAAACAAGGACTATACCTCGAAGCAAGTCCAGGAGATGCTTGGATTGGGACAGATTGCTCCACGACCGAATGCGCAACCTCAGCCTGGAAGGCCTCCCATGCCCATTGGCGGACCCGGAGCCCGTTTCCTCCTGCCAGTTTCCCAGTGCGAATTCCAGCTTACCAACGCCCTCGAGCAACTTCAGAAGGACCCCTGGCCCGTCGCTAACGATAAGCGTGCATTGAGATGTACTGGTGTCGCGCTGAGCGTCGCCGCTGGTTTATTGGAGACTTCTTTCGTCAACATGGGTGGTCGCATTATGCTCTTCAGTGGTGGTCCTGCTACAGAAGGTCCAGGTATGGTGGTTGGCCCTGAGCTCAGGGAACCTATCCGATCACACCACGATATCGATCGCGACAACATCAAGTACTACAAGAAAGCCCTAAAGTTTTACGACAACTTGGCCAAACGTGTCGCGCACAATGGTCACATCGTCGATATCTTTGCTGGCTGTCTGGATCAGGTTGGTCTTCTTGAAATGAAGGGCCTATCCAACTCTACTGGTGGACACATGATCCTCACAGATAGTTTCACATCCTCCATGTACAAGCAATCCTTTGCTCGCGTCTTCAACAAGGATGCCGACGATAACCTACTAATGGGTTTCAATGCCAATCTCGAAGTTCTCACGACCAAAGAACTTAAGGTCACTGGTCTTATCGGACATGCTATCTCTGTGAACAAGAAGTCAGCCTCTGTCGGTGAGACTGAATGTGGTATTGGAAACACATGCGCCTGGAAGATGTGCGGTATCGATCCAGAGGCCAGTTATGGAATTTACTTCGAGATTGCCAGCCAAGGCGGGCCAAACCAAATGCAAGCCGGCCCACAAAAGGGAATGATGCAGTTCTTGACATATTACCAGCACTCTGCTGGCCAATTCCATTTACGAGGTACGTCTTTCACGACAAACCCAATGCGCAAAGCTGACCCCATTAGTGACCACTGTTGCTCGTAACTTGAGCAGTCCTTCCGGCGACCCAGCAATTGCCCAGTCATTTGACCAGGAAGCCGCCGCTGTCCTCATGTCAAGGATAGCGGTCTTCAAGGCCGAAGTTGATGATGGACCCGATGTTTTGCGATGGGTCGACAGGATGCTTATCAGGCTCTGCGCTCGATTCGCAGAGTACCGCAAAGATGATCCGTCGTCATTCCGTCTCGAAAAGAACTTCACCTTGTATCCCCAGTTTATGTTCCATCTTCGCAGATCCCAATTTTTGCAGGTCTTCAACAATTCCCCTGATGAGACCGCTTTCTACCGACATGTGTTGAATCACGAAGATGTGAGCAACTCGCTGGTCATGATTCAGCCCACCCTCGATAGCTACGGATTCGATCATGAAGGCGGCCAACCAGTGCTTCTTGATTCCGCCTCCATCCAGGCTGAGACTATCCTTCTTCTGGACACTTTCTTCCACATCCTCATCTTCCACGGCGAGACCATGGCTGCATGGCGCAAAGAGGGCTACCATGACCAGGAAGGATACGAAAACTTTAGGGAGTTGCTCGAGGCGCCCAAGGAAGACGCCAAGGAGCTCATTCAAGATCGATTTCCTCTACCACGTTTCATTGTCTGCGATGCCGGCGGCTCGCAAGCTCGATTCTTGCTGTCGAAATTAAACCCTTCCACCACCCACACCACTGGATCTTACGGCGGCGTGGCCCAAACCGCTCAAACCATTTTCACCGATGATGTCAGCCTGCAGACTTTCATGGATCATTTGATGAAACTTGCAGTGTCAGGAACGACTTAGATGAGCCATCATCATGGGAAGGGATCATGATCGCACATTGGTGGAGGTATTCGTTTTTTTAGGCAGATGGTAATAAACTACGGTGATGCCAAATGTGCATTAGGCATGAATGATTGATATGATTGTAAACGGTTTCAAGCAACACTCGGAGTATTCAAGATAAGTTTGGCGAAGCATGGGCATTTTGTGTGAGATTAGCTCAAGACAAGTTTTTTTGCAAGCTACTACTACCTCAAAAACTTCACTTTGTGTCTCTGTTTTTGAGTGAAGCTTTTGCTTCCATAGATGGCTAGGTCGAAGGTATTATTGAGACGTAGTGAACTTGGAAAACACCCCAAAAGTACCTAGGTAAGTATGAATCCATGAGGAGACCTGGAGGTGTTTCTAGACAATAAAATCTACATTGTACTGTCCCCTTAAGAGTGTTACATCAACATGCTTGTTCTTGCTTAGATAGCTCCCGTCGCATCGATAATACTATTACAAGTAAAATTTTTATCCTTACACATCATGAAAACCCTAAACATCATCCATATCGTACAACAAACTACGCCGGGCCCTCTCCCCAATTTTACAACTCTACAACCCTACAAACCTCATCGCTCTCGTTTTGACCCCTTCCCAGGTATTCAACTTGGGCCTAACGTCTAAGAAGAAATTCAGCTCCTTGCCGGGTCTCCCCTCGTCCTTTCCCGCGTAAAAGTCGATAACGTATTCGATTTTTGTGCCGCACCGGTCGACGACCCAGTCGTGGCGGTCGAATGGCGCTTTGTAGCCTAGGAAGGTATTGAAGCGGGCGCGGGGGGTGAGCGAGGTGGATAGACCGGAGAAGGAGGCGAGGCGGGGGCCGCCGCATCTATTGCGTATGTGTTAGCGTTTCTTGTCGCCGAACAGTCGAAATATGGACTTCTTATGGGTTTATAGAAATGGTGAAAAGCGAAGGTAGCAGAACAGTGGTAAATAAAGCAAGGAAATCGAGAACTTACGCATCGGCACCCCTTCCTTTCTCCCACTGCTTAATCTCCATCCACGCCCGCTCATTGACGGCATTGTGAATTGGCACAATGGTCTTCATGTCGGCGGTATCGGGATCATACGACTTCCGCTTCATGGCTTCGAAGAACATTTGCTCGGACGGGTAGATCCAATTCCCCGTCGCCTTATCGGCGCCCGTGTCCTTTTCATTATTCGCGGGTCTCGCTGATGACCCCGTCTGTGCTGCTTCAAAAACGCGGGGAATCGACGATACTTCGCGCTGGGTTCCTAGGCTCCCGCTGCCTGGTATCGAGTTGAGGATTCTGGAGGTTGTGGGTGCTGACGATGATGTGGGGGGCGTAGAGAGGGATTGGTCCATTTGTGAGGAGTCGCAGCTTTGTGGTGTCTGTGGAGCAGGTGAGGCGGACGGCGCTATTGACGGGTGCTGTTGCGGGACATGTGGTGAGGATGGTGCATTTGCTGCGTTTGCGGCGTTCTGCGCGCGGGCTTGTCGTAGCCATGCCTCGCGGGTTGCGTGGTCGACTGGGCAGGCGGCGGCGGGGTCTGAAGAGGGCTGTGACGACATGATTGCCTTTGGATCAGAAAAGGAGTGTGGTGCTCTGTATGTAAGAGTCTGACGCGAGAATCGATGTGGAACCTTTCGTGATGGGCTCAATTGATGGTATTGAAGAAAAGTAATCCGATCGAGCGGATTGGCCCGGAGGTTGGGGATCTTTGATTGGCCGGTATCTTCCTCGCAATGCTCGATGAAAAAGCGCGCAAAAATCCTGACTTTTTTTTGAAATAAAAATTACTTGCTAATTTCGACTTAGTTCTAAGTCGCTGGATTTCATTCAGTCAACTGAACCGCGTTTGTGTATTATGGTGCTCACTCAACCTTCGGTGATTCCTGCACTCACAAAGCATTGCGAAATACCTGTAGCATCTCTGTGAAACAAATCTGTATTGTAAGTAGTAAAACTAGAGAAAAAGATAAAAAAGATTATGGCAATACTCCCCTAGTATCCTACCGACAGCTAAGAGAACTGTAATCTTTAAGAAAGAAGGCCCTCAAAGCGTTATGTGGAGTGGTACATGTTGTGAAAGTGGGCTATTTCGACGTCTAGGGTACTTAGGAGAGATCGTGCCTGACTATTCGCAGCCTAGGAATCAACTTCTCGCAGTCTCGTTATCATGTATGTTTGACTCTGGATCCAGCTTATCTATTACTTCAAAGCCCGTGTTCGCAGAATTCGACGTCAATGTCTAGGTTGTGCCGCGCCGGCCAAATTTCCACCTACCTATCTTGGAAATGGTGCAGAGCGATCATTCAATTTCTTGATTGCACGATTTTGTGTATATTATCGAGCTCTGCCCGAGATACCAATAGTGCAATTGGCTGCTCAAAGTCAACCTCCTCCTTCCAAAATGCAATTGCTCCACCAAATATATCTCGCCGCTCTCACGATCCCTGGTTACACAATTGCCCTGCCATACCAGCCTGTACCTCCTCTGACTTGGTCGATAAAGTCAACAAATAGTACACAGCAGTTTCGAGGTCTGTCGCCAGTCTCTGACAAAGTCGTCTGGGTATCTGGAACTTCCGGGACGGTTCTACGCACTATCAACGGCGGCGCTTCGTGGACTAATATCTCTCCATCCTTTGCTCCCGAGAATGCCACAGATTTCCAGTTCCGCGACATTCACGCTTGGTCTGCTGAATCCGCAGTGGTTCTCTCTATTGGTGAAGGGGGCCTTTCCCGCATCTATGTAACAAGAGACGGGGGAAAGAATTGGATCAAAACTTTTGTCAATCATGAGCCAGCGGCCTTCTATGACTGTTTGGCTTTTGAAGATGAGAAGCACGGGCTCGCGATGAGCGATCCGGTGGAAGGCAAATTCAGATTGATTGAAACATGGGATGGAGGCTCCACCTGGGATATTGTGGATCCTCAGGGTATACCGGAAGCTCTCGCAGGAGAATTTGGTTTCGCGGCTTCAGGAACTTGTATCGAGGCCGCCGCTGGGCGATGGTACATTGCTTCTGGTGGGGTGGACCCAGGGCGTGTGTATCGAAGCAGCGACGGACACGAATGGAAGGTCAGCAATACATCTATACCTGGAGGTGGAGCGGCTGGCGTCTTCTCTGTACGCTTCCGCGATGAGAAGTATGGAATAGCTGTTGGGGGAGATTACGAGAAACCCACGGGTAACGTGGACAATGCTGCGTGGTCAGAGGATAGCGGCGCGACTTGGAAGAAGGCGGAGAGCTTCCCGGGTGGTTATAGATCAGGTGCTTCTTGGGTTCCAGGAAGAAGCCATGTTGCCATTGCTGTTGGCACTTCAGGATCAGACATAACTGTGGATGCAGGGAAGAATTGGCATAGTATTGGTAATGGTACATTCGACGCTGTTGAGTGTGTCAAGGGAGGTGTGTGCTGGGCTTCTGGGGCACAAGGAAGAGTCGCAAGTCTGAACTTCCCACACAGTTAGTTTTCGGAATATGAATCAATTGATCACGCATGGTTCAATACGATCGCAAGAGAAATTTATTGATATCTCTGTATTACGCTAGACAGCGTTGTTGGAATAACGCGGAAGGTTTAGCCGAAAGCGCTTCTCAGTTAATGCCAAGGATCGTCTGATCTTACTTTTGAGCTAGCTACCGATTTACCATTTGTACGTTTTGTAGAGTAAGCCATTGCTCGAGCAATCAAAACCACGACCATGCCTCCTCGGCTCCTATCCCCAATCTTGCGCGCGCGACTTCAGTCTCCATCACAATGCCTCCGTAGGTTGCCTGTCGGGCGACACGCCTCTACCACTACGCCCGAACAGCCATCCCCGCCTACCGTGCCCTGGAAGACACCGCACAGTATAACCTCATGGCCCCCAGAGCCTCTCATACCTCCTCCGAAGGAAGGCGAGATACTGTACGAAAGGAAGGCAAACAGGGAGCTACCGCCGTATGTTTTCCTCCCCCCTCCCAACTCGCTTGGAATGTGGCAACCGAAACAATCTGAGGCTAACGATTGTGACTTAGAATCCCACCTTTGATATCTAGACAGGTTGTTCGCACATTTCCCATCTTTGTCCTGTCCATGGCTATCGCGACATTCGCCTTTTTCAACTACCAAAAACAAGAATCTTCCGTCGTAACTTCGACCCTTTACGCGCTACGTACAAACCCGGTAGTGCGTGAACATCTTGGTGACGAAATATATTTTGCTTCCAAATACCCTTGGATCAAGGGTGAGATAAATCAGGTGCATGGGCGCATTGATGTCAGGTTTTGGGTGAAGGGAACCAAGAAGGCGGGTGAAGTCAGGCTTAGATGCAAGAGAAGGGGAAGGGGCGGTTACTTCGTTACCCGGGAGTACAGCTTGACTATGGAAGACGGAGAGAAGTTGGAACTCTATGATCCGGAAGGGAATGCGGTGGATCCGTTCATGGATGTTGGTATGGCGGAGTAGAAGCGTCACAAGAGTCCAGTCGATTGCAAAGAGAACATCACATTGCTGCTTGTATTACGCTGGAATACAGGAAATGAGGATTGTGTACTAATAGCGTGGACTGTCATGAGCGTAGGAATTTTCCACCTACATACAGAGCTGTGTAAATATAAGTGTACAATAGATCGGGTCCAGGATTGAATTGTACTACGTTCTACTTTCGCCGACTCTTAGACATGATACAAATCAGCAACATGCTGTTGAGCTTTGACTTACGAATGCTAGCATAGAATAAGGTTAGGTGTATGTGAACGGGATTAGTTAACGCATCAACATTCCCCAAGTTTTTCCCGAGCGATCAATTGATGTCCAAAATATCACGAGTTCGAAGAATTAGATAGATGCCACATCACTGTAGAATAGCACACTTTGCTTCCTGAAACCTGACTGAATTATGATTTTACTTACTCGCAAAGATCACCTATCTGTCAGTAGTAAGAGGCACTTCAGACGAGGTATATCCAAAATCGAACATAGTCAAGGTATATACCTTGTCTATATCCCGAATCCGGAAAAGAATTATGACCATCCCCTCCTCACCCTCTCTCAATAGCGCACTCTTTCCTCGGGAAACCTACTTTTTCCCGAGCGAATGCCATGTTCTCTGTCGTCATCTAGCCGCATCAGGCAAGCCGGGCTTAATTTACCCTCACCCCTCTCTAAGACGCACGATGCACGATGTTACACCTCGCATCACACCGCGCGCAAATCCTTCGGGATTTAACCCAGTCACGAACTTCGCTAGCTCTAATGAACAGGGCGAGTCACATACTAAATTCATGGCGGTGCTGTGGGTCTGTGGAAAAAGTTGGGGTATGGGGAATCATGGGGTTATGTGGGGGGAGTTGTGGGGATGAATGGGAATGGATGGTACGCAAAGAGAACGTGTGATGGGGAAGAGGGAGGGGTCACAATGTCTGAACTTGTGGCTAGAATTTGCGATCGTTATAAAGAGGTATCAATACCCTCCTCTGCGGGTTCAATTCCTATTCTTCTTGTGGTCATAGATCTGCATCTACGCGGAAGGATAATTGGTACCGATTCTTCGGTACGGCTCTTGTGCGGTACATCTTTCGTCACAATCATTGATTCGATTTATCGAAGAGACACCCTGAACATATACACCCCCTTTGACACTCTAGTTCACGATACACCGATATCTCTTGAAACTTGCCACTTATTACTAGGAAGGAGCTATGGCACGCAAATACCTTGGTGGATCAGGGGAGAGATTGACGGTATGGATTTCGGTTGCTGCGTCAACAGGTAAGAATGTCTGAGTGGTGTATATTCTTGTAGAAATTGCTACTGATAAGTTCACAGTTCTCATGTAGGGTCTAGTTAGCACTAGAACTTTTGCCCAGCACTGATCACTATCATACACAGTTTCTACGGCTATGATCAAGGCGTCTTTGGGAACGTTATCATCAGCGAAAATTTCCTCGAGACGTTTGGACATCCCTCAGCCAACATGCAGGTACCTGCCAAAATACACTGTCCCTGGAAATACACAGCTCACGTCTCCTAACAATACGTCAGGGTGTGATGACTTCAATTTACAATATTGGTTGTTTTATTGGTGCCATGTCAACAATATGGACAGGTGATATTCTCGGGCGACCCCGCCAAATCCTTTTGGGTTCAACAGTGATTGGAATTGGTGCAATTATCCAGACAGCTAGCT
This sequence comes from Periconia sp. R9002, assembly GCA_023627715.1. NCBI lineage: Eukaryota > Fungi > Ascomycota > Dothideomycetes > Pleosporales > Periconiaceae > Periconia > Periconia sp. R9002. Next base: position 171,050 of record JAMAHW010000046.1, on the reverse strand, counting down.
ACGGCGTCGCACAAATGATGGTAGGACGTATCGTCGCTGGGCTAGGAACTGGCATGAACACGGCTACTGCTGGTGTCTGGCAATCCGAAACTAGCAAAATGAGTAGCAGAGGGAAACTGGTCATCATTCAGATGGGTACGTGAATGGCCACTTCTTCGAACATGGATAGCGGTTGACCGTCTACAAACAGCCAACTGTATAACTGGATTCTCTATCTCGAATTGGTTAACTCTTGGATTCTCCTTTGCACCGCGCGACATAGCCTGGCGGTTCCCACTGGCATTTCAGTTATTTTTTACCTTTCTGATATACGCCCTATGCCCATTCCTTCCCGATAGTCCACGTCTATTGATCCGCAAAGGCAAGCACGAAGAAGCCCTGGAGGTCCTCGCTGCGCTTGAAGGCCACGGTGCCACTCCAGATTCGCCCTCGGTACGCACTCAATACAACATTATCAAGGAAATTCTAGACCGCGAACACATGAATACCTACACGTGGGGACAACTCCTTTCTGGGAAGGGGCCTTCAGGCGTACTTCGTAGAATGATTTTGGGTGCTTGGATGCAAGCAATGAACCAAATTTCAGGTACCACAACCGAGCTGATGTTGACTATCTTGCTGAGCATGCCCAGGAATCAATGTCACGTCATATTACATGTCGTACATCTTTATTAACGCCTTGGGCATATCGGAGCTTCTAAGTCGTATATTGTCGGCAGCTGGCAGCGTCGATTACTTGATTTTTGCTTGTTTAGCGTACTTTATCATTGAACGATTTGGTCGACGCAGAGTATGTTATCGCATAATCATTGACTCAAATTCATATTGATGGCGATACAGGTAATGATGGCCAGTGCTGCGGCTTGCTCAATATGCTGGATTGTTATCGCAATCGCCCTCGGCCTTTCTGACCACGGAGGTGATAGCTACAAGCTAGGCATTGTATCCGTGTCTTTTTTCTTTGTCTTCTTCGCTAGCTTTGGCCTCGGTGTTTTAGGTGTGCCTTGGTTGTACCCTACGGAGATCAATGCCCTCGAGATGAGGACCAAAGGCGCCTCCTTAGCTATGGCGACGAACTGGATCATGAACTACGCTGTTGTGCAAGTCACTCTGCCAGGCCTCCAGAACATTGGGTGGAGATTTTGGATCATCTGGGCCGTGATCTGCGCTTCATTTGTTCCTATCACGTATTTCTTTTATCCTGAGACAGCGAATCGGTAAGTATTTTGTATACCCCCTCCATCACTACCACTTCTCAATGTGATATAGAGCTAAGATTGCCACAGAACACTTGAAGATATCGATCGATTCTTCGAAACTTCGCCAGGAATTTTCGTTCATCGCAATAAACTAGCAGTGCAGTTGCACCGACCGGCTGAGTTCATTGAAGCTGACGAGAGGATTGCAAGGTTGGAGAAGAATAGAGAAACGAAAATCGACAAAGTCGAAAACGAAGTTGTTGAACCTAAGGCTGTTGTATAGAGTAACGAAGTTCTCTGACAAGCAGATCATCAGGTTGGCTGGTTGAGCCTGGAGATGGTGAACGAGCTAGAGGGTGATTATTGAGTTACATTAGAACCCATAGCAAATGAGAATGTCGTAGCGTCGAATGATTTCTAGGGTAGCATTATGTGTGGCATAAATCCCTTTATTATCCTCAAGCATTTGTAATGTTACAAAAAAGAAGAGTACAACTTGAATAGTGAAAATTCCGGCTTCACACCCATCCACCTCTCGCCCACCCATACATCTAACTGTCTAAATCAAGGTTGTACGTTGAAATCTTTCATCTTCATCTAGTTCACATGAATTCAATGCCAGATGTTGACATGTATAACAACTGTGCGATCTCCTTCCCCTTCCACTCTGTCTCTATTATATGGTGTCCTTGGAAAAATATCCTTCACGCCCCCTCTTTATGTACTTGGTACATGAACTAGAGACTTAAAGATCCCACTTCGCTCCTTACCCATAGCGTCTCAAAGATCCAAGTGCCTGGAAGTAATCTTATTTGGGTACATGTCGCCTGCAACTGCACGGGCAATGGCAGGTTGATGAAAGTTTGACCGTGGACATATAAATCTGATGTAAGGATCGTGCATATGTATAATAAAACCTTTATGTTCTCAATCTACATGCTGATGTTAGGGGAGACATACAGCCAATACATGTAGTTTTTCTTAAGACAACACATCCCTCAAGTCCCCTCACATTCGTTATAACGTCAATATTCAACATTGTTTGAGCTAGTCGATATAGCTGGAAATAGATCCGACTCATTCATGGCTAAAAATAAAAATATGATCAACATCATGGTCAACTTTCTTGCCCGGCCGCAATTGATCCACACCGACGATACCACGCCACCGACGCACTCGATCTTTGCAATGTACCGCCGTTGAACAACGCTGATCATACATGATGCAGAACCGTGTGGCTCGCATTACCGTGTTTCAGCCCACAGCGCCGTTAACCCAAGTCCCAAGCAATAAGTTCATCGACGCCAAATTAGCACGCTCCCCTTTCCCCCCACATTCCCACATCTAAGAATAAAAACCATGCAGTTTTTTTAAACACACGCCACGCTCGCAACCAACGCATGCACACACGGCTCACACAGTGCCACTATGCGACCATTTGAAGACGCGAATGCCGTGGAAATCGCAAACAGATTTCCCGAAGGGGCAGTCGGGTGAGAAAAGTATCGATTGCTGCGCTTGATCCACGGTACGGTATGGAGATTAACGATGCGCCGAACGAGGGTTTTCCATGGGAAAGTGCATTGAGACGGATAGGGTGCGATGGGTATCCCTACCTGCTGCCGTGGTGTAGTCGATGCATTGGGCCTCCTGTGCAGTGGCAAAACATGTCCATGAACTTCTCGGTAGATGTCTTGTACATCACCTGCTGAAAAGTGCCTTTTATCCACGACGCGTGCTCTGGGGGGGGGGGGGTGGAACGTCCACAGACAATGTCTATCTTGCAAGCAGCTGTAGTTCAAGTTAACAAGATGAATTCGTGAGATGATCGCAAATCCGTCTTCCCACAAGATAGTTTGGATGAAAATTGTCAACACCTTCAATGTTTCCATGAGGCCAATTGATTCACTGTGAGGGTTGTCTCTTTTACTTGGTGTTCACTATTGGCTCAGCGGTAGAATAGCCCGAGCCTGGTTTTTGGCCATCGGTCCGAATATTTCTGGAAGATCGCTCCCCACCTTTAGATCGCAGCAACACATCTTGGAAAAGGGCTACTCATAGATAGCCGAGTTAAGATAACCGAGCTTGCTATAAGCGTGATCCGGTCGATTGGATATAGAACGGTCTATGTCGACGTATGTCATCTATCCAGCTTTTTTCCCGAATGCCTTCTCCAGTTCAGTACAAACAGCATCGGTCACTTCCTGCGTACCCGCGCTTCCTCCCAAATCTTTCGTCATGACTCCACGCTCTGTGACAGTTTCGACTGCGTCCATCATCCTTTTCGCCGCCTCTTCCTCGCCCAACCATTTGAGCATTTCGACGGCGGTCCAGAAGGTCCCAACAGGATTTGCGACGCCTTTGCCGGTAATGTCAAACGCTGAGCCATGAATTGGTTCGAACATAGACGGATTCTGCAGATGTTAGTCAAGTCTCGTAAGACGGTCATTGGTTTGGCAAAAACCTTTCGGGTTGGATCAAGATTTGATGTGGGAGCAATGCCGATAGAGCCCGCGAGAGCGGCTGCAAGATCGGAGAGGATGTCAGCGTGCTGTACACAGATCAGTATCAGCCACTGAAAGAAAGTGAACTGTTTCCGTACTAGATTCGTAGCTACGATAGTGTCCAGACTTTTAGGATTCAATACCATCCTACAGGTCATGGCATCTACCAACATCTTATCCCACTTGACATCGGGAAAGTCCTTGGCAACATCTGCTGCCACTTCATCCCAGAGGACCATGCCGTTTCTCTGTGCATTGCTCTTGGTTACTACGGTCAGAAACTTTCTAGGCCTTTTCTGTGCCGTTTCAAACGCGAAACGCATAATTCTTTCGACGCCGTGCCGAGAAAATATCGACACTTCGGTGGCAGTTTCCCATGGCTGTCCGCGATGAGAACGACCGCCTTGACCCGCATATTCGCCTTCAGAGTTCTCGCGCACGATTACCCAATCCAAGTCTGAATGAGCAGCATTCCTCAGAGGGGATTGAGTGCCGCGAAAGATTTTAGTCGGACGCACATTGGCGTATTGTTGGAACGGCTGGCAGATGGCGAGACGCAATCCCCACAAGGATATATGATCAGGAACATCTATTCTTGTAAGCGTATGTTCGGGAAGAGCTTCAATCAGGCTTACCTGGTGCCCCTACAGCACCAAACAAGATGGCATCGTGCTTCTTAAGTTCTTCCAACCCGCCATCCGGTATGTATTTTCCCGTCTTCCTGTACGTTTCCGAGCTCCAATCATAATCTTTGAAGTCCAATGCGAAAGAGCCATCGAGTTCAGCCAGCTTCTTGAGCACCTGTACGCCTGCATTGATTACTTCGGGCCCAATTCCATCTGCGCCCATGGTAGCGATGGAGTGTTTTCGCGGCATTGCACTTGGTGACATGATGAAATGCAAAACTGAATGCTGCTGGTTTATCGAGAAGTTATGAATTTACTGGTTAAACAATAAATGATATGACTTTAGGAATACGCATATCATATGCTAAAAGAGAACCGTAGCGCTCCTGTGCCTTCTCTGTATCCGTTCATCTGCTTCGAAGATGTGGGGGTGACGCGGAAACATAGCCGTGGGTGGAGAAAAGTGGCGGATCTCTGGGGTGGGGAAGTCCACGTACTAGCATGTACGCAACAGGTATCAGGCCTACGCGACTCTACGAACTAATATGTGGAGGAGAACAACCCAAACCGTTGTCCTTCAAAGTCCAATCTGCTTCCTTGCAAAGTCCCCTATCTTCACTCGTCGTTTTTCGTATTATGTCTTCACTTGATGACAATGTCCGCAATGTTCTCTCCAAAGTGGTACCGAAAATGCAGCTCCTTCACCAAACATCGCCTCGGCCCATTATCCTCGGCATCACAGGCCTTCAAGGATCCGGAAAGTCTACATGGGCTTCTCATGTTGTAAAATTTCTCACGAAAGAGCATGGATTGTTTGCCATCACAGTGTCTCTGGACGATTTCTACAAGACACACAGCGACTTAATAGCTCGTAGAGAGCAAGATCCAAGCAATAGGTTGTATCGAACAAGAGGCCAACCTGGAACACACGACGAGAAATTGGCCGCGCAATTCTTCAAAGATTTGAATTACTACAGGGGAGATGGAGAGCTCAAGATACCAAGTTTCGACAAGAGCAGGTTCAATGGTGAGGGCGATCGTGCAGCCAAAGAGGACTGGCCAACCGTGAATCAGAAACCAGATGTCGTCGTTTTCGAGGGGTGGTGTGTTGGTTTCCGACCTCTTTCTGCCGAAGGTGTGCGGGAAAAACATCAATTGGCACTTGCTGGAAAATTGCCCGTCAATACCCCCGCAAAGCACGAGGTAGAGCATCTGCTCGAGGTGAATGAGTGTCTCCGGCGATATTGCGAGGCATTCATGGGACCACAGCATTTCGACTTCATGATCCACATTGACACCGACAGCCTGCATAACGTGTACACATGGCGATTGGAGCAAGAGCACAAATTGATTGCTGCAAAGGGGACTGGGATGAGCGATGATCAAGTGGCGGCTTTCATCGATGGATACATGCCAGCCTACGAACTATATCTAGAGGGATTGAGGCGTGGGTTTTTTGATGAGAAAAACGGAAAACAAATAAGGGTGCTTTTGGATATTGAAAGGGTTGTGACGAGCGTGGAAGAGCTGTGAAGATGCGGAGATTTTGACGGGTGAAACAACCTTCTGGTGACGGCTATTTGAGCTTTCGTGAGCTACCAAGGCAGAATTGATAGATTTCTAGTGTTCTAAAGCGTGCTGTGTTGCACTAAAATATATACATCAAAAGTGGAGAAAGTCAGGAGAGCATAGTGAGTTACGCAAAACTACTACAAAGAGCGAGGTATACCTCTTTCTGAAGTCCGAAAACTCGTAAATGTGCGTCGGTGAGGACGATTAAAACACCATGCGTCTAGCATTGTCCACCCAGGTTGTTAAGGTGCTGGTCCGCGTTCTTCACAACAGTCGAGAGGTTCGTGCCAGTGGGGTCTGAGCAGTCATTGAGTCCATACTCGATGTTGAAAACGGCTTTTCCCTCTCTGGTGAACGGTTGATATTTGGCGCATTCGCCTATTTCATGGCACTGCTCGTTTACAGCGAACTGCACCTTCTCTTTAACGTCCTCGATGATTTCAATGGCGTTCTTGAGACCCATAGCAAGGTTGTTGGCTGTCGCGGTGTCGGCGAGGAACGTGATATACTCAACGTAGGCAGATTTGTCGTTGCCGTAACCGTCTTGGTTTCCATTCTAGGTAGGTTAGAATGCGGAATATAGCGTAGGTAATTGAGAGAAAACAGCCATTGGTTATAGCAAAGGGGGGTGGGGGCTTACGTATCCATCGACATTATCAGGGTCAATGGCATGACATCCGGCCTTTGCTGCCCTGACAATCCTGTTTTTCATAATCGTCCTGATCTTCGAGCTTTTGACATTGACCCAATTTTCACCGTCCCATTCTCCCATTGCCTTTCCGAAATCGTTGCTTCCGAATTCACCCGCATCGCTGCGCCAGTCCTCACGACTACCAGCACTGAAGTAACAGATGACGGTCTTGGTCTTGGCCAGCGTCGCAATGATATCTTCGTTGTCTTCAAGGTCGATATCAAGTATGGGGGCTTTAGATTTTTGGTAGTCTGCCAGCCCAAGGTTGCTACCGTCGAGTACGATGTCGAACACTGAGCCTGCTGGGAAGGCCTTTACAGCGCGGGGTGTAATGGCAGTGGCGGCCGCGGCGCCGATGAGTGCAAAAGTAGGTGCGTAACGCATGATGGCAATGTAATTGCTCTAACAGATAAAACAGGGGGGAAATGAAGGAACGAATGAATGAATGGCTTGAACTTAACGAGTGAGAAGTGGATGCCGTGGGATTACTGGGGAGACGATGTGAAGTTTATATATACACTCGCTGCCGTGACCCTGATGGAGTACATGGGTACATGGACCGCAAGCTTTGCTACACTGAAGCGGAGGTAGCGTTTTGTGGCGTTACTCTAGCCATTCTACTCCAAATGGTAAATTACGACCCCAAAACCGACGATCTACTGAAGGATCGTGAGGCCCCTTATCCCTGACTAAGATCCTTAATAACAGGAAAATAGTCAAGGGACGTGAAGAGCATTGTTTGCAAACTGTTACATCTTATACGCACGTTTGTGCTTGGCTTGCTAGAGCATAATGCAAGCTATTAGCTCGACCAGGATGAGCAAAGTTTACTTACTTCTATTCTGGTTCACGAGTGGGAGCATTTTGCATTCTTATCTCATTGCTAGCAAAGACATTTGAGCCAGTAATACTCGTCCAGATTGTTATCAACGATGCATGATTTCCTAGAATACGCAATCGAACCCGACGAATCACATTCCGAGAAATGCGATGATTTAAATTACTCTGAAATGTTTGAAAATCGGGGTGAAGAATTTGTAACAAGTCGGCGATTAGTGGAATGTCACTGACTGGAAGGGGACTAGCTCAACATCATATCCACCCCGTGGGGGCTACCGTGCGAGAATTGGTTCAGAGGATGTTGGTGCAGCTTACTGTTCTAGGAATTGTTCGTGGCCCGTGAATTCCAGCCTTCCGCAAATAAGTTCATGATCAGAAATAAAATGCAAGATGGCCAATATTCTCAAAACAAAGCGTAGCTGAGCTTGTAATAAGCTCATCTTTCGAGGCTCCAGTACGAGATTAACGCTCGAGAGTAATCTTACAGGCAGCACGATGATTGATACCAGCTTGAAATTCGTCGTTAAAATCTGGAAAGAGGTGATCGAATCAAAAGTAATCATCCCGCAGTTTACCGCTTGTTCTCGGACACTGGAAAATTAGGCCTGTGCTGGCGCTTCCATGATGAAACATCGGAACTAAACCAAGCCACTTACCGTAATTTCTTCGCCAGGCAAGGAAAATTAACGATGTTTATTAGACCTGATCCAGGATTTGCAACACGGATCACTGAGGGTCGGACCTCAAGCATCGTTCGAAGTCATGTGGTGAGCACAGGGCCCACTACAACGAAAATTGTATTAGTGATTGAGCTGGGCCCCATGGCGCACCACCTGTATTATGGCGTCCAACAAAGACTAACTGCAATTATTTAGTCATTAGGTCCGGAAATATCACATATTTTTCAAAGGATGACCGTTATGGTTTCGTGCACGTAGGCATCATGTTCTAGACGTACGATAAAGATCCGTGCTTTGCGAAATATGACATCAAGCCTTGTCACAACTTCGTACGACGTTGATGCTCCAGGCCATTCGTTGTTTTATCCATGCTGTCCATCGTTCCACCACGATATCAATAACGAGACAATAATTGGCATAATCCAGGACTTTCAGGGAGCTCAACTTAGATACGAGTCATGCGTACGATTAGATCCCTGTGTGATGGAGCGCAACACCGAAAATAATCATAGTAATGGTGTAAGAGGTAACCAATTGTGTGGGTGCAGTGCTACGTACTGAGTCCACCAGCGTCAGGTCATACGCATAGAAAAGGTGCAAGTTTGTATCAAACTAGAGCTATTAGCTACAGGCTCTATCTCCAGCTTGCATGTGTTGTTTGTTACCTAGAGAGTATGAAGTTACAGGGGTATGACCCGACGGTCCCCTTTGTACATCCAGGGGAGAGTAGTCGTCGTGGTGGCCCGCAAATTAATATTGACATTCAAAACCTAATAGGTCATCCGACCTCACCCTTTTCACCAATGAAGTGGTCAATGGAATGCTGTCATTCCCCTTTGTTGCATCAACTCGCTCAAAGATTTACAACTGGATGGTAAAGATGTCTGCGCACCGAGATGTATACCAGACTTTTCCTTAACTTGCACAACGAGAGTTGTATGATCCTTCGATTATATTGCCGCTGGTTCCGCAAGCACAAAAGAGCCATTCTCTATGCAATTCAAAGTAACGTGTCTGTTCACAGTTTCCTCAGCACAAGCACCCTACCACCCCCTGCATCCTTCCGATAATCATGAACGTCGTCTTCCAAAATCTCCACAGTCTTACTCTTCGTCATCTTTTCAACCATCCCGGCGAAGTCTTTCTGATTCCAGTATGTTTCAAGAACAGTTGCAACCAGCACACCGCCACTTCGCACCACTCGCGCAAAGTCTTCTAAAAGGTCCTTCTCAAAATGTCCATACGTGAACACCCCGCAGCATACGAGCGCGTCGTAAGCTCCGTTTCGTACCTCCAACTTCTTCGTTAGATCAGCAATTTTGAGATCGCGATATACGGTCGATTTTCGAGCTATATTCAGCATTCCTTGGCTTATATCGAGACCATCGACCGCTTGGTACCCAAATTTATTCAATTCAAGACCAACGGCACCGCTGCCACACCCTGCATCGACTACTTGTGCTTTGGAAGCAGGCACGTCTGTGAGATATTTCGCAACGCGTTCAGCTACCAGTCGCGGTCCGGTGAAGTCGTGGGCTGCCATGTCTGAATCGTAGCTGGCAGCCCATTGGTCGTACAACTGGCGTGACTGTTCGCTGGATGTGGTTGCAAAGACCTGGTCTAAAAATGGTTTAGTTGCCATCGTGGGTGTCAGATCTTGCAACGTTCTATACAGAATTTGTGGGATGTAGTATATGCGATAGTTAAACGGGGGAGAGCGAAGCTGCGTATATCTAGTTCTGATTTGATAACGGCTCACTCTACGTCATTGGGTGCAGCCCCGCACAGCTTGAGGATGGTTGGAAGTCTACGCGAATGGCGAACCACCAAATCGAGAACATACCAAGTGATGTTATCTCATACACATTCGTAAAGCTGACAATAATTGTAAGGTTTGAGGCTCAGATCGAAGACTTGCCTGTAGGTAAGCAGCGCGCCTGGCATCTGGACATTTCATCCCCGTAACTTTCCGTTCTCAGGCGCCCATTTCGAATGGTAACATCAATGACTGTAAGAATTGGTCCACGTGAGGTATTTACAGTGTGTACAATGTTTATTGCAACATCGCGTCTCGTCGCCTCGGTAAGTAGTTCCTAGTTTTCTCGTTCCCCTAGGGAAGAGGGAGAAAGCAACCGGATTGCTTACAGATCGGGGACTCAATGTCACGGACACCCTGGAATTTGGGGAAATAAGTGACAGGGTGACAGAGTGACAAGTGGCACTCATCGTGAAGATATTCATATATCTCCAGATTTGATGGTGAACAGGGTGATAGGAAAGGTATGCGCTCAAGTGATATCTCCCACTTGTTCCAAAAGTTCTACTATTCAGTGCTTCTGTACCCAACTAACGTCCTATTCAACTGGAGGGGCGCAGATCAGATTCCCCAAGGTCGATCGTATTTCACCCCGTACTCGTGCATCGGCCCCCGTAACACTAAAATATTTGTACATCGGTATTACCCCTTACAGAAGATACTTTCCAATCGGGTAGTTTAATGCGCCACGCCTTTCCCTTTTGAGGCAAGCATACGACGCATTCATTGTATCAACCAGAGACATGCAGAGTCCGAATCAAAATCTGACGTGTCTAGCAAACGCAGGCGCCTGATTTGAATATAAACTGTGGGTGTATGTACTTTGGCTCTGTTTCCGACTTCACATACATCACGCGAGTGTGATGAAACGATTGTTTCTACTGACGATTTGTCAAATACAAGCATGCAAACACCATGCTCACGAGCTTTACCTTTCTGCTTGTAGCTTCTAAGCTTTTGTTTGTCTCGGCGAGAAAAACAAGCATCTTTATTGACCAGATCCCGCTTTATTCAAAATTACCAGAATGTGCGGAAAACCGGATAAGTGCTATCGTTCGAGCGCAGTCTTCAGGATGTGGGGATAGCCAAGGCCTCACCTCGTTCGAATGCTTTTGCTTTGACCAATCGACGTATGTTGAATACATCTACACCGCAATAGCGTGAAGACAATCTAACGTGTTCTAGAATGATGGCAAGCATCATCTCAAGGGATGTTCAATCACAATGCGGTGCAAGCATGACAATTAGCGGATCGGTACCACTTGTAACGCCTCTTCCGCAAGTCACGCAAGCTATAGATGTGTTCAATAGCTATTGTGAGCGGAGCACAGAATTATCACTTTGTGAGTAAGGCCTAGATTCAAATTGAGGTCACCTATTTTCTAATGCGAGAAAACAGATCAGGAAGCACGAACCTCTTCCAGTAGTAGCATCAACCAAATTATAGTAACCGCTACCCCAAGTCCCACTTCAGCCATTGCAACTGTGACTTCTTCTCCGACATCCACACCAGGAACACCCCCTCCAAAAACTAATAGCGTGCCCATAGTGGCCGTTGTCGTACCTTCAGTCATAGCTGCCCTTGCTGTCGCGGTAATCTTAGGATTCATCTTTTGGCGTCGCAAACAAAGTACTCCCACAGGGCGTTCCATCCCTCAACTGGCTGAAGCCTCGGATAACTATACGTCATATGCATCGAGCCTAAAACACACTCCTCCTCCGCCGCCGCCGCCGCCTCCACGTGCTGCACCAGAAACATCAAGAAGTTATGAACTACATGGTCATTCGCCGGAGTCAGATTGGCCGGTTGCCCCGTTACGAGGGAGAAGCAAGTCGCAGGATAGGTTTGAGCTTGACAGTAAAGAAAAGACTCAGCCGGTTGAGTTGGGTAGCGGTGATGTAATGGTCCACAAAGAATCGAAAAGAGCGAAAAAGAAAGAGGGAAGATAGATAAAAATTGAGTATGGTGTAAGGAATTAAGAGGAGGAAATAATATGATCAACCAAACAACTAGAAATCCAGACGCACATTTGGAAGTAATAAGGAAACGAATTATATGGCCACCTGATAACCCAATTGTACTATAGCGTTTTGAACTTTACCATTTGAATTGTATGACAGTGTTTCATACTTAGAACTTGCAGCAAGATCGATGGTCAGCATGAGCAGTGTTCATGTTGGTTTGATTTATAAAACTCACTAACAGGAAGGGGAAACCGAGATTGCCATTGCTGTCCAATATTGTAGTTTTCGTATATTATAGGACCACCCTTCCTGAACAAAAAAAAACTCATATGAACCGTCCTAGGTACCATATCTAGTAGTAGGTGAAGTTGAATTCTGCGAATATAAGTAAGGTTGTGTAGAACACTAGTCTCCTGAGAATTCTGTAGGCGAACGGTAACACTAACTTCAACTCCTCTAATTATTTACAGCATTATTGGCAGCAAAAGCACGCATTGCAGAAGTTCCAATGTGAATCTAAACATTTTTTCTTGTCACCTGGTACTTAAAGCGCATTAGATGTGGGTACTGATCGTGCATATACGAGTTGCTAATTGACTGCGGTGGGGGCTGTGCACTAGGGTCGGCGACAACTACACGCCACTGGGTTTCCTTACGCTCATCGAAGAACAAAACCCTGGTTTGACATGTTTGAGCCTTTCTCACTAACATTTACTGCCCATGGTTCAATATGAAAGCCAGTGTTCCGAGAGAGTAAAAGCAGCTATTCTCAGTAAGCACATTTGTGTCTTTTAATTGAATCTACTATAATACAACATACGTTCGATTGCATAATTGATAACCCCCCAGAAAATTTGTTCATATAGTATCACAATATCAAAATATTGTCCAATCACACCCTTAACCCAAAAAAAACATATTCACAAGAGTCTCGCAAAACCAGCAACGCCAGCGAGAGCAGCGATACCTGCATGTTTCACTTTCCCGGCAGCATTACTGAACTGAGCTGGGGGACTTGTTGTACCAGATCCATTTGGGACGACAGGGGTCGGCCCTGTGGGAAAGACAAGAGAAGTTGGGAGGGTGGTCGGAGTCGCTGTAGTGCCGGATGGAGTGGCGATAACTGCGCTTGAGGTTGACACAGAAGAGGATCTGATAGGAGGGGAAGAAGAAGCAGAGGTTCTGACGGAAGGGGAAGAAGGAGTAGAGGAAGGGACGAAAGTGCTCGCTGCACTGATAAGGGAGAAGCTGAGTGAATATGATCGCGCACATGCACCAAGGTCTACGCCATCGGGGCAGCAGTAAGTACGCGGTGATGCTTTCCCATCAGTTGTGCAGTAGTAGCCAATCCGGCAAGCGTCTGGTTCAATGTTAGCATATCTCTATTCTGGGTTGTATGGGCATACTTACTTCCAGATCCGTCTTGACAGCATCGGCTTCGAGCTGGCTCGTAGCAATATAAGCCACTCTTGCTGGCCGGGCATTGTTCAGTGCCCGCTCCACATGCTTCTGCACAAGTTCTCCCTGATCCACACAAACGTGTGGTGGGATCTTCATGATACGTAATATCATTAGCCAGTGCATTCGGAATTTTTGTTTTCGACTGTTAACTTACAATAACCCTGACGCTTCTCGAGCATGGCCTCGCCCCTTGCGAGCATTGCACCAAAGTCATATTCAACATTCTGATAAATTTGAGTTCCCAGGACGGAAGCTGAAAAGAATGTAATAGCGAGGCTTTTAAAGAACATATTGTCGCTTGTCTCGATTAGAACCTGGTGTGCATGAACTGTGCGGTGCAGGAGAAGTCTTTGGCGCGAGACGTTAACTCTGAGTCAAAATGAGGAAGTGGAAGCAGATTCTTGCCGTAGAGTTAGTTCTTTATGTATTTTTGTTCGTTTCTTGACCGGTTGGTCACTCCCAACTAATTTGAGCCATTCTATTTTCTAATACGAGAGCCAAGCCTTCAGCTGTATAAATCTGAAGTTGTTTTGCCGCCATAATTCCACTAAGTCTCTTTCTCTTGATCTGGCCGCCTCGTAAAAGCAATTCTATGGGCCCCATACTAACAACGAAGCGGGCTAGGCTTCTCGACCACGCAGCCGCTTGTGGTGGGCCCATCCAGCTTTGAGGCTGTAAGCGAGGAGATTGAACGGTAAAAGCAGGGATTATTTCGTGTCTCGCTTTCACCACCTCTAGGCGCAGTGGAACACGAAAAGCATCGTCCAATTGCAATATGAGAAGAATCAGGGGGGCTCGTGTCAGCACTCGGACAAATAATCAGGATCTGTGAAGCATGGATAGAGACCTTAGAAATACCCCAGCAGGAACCTACCATGTCTTATAGCTAATTAGATATGTACTGGAGATGCAGATATTCAGCGAATAAAATCGAAAGATGAAGTGAGATATCCTCCTCTAATAGATCTTTCGTCAAGCACCCTTGTCTTATCTACTAGAACTCACAAATCTTATACGATAGCATTCCTTTATGAATCCTTCGTTGAACAGCAAGACGCTGAACGACCGAAAATGCGGATGAGTTTTCAGCCCCGGCGCCACGCCTGTTTCACCAATTCGGCCCATGTGTTACATAAGCACCCAAAGGATCACAAGATCATGGCTTCATTTTCGGGGGACGTCATCACCTTTCCATATAAGCTTAACTAGGTTGTCTGGTGTTTCTATACAAAATACCTCTGAAGTCTTTATTCCACCATTGAAAGCTGCAATGCAGCGAAAGAAACCCCTATGGTCACAACGACGGTCAACTACGCAAGCACGCCGTAGGCGATGCCAGATATGCCACGATCTTGATCCACGCGGTCACACAGGCTCCATCTACAATTCCGAAGCCGAGAAAACTCCCCTAGCGAGTCTCTCTATGGTATTGGATTTGCTCAGCCTAGCTAAGACGAAGGATATCAAAGAAGGCGGTTGTCGGTTTTGTAATGTGCTCATTCAAGCATTGGATGCGCTATCTTCGGGATGGAGGGGGTCTTTACAGAAAGCATTTATGAACTTGAATGAGAAGGGGACAATTAAGATCGAGATTGATGGTGAGAAGTGGAAAGGAGAAATAATAGAAATTTATGCGGGCTCAGGTAAGAGACCCTCAATGCTCAATACGCAGCTCTCCGATACACTAGTCCTATCTTGAAGGATTTGGACATAGATGATTGAGTAGATAACCAAAAAAATTGATAGAGCTCACTAACATCTTCTAGCATCCCGCGCTCCGTGGTCAACTCTGGGAACAGCACATCATATCCCATCTAATTCTGGCTCAGACGACACCTTCAATTTTGCTCGGCGGTGCATACAGGATTGTTTAACAAACCCAAAGCATGTTAATTGTAGATTGCCTTCTAAAGCCGCGGGCTCGCCACCAAAACGTCTGCTGGATGTGGGAAGGGTAACTGCGCCCATTCGTTTAATCGATACTCAAGGCAAGGCTTTCGAATATGCTGCGTTATCCCACTGTTGGGGTACCGGCCCAACCCTTACTTCAACCAAATCCAACTGGCAAAAACTTGCTTCAAATATTCCATTCAAGGTTCTACCGCCACTGTTCCAGGATGCGATCGTGATTGTGCGCCAGCTAGGCTTGCGCTACATATGGATTGATTCCCTGTGTATTATTCAGGATTCCGTCAGGGACTGGGAAACAGAATCTGCAAAGATGGGAGCTATATACGAAAATAGTTACGTGACATTGTCTGCAACCAGCTCTGGAGACGGCAATGCGCGGTGTTTGACTGATCGTCAGAAACCTGTCCGATTGGTCTACGAAAACACCAATGGAAAAGAATCAGTGCTACGAGCGAGGAAAATAAAGGATCATCATCCAGATGTTCACGAAGGAGCGCCTGCAAAGCTATTTGGGCGGTTAGTGACACGAGCCTGGACACTCCAGGAACATGTTTTGAGCTCACGAGTTCTACATTACACGGATAGGGAGCTTTGTTTCGAATGTAGAACTTCATTCCGCTGCGAGTGCTGTCCATCCCGGAAGTTGTATCCAACCACACCAGCGCTCATCCCTAAAGCGATTTCCAAGTCTGCCAGATCTCATTCCGCAATATGGGAGGCGTGGCATAGAATAGTCGAGGAGTATTCGAAGAGAGATTTGACTGTGGCCAATGATAAATTACCAGCTATCTCTGGTATCGCAAATAAGATCAAACTTGCCACTGATGATTCACGGTATCTTGCAGGACTATGGGAAAAGAACCTAGCGTCTGATTTACTTTGGTCTACGTCCTCGTCGATTTTGCCGGACGCACATTACTTTGCATTAAGTAACTACCGCGCCCCATCTTTCTCTTGGGCGAGCCTGGACACTCCTGTGGTACGTAGCCAAGCAGCAACAAAATCCCATTCAATAGGATAGCGCTAGCATACTCACCATATCGCAGACGTATCATAGCTCAGAAATGAATGATGGAGAGGAAACGTTTACACCAATCATAACGCTGTTGTCGTCTTCTACTTCAATCTCCGGACTAAATCCACTTGGAGCAGTCTCTGAATCAAGCATCAAGCTTCAGGGTCCCATCAAACATGCAATACTCATGTGTACCCAACGCGAAGGATTTTGGATATATGTCCTCATGATAAAGGGCACGAGTGCGATAACAATCTCACAGGACTGCGTTTTGGTAGAAGATCGAATCGCTACGGATTCTACAATCAAAGAGAATCTCGATATGGGAGATGTGTCCGAACAAAAACCAGATATGACTGTTCGAAGAGCGAAATGTGGTGATAGGCCAACGGGCTTTCAAGCCCCTGTTCTCTGCTTGGGCGTTGCGCGATGTGATGGTTGGATCTCAGGTCTTGTGCTTGGCGCATCGAAAACGGACGACGGTGTTTTTGAAAGGCTAGGCACATTTTCAGCCGATACAGCAGTTTTTCAGCGTGCAGAAGCAAAGAACGTATTGATTCGCTGAGAGATGTTGGGTGATTAATGTACGAGATACAAACGTATGACTTCTGTACTGATTGATGTAATGTCAGTCAGTGCTTCTGTCTATATCATATAAGAATTTAATTAAGCAATTTGAATAGATAAGCTGAATATATCTCGACGATTGAAAGATTGCTACTTGCACATATATTTGTTATTCCTAGTAATACAATAGTGTTACAATGAACCAGAAGAATCTTGCTCCAGACCCCAACCTCGAGACGCTAAATAAAGACAAATCTAATACCAACAAGGGCCCAAATTTTCTCATGACACATTGAACCCATGTTACAAACTAAGAAAAAGAAGAACTGAAAAAGAAATCCCGCAAAGCTTCAGTCATCCTCGGCCTGAATGGATGTCACAAGTTTATAAACACCAGCAGCCAAGCCGGCACCCAAAAGCGGACCCAGAATGTAAATCCAATCCGAGGACTGTGCCCCAACAACAGCCATAGGTCCCAAGCTCCTCACTGGATTCAGGCTGGCACCTGTGGAATAGATACCTGCAAGCTGGGCGATAAAAAGAGCGAACCCGCAGTACATTGGTTTGCTGGGTCCACTAGGGACCATGAGAATGGCCAGGATAAGTTGTGCCGTCATGAAAAGCTCCAGGAAAAAGCCCTGCACCACGGAGGTTGTCTTCCCATTTACTGTAGTCGCGACTGCGAGTTTGCTAGGAAGCATGGAGGAGACTGAGAAGGCAGCGATTATGGCAGCGAGCAGTTGCGCGATTATGGTGTGGATAACACGAAGCCCGCGGATGTTTCCGACAGCCCACATAGTAAGAGTGACCTATAGGTAGGTTAGTTTCGGCGAAGATTGAGTAATATTGATTGAGATAGGATGAAATGAACTCTGCAACAGTAGCGAGGAGATATGGTCACTTACTGCTGGATTGAACATAGCACCGCTAACCTCACTGAAGATTGCGACATTGACAAGTAGCGAGAAGCCGAATGCGAAAGATATGTAGAGAAGCTTCGCTGGATTTGGAGGTATAGGTTGGTCGATTGCCAGGAGAGGGTTCGGTGGCGTGGAGTCGGCTGCGATTTGTGTGCCGGCAAAGGCGAAGAATAAAAACATAAATGTCCCGAAAAATTCACCTATGAAAACGGGCAGTTCCTTTTTGCAGATTCCGCGTACCCATTCGAATCTACTGCCTTTGAGCGACATTGAGGATGAGTAAGTCTCCACTGGATACAGTCCTTGTTTGTAGTTAACCGCCATGAGTGCAAGTTTTGCCTGGTTTATTAATCGTAATTCACGACAGTTGCGTGAACCTATAAACTCTGCGAGGATGTGTTTGGGCTGGATTCTCAAAGTAAAGCGAGCATGAACGGGTACTGATATATGCTCACGCTTTCCCTGAACCCTTTGGACACTGTAGAGCAAAGGCCCATGAACCTAAGCGGGATCTGCCTGCTAATTTGAACCCCATTATGCGAATCATAATAGCTATACATACACTGCATGGAGAGAGACTTGGATCATACGTGTAGCTCAGAACGCTGGATGCTTTCTCAAACATGAGGTGAAGAGTGCGACGGACCACCAAACCTGAGCACAAAACAATGGCGCTGTGAAAATGTGAAAAACAGATAACAGAAAGTTCAAGTATACAACTCACACTCGAACTCTGATGAAGCACCGCCTCATTTCCTGGACGATGACAGGAACATTCGTTGTGTGAAGCATTAGTTCAAGGTCTCAGAGCTTAAAGTCCATCCACGGGGCGCTCCCGGTCCAGACAGGTGAATAATTATGTCATGTTGTTTCGCGATTTTCGTATACAGAGAAAAGTACTGTAAGGAGCCGATCTAGAAAGTCTGCCGAGCGCATCGTGCTCTTGGAGATGGATACGAAACATACCTTGTAACAATCATGGATGAACTATATTACAGACGATATGACTTGGGGTGACACGGTCATGGTCAAATCATGAGTAGTCATAGCTCATTGGCGGCATTAAGACGGCATCTATGACGTACCTAGTTGTCTTTTCACCAGTGGCAGTGCAGTGTACGCGGCCTGAAGTATCACACGATGGGTGTTTCTAATAATTTTCCCTAAGGCTCCCTGGTCGCATGTATAGATAGAGTCAACAGCTAACATTGTGATGAAGTCAAATGATATTATTGAAAGCAATATTCAACGGCAATACAACATATGTAAAGGTATTTCGCAGCAAAGATCATGCTAAGCGGTGTTACATGTGTACAGCATCCATTTAAAATTATATACATTTGGCGTTTTTTTGGTAGTCAACAACTGATAGGACCAGTTGACTGGATTATACGCTCGGATAAAGGAGTAGTAGACGTTGTAGTATTCGGAAGGTCCAAAGAAGCGAAAGAGTTTTTACGGAGACTTTTGGAGCTCAATGCGGTGTAGTGAGCGGAGTTGCAGTAACTGTCAGAGAGCCATGGATGCCATCAACAAAGCGACAGCGGAACAGGTCGAAACGGGCTTGCGCCGGCTTTCCCCTTCCGAATTACGCCTAGACATCGCCACCCTCACCATACCAACGCAACATCCTGTTCATCTATCTAACATGTTTGAAACTTCTTCCCTGGCAGTGTCATGCCGTGGATGGGCATAAACTTGGTGTGCGCAATGGGGTTTGAACTGCTTAACGGTCGCTATGAAAAAACGTAAGGCGCACCTAGCAAATGCAAAATTTTCTTCATATAATTCAGCGTCGACTATAGACTGGGCCGATAATAAATTTATCTGCTTTGTTGTTAACGATCGTGTTTCATCGACTCAAGATGCAACGAGAGGACGCGTACCTCGGAGTAACCACCTAGCGGGCGTAACGAACAGGGCTCACAACGAGGCGATCTTCTCACCCACTGCTTGCTTTTATTACTTCGAAGCAGCAAATTCTTCTTTTGGAACGAGTGTAAATACATATACTAAGGTTAAGATGTCTCAAGCACGCTTGCACAAAAAACCGTCACAAGTTATACTCAGGCAAAACACCACTATAGAAAGTGTAGCATCAATGATTGCGAACCATTACATCTCTTGTATTTAATCGCAACCTTCCGGCTCATAACTCATTTCATACACTCAATGTCAATTCTCCCACCTATATACAACACCCTCATCTCTCATTTCACAAAAGCATGGCAGCAACACCCAGTCCCATAGCCATAGCCTCCGGCCCAATCATACCTAGAGCAGCATTCTTTGTCTGCTGAGGCGAGCTGCTAGATGTAGAGGAACTACCCGAGCGTGAAGCCGACGGAGAGCCAGAAGTTGGCGAAGCAGCAGAGCCAGATGAACTGCAAAATCAAGTCAATAACCACTTCAATAGAAAATCGAGTAGTCCCGAGAGGCTCCTTGGTCTACGATCAAAAACGTAGACGAAGGCCCTGAACGCGGTGGAATAAGGGAAAGTGCAGAGAGAAGCACATACCTTCCACCGGCAGATGATGAGGGTTGAGTTGCATTGGCAGTCACAGATCCGAGCTGTGAATCATCGAGGAGTCTCCCTCCGGCGAGTGCAGATGGGGCCGATGCGCTTGACACGCGTGAAGCAGCCGCAGCGTATGCTTTGATATCATTTCCCGAAGAACTGGCAAAATCATACATGTTAGTTGTACGGTCGTAACTCTCAGAAGCTGTGACATGGTAATAAAGAGACGGGGAGATGCATTGTTAGAAAAAGAAGATGAATGGCACTTACGGCAGATTCCAACCTCCCACCATACCCGATTGGCAATGCTTCTGAACGGCGCAGTAATAGTACACTGGCTGAGTGGTCGTCACATTCACAACAAACTTCTTAGCTCCGTTATTGGTGTCGCTGAAGGGGCCGCTGAAGAAGCTCGCATTGCTTCCACTCTGGCAGGGAGACGAGAAGCTTCCGCTAACGACATTATGCTGGGGAAACAATTTGAAGACGACGGTATCGCCCACGGCGGGGTTGAGCGTATCGGGCTTGAATACAAGGCCCCCGTCACCCACGTTGACGGTGTGTACGGCGGCGTTCGTGAGAGTGAAGAAGGAGGTCAGCGCAAACGCTGTTGCTGCTGTAGTGGAGTACATGACGAGATATGTGTGATCAGAGTATATGTGTAGGGTGATGTTTCATTAATGAGCTCGTATACAATAGAGATTGATCTTGAGACGATTATCTCACGAAGCGTCCAAGTCTCAAGGAGGTCGGCTGCACAACAAAGGAAGTGAGCTGTAGTTATAAAGGATCCGTATTACGTACCTGACTACACATACGCTCACAAAGACGTCTCGTATTATGCTTCCTTTGCAGCTCTGGACCCCAAGTTCACCACGGTAAAACTTATCCCTTGGCTAATAGCGTGGAGGGAACGGATGCCTAGGTGCGAAAAGCAGCGAATGGCATTACACAACTCTGTACACGAGATGATGTGCCGCATCCACCTAGAACATTGCCCAATCATGTTTGTTGGGGCCGCTCGGAAAGACGGGGAGAAACAGAGAATATGGAGGCGTTGAAGGCTGTGTACGCCACCATGGCGTAGGTAAGATATTGGTGGGGTTACAAGGCGTGGAGCTGACAGCTAAGTTGTTGTACAACCCCCCGGTTGTCAGTACAGTCAGAATGCTTGACCAGATACAAGCTCTAAACAAAATCTTACTTCCCTCTTAGTTTTTTTTGCTTGTAAGTGATTTTGAAATGAACAGACCTAACACCCATGACATTTTGGACATGGAGCATGGAGGGAGAGCCGAGAGCCACCCACCTTCAATACGAAGTCGTCGTGACTAGCCCCTGCACGATCGACTTCAGACGTACGCCTAAGCCTATTCTGCATTCAGAAGCGAGCGTTCCTGCATACTTTGAATGATGCAATTCCACATTGCTGGATCCGGCCCTCCGAATGGACGGCAACCTCAATCCTTCGTACGCACGATACACATCCGAACACCGTATATGCAGGGAAACCGGATGCAAGTTGCGGAAGTCCTTTTTTTGTTATCGACTACTGATCTGGGAAGGTGAGCCTAGAACGGCTCTAAGTGAAAACGCAATAAAAGCTGAAAATGACAGGTTTGATCACAAGTGCGCAGACAGTTAAAAGAAAATATTTGATCTCATTACTAAAGCTATCCCTCTATAATATCATACAAAACCCAAAGAAGAAAAAGCTTCCATGATAGCGCAACGCTGATTTCCTCACTCTTCTACTCTATGATGACCCTTCTGACTTCGGGGGCCTTAGCCTTCGGCACAGTGATGCTTAGCAGTCCGTTCCTGAGACTAGCCTTGACAGTTCCAGAATCGATCCGTTCAGGGAAGCGGAATGTGCGTTCGAATGATCCGCGGAACCGATACTCATCAGCATCGGGTTGTTGTTGCTGGGCTGGAGCTTCGGGCTGGGGCTGAGGCTGGACGGCGGTTTCTGTGGCGGTGGTGGTGGAATAGTCGACAGCCTTCTCCTTGCCCTTGGGTTCCTTAGGCTCAGATGGAGTGCTGGATCCCGAGGAGATGGTAGAAGAGGTCTCAGCACCTAGGTCTTCGAAATCATCTTCCACGGTAGCCTGATATGACTTGTGGGATTCGGAGTCAGAATGAGACTCCTGCTCAGACTCGTTGAGCGTCACACCTTCCATAGTATCATCTTGTACATTCTCGGTGGACTCTACTGCAGTCTTAGGCTCGATCGCCTTAGCTTCTGGGGTGGAGTTGGACTCGGACTGCTGCTGCGGCTTGTTCTCTGTGTTGCCAGCCACTCTCAATGTGTGTGCATCGGTCACTTCGATCTCCAATTGATGTTGTTCAAAGCCGGGAACCTCGCCGTCAACCTGGTAGCCTTCTTCATTCTCGTGAACATTGAAGTGCGCGCGGAAAATGCGCTTGCGCTGTTGCCGTTGGCGGTGGACTTCGCGCTGAGCTTCACGTTGAGCCTCTTGATCCAATGCGCTCAACAGATCATCGACCTGGCTGAGGAAGGGCACATAGGACGGCACAGATGGGCGGACGATGCGGCGGTACGAATACCGTGGGCGCGCCGGAGCGCATGACCAGGGACTGCACTGTTGCTGGTAGGCAGGTGCGAATCGTGGGGTAAGAATGAAGGCCATTGTTGTTGGATGATTGGTTGGCGACGCTAGGGTAAAGTAAATAGGCAGAGTGGGTATTGGAGCGTTAAAGAGATCTGAAGATAGCTGTCGATCGGATAGTAGTGTTGTTGTGAACTGTTGTTCTGTGAATTTGATGATGATCCATTCTGAAAACTTCCATGGCGCTTTTATAGACAGAGTGGGGCGGAAGGCAACAGTTGCTTGCGTGGACGCGGCTGAGAAATCGACGGATTCGTAAGGCGAATCGAGGATGCTGGAATTCTGGAGATGGATCTTGAAGATTGGTGATCGTTCGCGAACACTGGAGATGATGCGCGGCTCTTCCCGAAGATGCCAGAACATTCCAGGGGTGGTGTGGCTAGTGTTTCTTAGTCAACATCAACTGTGGCGTACCATTCACTCACGCAGTTCGGTTTCCTTAGGGCCTTCCTTCTCCGCAGTTGGTAAATTGATTTTAGAATGGTCTACATATGTTGCTCTGCTATCCTAAATCTATCATGTCATTCCTCAGAGCCGTACCTAAATCCAGATAGTTCAAGTTCCCGCATTTGTCATAGCCTTGAGGATTTCAGCCATCAATGATTGCAAGTATCAATAATAACTGGGTTTATAGAACGAGACGAATACATTGTACAATGAAACAATCAAGTATTTTATGAGAAGTTCTCAATGTTGTCATAATCAGGGGGAACCTGCCCAAGAGTACAAAGGACAGAAATTATTTCCGGCAGACCCTTGTCCAATCATCTATATCGTCAACACGTGTACGCAACCAAGTGTACCAATCGTTGACAGCTCTCAACTAATCAAAAGTGTTTTCTTCCTCGCAATTGATCGCTGTAATCAGTCACGGTATAAACACTGGAGCTCTTAACTAATAATCCACTTACAATTCTACTACAACATTGAACTTTGAAGTCATCTAGGTTTTCACCGGCAAGAATTGTTCAAACATGGCGGAACAGTGAGGGAACAAAAGCGATGGTGTGAATGCCAGATTGATCTACACAAGAATGCCACCTTCCCACCATCTATACTCAATTGCCGCTGCTTACAATTGTGGGGCAACAAGGGTCAGGGCATATAGGAAACACAACCCTAGCCATTGAGGCTAAGTAGAATGCGTCGGTAGTTGATATGAAATAGTCGAAACTCGTCATATAACCTCAACTGTGAATGAAAATGCTATATGAAGCAATTTGAGCAGTGGACATGTGCACAAGTGCATGGGGGAGTCTAGTATTTCATGAGCGAGTCTTATATTCATTGCCCCCGCGTTCGGTCATTTACGTGCCATCATAACGTGAAAGAGAAGTATGAGAAATAAAGATGTTGTTCGCTAATATCCTCTCATCATGGAGCGTACTAGCGATGTCAGTAGCAAACATTCAAGTCGCTGCGACTACCAATAATACCACAGCAACTTTACACGAACTAGCCCGCCAAATAACGCGTGTAGAATCCATCCGCGAAATCAAAGATATCCAGCGCTCTTTAGCACACTTTGCTCAGTTTGGACAATGGGAAAGCATAGCGTCTCTCTTTTCCCCCAATGGCACTTTGACGTGGGGCTGGAACGCGACATCTTTCAGTGGGCACTCCTCGATCGCGAAATGGTTGCAAGAGGATGCCGGAGCAATGAATGGAATGGCACCTGAATCCCTTAACACTATGATTATCGAAAATCCCGTGTTGAATCTTGCGGTAGATGGGCTGAGCGCGAAGGGACGGTGGAATGGATTAAGGTTTGGCGGTGACGGCAAAGGCACGACCAGAATACAAGGAGGAATCTACGAAAACGAATACGTGCGCACAGAGTTTGGGTGGCGAATATCTCGTCTGCATTATTACGACATGTATGAAGGGCCGTACGTGGGAGGGTGGAGGAATGTAGGAAAACGCGGTATCCCTATCATACCTTATCACTTTACGCCCGAAGAATCCGGCATTGTGATCCCTCATGCGGTTGGAGAAGCCCCGAAGACGAACGTGAGCGTTGAAGATCTTGAAGTAAGAATCGCGCGGTTGAACGATGAGGACCAAGTGCGGAATCTGATGCACGCGCATGGATACTATGTCGACAGAAGAATGTGGTCAGATGTAGTGGATTTACATACCGCCAACACGACAGTGAGGATTGCAGGAGTAGCAAACTATACTGGTCTAGCAGGAGTGAAGAAGGCGTTGGAGCGTATGGGTCCGGAGAACTTGGAGCAAGGTATCGCTAACGACCATCCAATATTCGACATGATTGTGCAAATCGCTCCGGATGGAAAAACAGCCACTGCAAGAGGGATTGAGATTGCAATGTTGGGTAATGCAAACAACCGCACCGCATCTTGGGAGTTCAACGTCTTCCGGAATAAGTTTATCAAAGAGAACGGGGTGTGGTTGGTCAGAGACGTGAACATTACTCCTTTAATGGCGGCAGACTATTATAAAGGTTGGGGAAGTGGTGGTCTCAAGGCTCCCGTTTTAGATGTACCATCATTCCTGCCATCCCTGGGCTTTCGGTTCAGCGGTTCGAAGGTTGCTGGCACAAGCATTATCAGCCGCACAGATCTTACCGACCTGGAGCGCCGCCTTCAACGCTCTACGGCATATGATGGGGCCGAAAACCAATCCCACGCATACGGATATTTCCTCGATGATATAGATTGCAAACGAATGAGTGCTCTCTTCGCGAAAAGAGGGCACAAAGCCTCGCCTTTTGCAGGCTTCTTCATCACCCCAAAACGCATCAACCAGGCATGCATTGCTTCCTACGGCACCAATCGCTCAACACTTCGACAGAGTATTTCGTTCCACTGGCGGCCGCAACCTGTAGTGCTAGTATCCGAAGACGGTCGTTCTGCAACGCTGCGAGCAAGACTATTGCAACCTTCAACTTCGGCAACCAAAGCTGGGTATTTCAACAACGCGATTTATCACGACCAAATGGTCTTAGAGGATGGTAAATGGCGACTTTGGAGCGTGACGATAGACGAATTCTACTGGACATCGTCGACTTGGGAAGGAGGCTGGGCCGATGCAAAACCGCGCAACAGCAGCGCACCAGATCCTGAGCCAGCTTCGTGGACCAAAAAATACCCGCCCGATGTGAGCATTGCAGAAGTCGGCTTTAGAGAAAGCACCTTTCGAGGTGGAAGCGGAAAGTACATCGAATGGCCTGATATTCAGAGGATGTGGTTTCAATTTGCAAACCTCGTGAGTGGTAGAGTTCCCGAATATTATTGGCCAGGATGTGTGCCATGTCAAGTCAAACAAGATTGGGCTCTGTCAGCAAACGGATATCAAGAACCCCTCCTGGGACCAGTGAGTGGAAACGCGACAGGTCTGAAGGGTGTGTGATTTCCATAGTTTCAAAAGGGTCCACAATACAACCGGTGCTAGTAGAACGAACCATGTCAAATCGTCTTCACCGAAAAATGTCCTCTTATGAGAATCACATGGCGTGCGCCTAATCTTGAATCAAGAAATGCAAGAATCGTTTGATCGTGTTCCTATTTTTTTCCATCTATTTGTTTTCATCTTCCTTTGGGAGAATATATACATTGCAGACAACGTCTCGGGGAAACCATGCCCTCCATACCAGATGATTAAGTCCGTGCCGGCCTTCAACAATCTACAGATTTAGAAATTATACATCATCCTGTCAGCAGCTCCCGAGTTCGCGAAGTGGAGAGCCCTATATCCGAACTCCACGCAGGCCGAGCTGATATGAATGCTTCGGTTCAATGGTTCGAGAGCATCCCCCTGCATATGTATCGGCGCGCGACGCCCACAGGAATGGGGCAGTTATTTAAACTTTGAGGTTCTGCATGTTCCCTCCTTGATTGATTAATGATATCTATAATGCCCTCATCTTTATCGTGATATTCAACTCCACCCTGGAGGCTTGGCGTCGACTGGCGCGTTGGAGTGAAGTGACCAGCGGACTTGTCGCCTCAGCTTGGCTTGGAAGAAAAACAGGACCATGGTGGCACAACCACATAAGAGTAGAATGAGCTGTAGCCATTTCACAGCGACCTATAATTTGATATTAGTATGATGTATCTTGATATGATCGAGCTAATAACGTACGGCTGTGTTGCAAGCTGCATTTGCTGAGCCGAGTTGTTCCGGTTTCGCATGTGTGGCAATGAAATTGCAAGCTCCATGCTCCCGAGAACACCGGAGATTGTCGAATGGGATTCCTTTTTGTGGAGTCTGGTTGGTGAATCCAGTTTGAGTTGTGCAACCCCATTCATCATCACCTGTATCGGTGAAATGTAGAATGAGCGCCGCGAGGGCGGATACACATCCAGTGGCGCCTGTAATGTAGACTGAAATAAAATAGAAACGGCGGAGCGGCTAACGGTACAAATCAGCAACTGTGGATGTACGCTTTGTTCTGCAATAAGCATGTGCTAGGAACTGAAGCGTACCGCGTTGAAATCAGTGTTTAATTCTTGGTTCATAAGTCTTTTCCAGGCCACTAGGGCAACGCAAGCGGCAAACAAGTTCAAGCACCCAGACACAATCGTAGCGTTCGTGGATGATTCGGTCCAGTCGACAATAACATCGTTGGTGGGCCACCTATCCTTCTCTTTGTGTGTACTGGGTATTTGTATATAGCGGCTCACAACCCAATCGGTCAATATCCAATAAACAGATGTAAGAATTATACAAATGAAGGAAAGAAGTGCTAGCAGCGCTGCCGGTACGATGGACAGTTTATGGGCCTTTGCAAACTGCATCGTGAGGGTTGAACGGCCGCGATCCCTCGGCAATATCGAATGGTGGGCGAAGATAACGGTTGGTCTATGGTGAATTTAGGTGGAAATGACAGAAGGGGAAGGAAAAATGGAAATGGAAAGAAGAAAACAAGACAAAACAGTCAAAGTTCTAAGGAAAGAAGCTACGCCGGGTGCAAAGTGATGAAAACAAAGGCAAACAGGGGCGAAGTTGCCTCTTACGTATCCTACCTCAACGGCTGAACGGGCCTCTGGTGCCTCCATTGCCCAAAATGCACGGAAGGATGCCAGGCTGCCGGGCAATTCCCATGATCCATGGCACTAGTACAATAGAAGGATGGAGATGGAGACGGAGCACGTGTAGTGGACAGAAATTGTTAGATCCCGACTTCCGTGACAGCCGTCGCGCGCTATAGCGGCCCCAATCGGCAAGAGGACGATTTAGTGATTGGACACGGCTGGCTTGTTTGTGGAGCTGAGGTCCAACCCCTGGCGCTACTCGAGCACCGATTCTTCACATTGCTGCAGCGGTGAGACAGTAATGAAGCTGAGTTTT
The DNA here is from genome assembly GCA_023627715.1 of Periconia sp. R9002. Lineage (NCBI taxonomy): Eukaryota > Fungi > Ascomycota > Dothideomycetes > Pleosporales > Periconiaceae > Periconia > Periconia sp. R9002. The sequence continues at coordinate 142,822 of JAMAHW010000046.1, read as the reverse complement.
GAGAGTGGCGCAGTTCTTCAACCACGCGCCCAGGCATATTTCGTACCAATACATCATTATATTATCCTATATCGGCTTACTAGAAAGATGGTAAGTTAGTGCCCAAATGCGTATATGGTTACTGAGAGCCATGTATTATGCTCTTTCATACTGTACTGTGGATGGTCGTCGTTTACAGGCAACAGAATGAGTGAAGATATCCTTTTCTCTGGGCCCTGGGGTCAGGCGCCCCTGGCGTAGATCAAACTAAGCTTCTCTGGCTCAGCGTTACGGAATCAGCGGGTCAATTACCTGACTCGAGCCCATTACTAACACGAGTAGTGTTTCTTCATACTACGGGGTTTTTGGTTCGTCGCATGTTGTCCCCACACAAGACTCTAGAGAGCTCGATTGCACCGCCGCAGATCCCCTGAAACAGGCATATACGGCGTTGGGGCCTTCCACATGATGACAGCTAGCCACAGCTCCCGGACTCCGATTTATACGTAGCTGCCGACTAACGCGAGGATGCACTCGCTCATCACCGATTCTTCAACTCGCCGTCGGCATCTCGGTGCTCACTAGTACTCCCTAACCAGATTTTGGATTTGAAGTAACAACAACAAAATGGAAGCGAATCGCAAGTGGTATGTACTTCGTAAGCGGGTATTTCGATGGGCGCTTAGAGGTGTTGATCACCGCGGTCACTCGTCGTGTTGGCGGTTAGACAGGACAGCAGGAAGGTTCCGGCTTACGTGGGTATACAGTGTACGAATCTGACATCAAAATTACTCTGTTTGCGTGGTGGTTCCGCCTCGATCCGGACGCCGAGATCGTTAATGTCCAGATTCATCATTCGCCTCATACAACTAGGAGCAGTAAGAGCGCGCTGCATTAACACGCAGCACTCATAAAGAACGTTGGGGGAGATGGGGAAACATGTCCGTGCGCAAAGCCGTGCCATCGTTTTCCCTCGTAACAACCGCCAATTCGAGAGGTCTGACCGCACCATGTACCAACCGCCCTGCAGGAAACAAAGATTTCGGTGCTTGAATCCTTTCTGAACGCGTCATTAAATGAACACGATCATTTTACCACTCTCAGGCATTATGTCACCAGCTTCGACTGTCATGTCATTCGGACATTGATTGCAATGCACGATCCTAAAGGAGCCTATCCCCCTGCCTCAATGCGTCCCGCAGACAGTTTTTCCCAGACCAGAGCCAGACGAAGATGCACAGAAATTTGCTCCGGCAATACTGCCAACATACCGAGACAACCTATCTAGACAGAACCGACATGCGGCCGTGTCCGAAATTCAACTCAGCGGTTCCTGTTGGGCCAAGTCAACTCATCAAGGAATCAGACTGCATGCAGCCAATCGCCAGTACACCTTAGCAGCAGATTAAAATTGGATGCACATGATATCATAGTAGTAAAGAGACAGTCACGTACTCTTTAGCACGCTAACCCAGTCTCCAGTGTAATCGATGATGAAACGGAGCTTGAATAGTAACGCAATCAATTTGCAGTGGGTATATAAACTGACTATAATACACAATAGAAAATAGGGAAGACCTGACTAGGGAAACTCATCGCTCAACGCTGGAACATGAAAATTGTGAGAAATGGGGATCATATCGCGTCATACATCGTACTCCACGGTGAACTGTAGGAGCAATCGTAGCATCAACACAGTATGAACAAAGTCATACTCCGTGTAGGCTAGACAAGCAAATACGGGATTATAACAGCGGGTTTTACACATGGTCGTGGCCTGTCATCAGCATCGATTAGCGAAACCGTTTATGGCTGATCAAGGAAGTTTACTTACGTCCAAGTGCCTTGCCTCTCTTCCCAATAGCCTTGGCCTGGGTCTGCTTGATCTTGGCCAGCCTGGCCTCCTCTGCAGCCTCACGTTCTAGCCTCTTGACATGATCTCTGGCTTCTCTGACAGCAGCGCGGGCCGCAAACAGCGCCCGATCGGCCTCGCGTTCAGCTGCCTCGGCGCTCAACACGCGGTCTCGAGCATGTACAATGGAAGCATCCTCGCCGCCACTTTTGGATAGGAGGGAGTGTCGCTTGGGAGAGGTGGTGGTAGTGTGTGTTGAGTGCGAGTGAAGAGAGGGGGAGGAGGAGCGGCGACGTGAGAACAGCGTGCGAGAGCGAGTAGGGGATGTCGTGGTAGTGGTTGCTGGGGGTGGGGACACGGCAGTGTCTTTGTGGCTGCTGAAGAAAGGCATGTTGGTCGGAGGGTGGAGGTGTTGTATATTGGTCAGGAGAGGTTTGTATGAGAACGGGGGTTGCTGTTCAGTAGTTCAGAATCGTTTTCAGTAATGCCAAAATGAATGCAAAGAAGGCAGTCGGACAACTGTTTTTATATGCATTCACTTCCACCTGCCTGTGATGGGTGGTGGGCATCAGGCAGGATCACAGATGGAGTGACGTCAAGAGATCAGCGACGGCCAACACAAACAGCGTAGGTGTGATATCACCGGCGCACAACCCTACATTCCCCCTATTCGCGACAGTTTCGTCATGGAATTTGGATGAGTGCTACGAACGATGCATTGCATCTGAAGTCAAAAAAAGGGTTCAATGCAGGGTCCAGATACTGTACAGTAGCTTTTTTAAACTCGGTTCTCGGTGGGTCTTGCACCCTTTGGATCGAGAACTAATGAGCTTAATCAAACCAAGCTCTACTGTAGAAACTGCAAACTTGCCGGTTAACCGACAGTGAATAATTCAGCATCGCCATTTCGGAAGGCAGTGGTTTCTGGATTTTTGGTGCTCTGTCTCACTCACAACTTGATGTTCCATGTTGGACAAGTGGTGTTGGGATCTTGTTGCGGATCAGACATCACGTCATATCTCGTATCACAGATCGGCATTGGTGACAGAAGTGCGATCACTTCCAAAAACAGCCCATCAAACCCGAAATTGTATATTTAGACAGATAGCGTATGTTACATAAACCGCCCAGCAGAAGTCAACCGTACACCTCGCTCCATTCTACCCAATGCTAAGGTGTAAATATGCAAAGCGCCTAACGGATGCAAGTACCCATAACAACAGAAATTTTGCAGAGTTAAGAACATTTGGCTTTCCCTTCCGTCCCGTCGGACATTTTTGCCATAGTTTTGACTACGGAGATGGCCATAACTGCGCACCCAAATGCAACAACACCCATCGCAGCATAGGTTTTCGGGCTGCGCTTGCTCAGCTTGATGTAGCACAAAGGGGGCAGTATGTAGGCCAAGGCACACGCTGAGGTTGCGCCAAACAGCTCGAAAACGATCCCAAGATCACATGTCAGTAGCGACAGTGTCACTGCTGTCACAACCAGCGCTGTGGTAAAGATCATGTGCCGGTTCGGATTGTATGGCTCCTCGGGGAACCAGAAGTTGTTCATGACTTCGCGGCAGACGAATGCTTCGAGAGGCAGCGTGGTCAACATGTTTAGACCAAAAAACAAGCGCGCTATGTTGACCATCAGATTGTCATTGGGAAAGTTGTTGAGGAGGTTGCCTTCTGTCTTGTCACCAAATGTGAGATAGCCAAAGAGTGCCATTGCTAGGCATGCAACAAGAGAAATGCCCGTGCTGTAATGAGTAACGCGCGAGAAGCGATCAATGGTGGGTTTTCGGAGGGAGCCATAGATTAAAAGAGAGTTGTGGTGGCACACAAAAGCGAAAGAAATGACGCCGATAGCTTCGAAAAGCCCCGAATGAATGATGAGCGAGCCATCCAACTTGCCTCGTGCTTCGGCAGGAACACGGAAGCATTGCGTGATGACCGTGATTATGATTATAATCATGCTAATTAGAGCAAGACCACTTGCTTTGGCAAGCTGTCATGTGTTAGCGCATGCGGTGGTGAGTTGGATGGGAAGATTTGCCTTTGCAATATCTCGGTACAGAGAGAGGGGATAGGAGACACCGAGGCACAGGAGAATTATTATGGCTCTTCGATTTGTGAGGAGCCACAAAAAGCTCATATCGGCTAGGGAGGGAAAAAGAGCATCAAGGACGCGAGGTATGGTGTCGCCGACTATGACACAAAATGCCACCATGCCACCAAAGGCACTGGATTAATCAGTATGAAAGCAGGTATTGTCACCAAACAGCGTAAACATACAATAACCACTGCGCGAGTGAAATGGCGACCAGTCCCGACTTGCCAAAGCAGTGTTGCACTGTCGCCTGGAAAGAGTCGGTGCCGCTGAGCTTCGAATTAATGACTATGAGGCGGATGGTCCAGTCTACTGTTATTGTGAGTCCGATTAGGAGGGCGGTGCCTGTGAGGAGGCCTGCGTTGCGTAGGGCATAGGGCTGCCCAATAATTCCAGCGCCGCTGTAAACCATCAGTTTAGTGTTCTCGGTACAAGTGCGGATGTCTTGTTACATTATACTATTTGCCATGTTCATAAAGGCGCTCCGCATGCCGCTCCGGGGTCGCGCGTTCTCAAGGTGGTCTTCGGGGTCAAACGCCTGTTCGGCAACAGTAACGCTCGGGGCTTCTATTCCCGTGAGAAGGGGCAGTCTTTGCACTCTTTCCCTTCCAGAGCCTTCGTCGTCCATGTAATCTTCATGCTCCAGCTCCAGCCATTCCCCACCTCGCTCATCCCCGTTTATACTCCGCCGTATTGGATCATCCTCGAACCGCACTCGATTTGGCGTTCTAGGGACACCATCAGCTCTAGGTTGCGCAAAGGAAGACTGTCGCTTCGGTCTATGAAAACCGTTAGGTGGCTTGGACTTGGGCGGCACTGGGGAGGTGGAGGACGGGCGTGACGAGGACTGGGGGGGTGAAGGGGACAGACGGCGGGCAGGCCTTGGTTGGAGGTCGAGATCCGGTTCGGAGTCGGAATCGTCTGGGATCCCATGAAGCAGCTTTTGCGACTCGCTCATTGTGGCATTGTAGGCAGCAAGAGGAAGGGCTGCTTGCGAAACGTGAGGAGAATGGTGTCAGCCCGTATGTACTATTCACCACCTGTACATGAATGAGCCTCAGGAAAGTTAGGGACCCTTGCTGTGCTAACCCGGAAGGGGGATGGCGCGCGCCCCGGGGACAGGGAACTACTTCCGCATCAATCCCACGCTCTGCAGTTTACACAAACGTCGAGCACTCAGCGCCATGTTATCTCCAATGGATTTGATCACCCTTCACAATTACGACCGTAATTCTGGCGCACTACCAGTCATCTCCTCTATGGCGATAATGCTGATGCAAAATCTGGGAGTTGTTGCAGGCACTGTGGCCCGTCCTAACAGTAATTGCAAACGTATTGAGCTCTCCAGCAATCACAGCGTCTCCAATACTAATATCTAGCGATTCTCAAGAACATTACTGACAAGATGATTTTTTAGTCCCTCACGCGAACCGCACTTTGAAAAAGGCTGCCCATCCTATCTATATATGTGCCCACATGCTCCCCTCCGAGTGTCTAAACCCTCAATGTCACGACGTCCTCCCAAAACATGAGGGTCTACTGGAGACGCCCGTCTCCACCTCATCTACCTTTATCCCAGGCTCGAGATGACCTTTCTCTTCCAGTCCAAAACAAAGCATCTTCGTCAACCCCTCTCCTTCCTCGGCATGCCCGCTCTCTCGAAGCCTTGAACACTGGGAAGCAGACTCGAAGCCGTGATGATTACGGCTCTTTTGATACGTCGGCTCAAAAATACATCCGTCATCCGAAAACATCAGCGTCAACGCCTATAAATACCCCTGGATCCCAAAGTACCTGCGGAAGTACGACCAGCGTGCAAAACGTTATTCCACATCCTCGTAGACATGCTGTGGACAATTGTCAGGCCACGAATCCTCAGATCCCAGATCGTCATGATCTTGGACGAATCTCCCCGCCCTCTTTTTATCTGAACATACATACGGTCAAAGACTCTCCAGGCCGCATGCTCCCTCGCAATTTTCAACCGCAAAGTCTCACTGATTTGGAATCCCTAACCACCAGTGAGCGGAATGAAGGTGTTCGAGTGTGGGCAAATTCAATTGTATCATACGCAGGAGGAGGGTATTTGGCTTCCTCTACTGGGTCTGTTGATTCTTCGGAAAGAGACATGACAGATAGCGACATCAGCGAGGAAGAGGATGCGGGCAGCAACCGAAGATCGTTTGGACTGAGTGCGGGGGACGAATCATTCGAATCCGATTTGTCGGAGGATGACTCAGATTATTACGACAGCTCACTTTGTATTCTCATCGTCGGCTGTCTACTTATCATGGGGGTCGGCGGAAGCATGGTTGTTATCTGGGTCTTGCAGCATCAGTAGTGCCTGCGTCTATGCATTAGTACTTAAATTTTTGCAGGAGATTTGAACTAAATACACATATAGCTATGCGATGTTGACGGAATATTCAATTTTGCATTCGCATTGATGAAAAATTCGTTGCTATTAGTATTTTCAATTTTGTGCCTTATGGTTTCATGGCACGTGGCATGGTAACTCAGTCTAGCGTAGTGGTACCAGATCACTCACTTGTCTTCAATCGAAATTATCTAGACGAGCTTACATTGTATGAGTATAGAATCTACAAATTCAATTTTGCACAATTTCTCGCAAAGTACTGCCCTATATCAGAACCTAGCTTCTATCAACCCTCAAACTGCAAGTTTCCCTCAATGTCAATTGCAATTTCATAGTCATGGACCGGGGGTAATTTTGTTTGGTATCCTCTCGTCATTGGTGCTGATTACGTACAACGAGTCGGTTGTTGTTTTGCATCCGACAGCCTACATGGTTTGGCGGAGGGGTGATGGAATGCCTAATCACAATTGTCTAACACGTAAAGAGATGAGTATTTTCAAAGGAGGAGAGCTTGACAGAAGGAGTGAGTCATGTTGTTTAGCTGTGAGTAGATCAATATTGTGAAATCACTGCCGCGTAATCTTCTCTGCTTAGACCATGATGCTCAAGTTAGCACCGCGAACGGCAAATGGATCGGACCTCGTAATAGAGGAATAGGTTTTCTCCATCGTGTTCCTTTAGGTGTCGAGGCTTCCCGTGTCTGCATGTAATATCGCCCGGGTATTTGCATTCGCGCTTGGCGTTGCAACTCTACGTTGGAACGACCAACCCATGCCTGCACCACTCGAAAGCTCAATAAGGAGCACACAGTCCATAACTCGGCAATCTGGTTATTGGAGAGAAAAACTATTCCCAGGAATCGGTTAGCCTCGTGCCACTCTTAGTCAAAATACAATTACAGGCTGACGATTAGATGCATTCGTTGCTGCTGCTGTTATTGCTCGATATATTGCACCCCTTTTAAGTTCAAAATCTATAGCATTTCAGAGAGTTCCAGACCAACAGTACAAAATGCCGTCGCATACATATAATGCCGCGGAAGAACGCGTTTTCCCCAGACCCCCCATTCAGCCCATCTCGACTCACGGAACTAGCGCTAAGAAAGTATCCAAGTCTCACGTTCTTTGAGAAATGATTCATTTTACTCTCGCCGCTCTGAGCGCTCTCGCTGTGCTCACAGCATCCGGTCCAGTCGAAATTTTAGGCTCTAAACACGTCGCCTACCTCTCAACCTGCTTCCCAGACGATTGCCCCATCGGTATCTGCAACGACGACGACTTCAAAGTCCTCGCCATCGGCTATTTTGCAAATGGGCCGCCCAAAACTACCACTGCAACTCCGTCAGCGCTCGGCACGCTATCCGTTTTCCAAGGCAACACGGTATGGGAAGGCAACAAGAAGAGCGTGCGCATCGACACGGTGGGCACAATGTCGACAGATATCGCAAAAGGTGCCCTGAGTTTGAAACAGAGCGAGTTTGCGGGGAATGCAACTCTGCCTGATGAAAGTTTTGTGTGTTTCAGGGATGGGTCAACGAAGTTTAAGATTAGGCGTGACGGGGACCGGTATACCTGCACTGGGCAGTATTACTGCCCCAGTACCGATATTGGAGTGTAACTTGGCATGCGTACGATTTCTTTGGTAGGGCCATGTATATTCTAGGACATCATTCATGTGTCTGAGACGATTATGATCTTGAGGGTGGAAGGAGTGATTGGGAGGAGCATGCGGGTCAGCGGTATACTTCAAAATCACCTAATTGTTCTTCGTTCGGGCAGTGAACAGTCAACAAAAGGAATTTGACTAAGAACCTGCGAGAATTCTGTGTTTCTTACTCTCTGAGGTACGCTCTCTACCGCTCGTCTCTATTCCGATAGAAAGCTACGAATATGTGGGCAGTCTTTCTGTTGCCTGAGGGCTGAATGTTCCGCCAGTGATTTTGTGCCGGCAGGATAGGAAAATTTCGAAGCATGTTATGTTGTTTCCTTGATAATATAGCGCTAGGATTTCTCTATGCAGATTTTCTATACAATCAATGACAAAAAACATGAAGTCCTTCTGATTTTCCAAATTTCAACAACCTCCGTCGCCTTCGCTGAACCATGTCCAGTAATTCTTTCTCTCACTTTCCACGATTAATTTTAGGCCAGTTACATATACACCCGGCTACCTCTTACAATCACCAGAATAGATTCTATGCAACATTATCACTGAATATGATAACCATGACAAGCCAGACGTAGAACACAAGCCAATTGATGCGGCGCACGCACTCACACGCGCATGAATGTCAGTTGCAAAACAGGAACCAACGCTGTACCGTCCGGCGCGACGTGCGAACTCAACCCTCGCTAGCAAGAAAAAATTTCGATTGTGAATGGCTCGAGTGCTTACATCAAAAGTTGCTCCCTCTTCTATCGCACGAGACAGGCCCGTAGGGGAGCCTGTTGTAAGCTGCAGCAATTTCCAACCAGGGCTTCGCAAGCTGTACCGCATTAACTTGCTTTGTTTCACAATTCTAATCTGGAATTACCTATAAAAAAATCTACGTATTCCTCGGGAAATACAATTCAGGTTCACTGGAGAACACAACTCAAGGAAAATGTAGATACAATAATCTGAATAGGTTGGCATCAACTATGGTATCTCTCTAAATAAGTATAAACACTGAATGAATAACACTGCAAAAAAAAGTGCGCGGAAGTCCCAAAGCAAAATTACTCCATCGGTCGTCTAAGAAGCAGAAAGAGGTCGACATAGGATGCCCCGTTGTGACATGATCGTCATTATCTCTTAGCATACCTCATCACGACTACTTTCAAGCATCAATCTACTCGTCATCTGGGACCTCACGGCCCTCCTCCTCAAAGCCCTCGGGAAGCTCGTCATGCTGCTCCCAGTCCCTAATCTCGAACTGAATGCGACCGGCAACGCTCTTCTTGGCCTTCTTAGCATTGCAAAGGACCATGGTGATGTCGCCCGTGTTCTGGCCAGCCAAGCAGCTCTTGACGGCCTTGTTGTCGCTGGGAACAAAGTAGGCTTGGTCGGGGCAGTAACCGCCGGGAGGGCAGACACCCTTGGCGCAGGTTCCACCGGTGGCAGAAATGGAGACACCGCCGGCCCATCCGGGGCAGTTGGGGCGGTTCGAGTTGCAGTCAATGAAGGAGATGTCGTACCAGAGGGTGTTGTCAAGCTTGTACTCGAACTGGGTGATGCCTGAGCCGAATCCCTTGGACTTGTCCTTGGTGATTTTGATGGATGGGCCACCCTTCAACACTTCGGTGTATTTTCCTCCAGGCTGAACGGTGCTGGTCTGTCCGCTGTAGCCGCCCCTGATGAGGAATTAGTACAGTTTAGAGAGAGAACATGTCAATAGAGGATAGGGTAACGACATACAAGACATAGACAGGGTAGGCGCAGTTGTTCTGGAGGATAGCATTGCCAGCCAGGGCAGAGGAGAGCAGGGAAGAGAACGCCGCAGCGCCAATCAGCTTGAAAGCAACCATTTTGGGAGAAATTGGATTTGGTTGGGTTAAAGAACGAATGTGTTATTTTTGCAGTGCAAAGAGTGGACGACTACACAGTAGTCAAAAGTGTATGGTATCAAAAGAAGACGGGGAAAAAAGTTGGAATGATCTGAGAAACAACGAGGGAAAAAACCATGCTTTGAACTGTTCCATTATATGGCGAATCTACGACCCGTCTCCGGGGTTAGAATGGGGCGCTGCGAAGGGGCCTCATATCGAAGGCATGGATGGGAAGCGTGGCAGCGACTCAAGACGGAAGGGAGGGAACATGCGGACTGTGCACAGAAGGCCTGAATTTTCCGCATTTGCCTTCCGTTGTTTCATGAACTAAAAGTCCTACTCTGGAAAACTTGAATTCTTACACCATGCAAAAGAATCGTGCTCATGATGGACGATACTTGTAATTGAGAAGTTGAAGCTCCAGCAGCAAGAGATCCATGATGGTAACGATCCCCACGGCACAACTTTTGATCAGCTTCGTCTTTTGATGGTAAGCAGTCGCGCACGTTGCCCAAGAAGGCGTTCGTTTTTTTCGTTTTGGGAAACGAGCTTGGTCGTGGTAAAGGCCGAAGTCCGCCAAAAGGAGTCGGCAGCACGCTCATTGGTCAGTTTCATGAAACAAACCCTAGAACGAGGTCGTAGGCAGACATGCAGCTAGTAGAGCAATGCCTATCCCAGATCAAAGAGCCCAAAGAGGTATACTTTGAGGCTGACCTTGTAATTGTTTCGACTTCACCTGCCCGTAATTGGCCCTTTGGAAGCCTGAAAACCATGCACACACAGGTCAGATTATACGACCCTGTTTCCATGAAATTAGTTCAGCCGCCTCTTAACTACTTACCTTGTCTAGCTTACTGGAATATATCCCCTTTGGTTAAGGTTACCTACAAGTCCTGCCTGTCTTGTGTATGTAAGATGTGGCGAGTAAGACATTCGTCCATACGGATTGATAGCTAAGGAGGCGCGCCGTTCTACTGCTTTTCAGGACTCAACGTATTCAAAATAGCCTGCTCGTAAAATCGAGCGTAGAGTTGCCGCCATCGCTTGCTTTTTCAGAGCAACTTGATCTCGATGGTATTCACTCCGAAGCCTGCGGATTGTCCCAAGGTCCGGATCCCAGGCTTGCGACTGCGCGTTTTCCGCCCCCAATGTCATGGGTTCCTGTTCTTCCCCGTTAATTGAAGACGCCGTTTGGACTCATGCTATTGGCCTTCTGTATACCATACGCCGCGCTCGGAAGAACGCGTTTCAGAAAAGGTGGTGCAGTCACGTTGGGAAGGATTGCGGTGTAGGCAAGAGTAGAGAAGGAGAACGCCTCAGGCACCGACCACCAACCGCGTGATTCCAACATGCAAACAGCTCTGGCAAGAAGCAAAAATCTGGTGTGGTACGCTGTGGCACGGCATTCAGGATCATGGGAGGACAAACCGTGCCATGTGACACAAACGGAAGTCCGATGCCTTCTGTAGCACTTGAGGCCTTCGGATATCTATCAGAACGTGCTGCATTCTACCTGCAGCATCAGAAGACCGGGGAGAGTGACATACCAGTAATGAAGCAGCATTTGAGGATAGTCGGTATTAATATACTCACTTGGCTGGCCTCTCTAATTAGATGGCTGGATGGGTGGCGTGGCGTAGCTCTTGTGTGGATTTCTACGGTAAATTCTTTGCATGTATGAGTCTTCGAGATTTGCACTCTCCCTGCCACGGAAATGATTCGACCACTGTGAAAATGACACAACATGTCACTGTAGGAACTAATATATGAGACGGTTGATTCCATGACTTGGGAAACACTGTTCGACATGTTGATTGGGTTCATGTAAAGTGTAGATGGTATAGTATTACTGGAAGGCTTGAAAATCGTCCAGAATCCGATCTACTACATTGAATCCTACCAAATAAGCACGCACAATATCAGACAATTTCTCCCCCTACCACGGATTAGGCACCACCCTCCTTCTTCGCGTACTCTTCCTCCATCCGTTCTTCGTATTCTCTATCTCTTACACTTTGTTCCGCATCTGCCTCATCCGTCACATCTTCTATCCTTCGCATGTTCGACGCGCCATCCTGAATCCTGCGACCAGCGGAATCGTACTCAATGCGCTCGTTGCGTCGTGCCTGCCCAGGCTCCTGAGTGGACCGTTGAATTTTGGTGCCTGAGGGATCACTGTAGGTAGACTCTGAGTAGGAACGTGTCTCTCCGTTGATCGTGCTGCTGGAGAAAGAGTAGGAGGATGATTGGAAAAAGGAGCGGCCGTTGGAAGCCATGCTTGAGTCAGATCAGTTATTTCTCGTTGGAGTTGATGGCAGAGTACGTTTGGCAAGATTTAAATTGGTAAAATGTAGAGATATGCGAGGTCTCTTCTTCTTTATATACAAATAGTCGAGAGCATGATGACATCATTTGCCATGTAGAATGATGGAATGATATAACTAACAACCAGTGAGTGACTGTGCATGTGCACAGGTGGCGACAAACGCGTAATCATGTGACGGGTAACACTTCCACGACATTCGAACACCACCTGTACGGTGAAATGTGACCATATCAGCCATCCATGAAGGGGCGTTCAGATTGCTGACTGCAATCTCCAAGTCCATGCAATTGGAGAGTTCCTCGCCAACCGCTCCAGCCACGGCCCCACACTGTGGCTGCGCTACGCCACGTTTAGCCCACGTTCTCTCCCAACTAACCAAGGACAGCGTAGCATAGATCCAAGCGTCCCGTTCCTGCCTGCCATCGTTCACGCCCTCGACCTTCATCAATCGAACCCCAACATCGCCAGAACCCGCACCATGCGGCCATTAGCCTTTGGCCCTTTACTTGTGGCCGTTTCCGTCTACTGTGCGACCGCTTCTAGCACTTCCGACATCCCACTGGACTGCGCCGGTCGCAGAACTGACACAACCGAGGACAGATGCCAAGAGCCGCTCGGGGCTGTTACTTCGGTCGTACCGGGCGAGTTCTATGTTGCAAAGCTGCCTTGTTTAGGGTGCCCTGTGGCTCGCTTGAGTGATGGAAAGAAGGAGGTTTTAAGCACGGAGAATGAGTTGGTATGTATCTTGTTCCATCGTGCCATATCAGGGAACATTAGGTGAACAGAGGCTAATGCTTAGTGCCATACCAGTTATTCAACATCTCTCTTTCATACGATAGCCGCTCGCTGTACCTTAATGACAAACTCATTCTACCCGCTTTGCCTACTACTCCTACTCCGCCCACGATAACCACCTCCCAGATCACCCCCAACTTCACCCGCACCCATCTCGACAATTGGATACAATGCACCCTGGAGGTTTGCGAAGGGAACCACTGTTCATGCATGAACTCTTTCGCGTCCGACACTTACCTATCAGAAGTCAACCTGGATTATGATTACTACTCACACATATTGGAGCCGCCAAAGGAGGATACAACACAGTGGGAGGTCACGTTTGATGCGATTGGCGGGCGGGATATTTTACCTAATGACCCAGCATGGAAGGCAAACAATACTAAGCAGAGCATGTTACGCATCGTGGTAAAAGGAAAAGAGTTCAAAGAAGAAAACGATACTCCTCAAAACTCGGCAGGCGGTGGCAGCCTTTTCGAAACCCCCGATCAGCCGACCATGGTAGTATATGATTACACCATTGTGAGCGTTGAGCTATCAGAGCGATCCTATCATTTTGATACACCTACAAAGTTGGGATTTTTCGGTCGTCTACGTCGTTATTTTGGCCTCGACATCATCCGCTCAGACGGCCATATCATATACCTACAGGAAGAATGGGCTTGGTATGGGAAGGAGGGCAGTCTGCGAAATCAATTCGGCTATTTCGTCCATGACTGGCCATGGAGGCATATATTCGTCATCATTGGAAGCATAGCAGGTGGACTTATTGCTTTATGGCTAGCTTACAAGCTCTTCATGATTGCCAAACAGCAGCGCGAGCTTGCGAGGTGGGACGGTATTGACACAGTATGGGCCAACCTACGGCGTGATCCGCATAATGGAGACGAGGAGGAGGAGGATAGACTACTGAACGGAGGGGGGTATAGAGACGAAGGGTACAGCGATATTGACGGTGAGGGTTCTAGTCAGTACAGGGACGAGCCGGACGAAGAAGGTTCCACTCGATATACGGATGAAGTGCTCACCAATAAGCCATTACCCACCAAGCCGTTACCAGAAAAACCGTTACCTGCGGTACCACTTATCGATGCATGACAGCTAGGCCTCGCTAGAGATCAATAAATATTAATATTATGTCATGTTTATGTTTATGTTGACTTTATTCTGCTATGCTGTATCGTTTACAGGATTTCTTTTTTTTTTGGCCCTCAAAATATGGAAAGAGGACATCAAATACCGAAAGAGGAGATCAAGATATGGAAAGAGGGGAATTTTTGGTTTCCCGATCTATATACAGGCTTCTATTTTCCGAGTCCGCTAATGCCGCTTAACGCCGCAATGGAGAACTTTGGGATATTGGCTGGGTAAAGCTAGTAGAGTTTGCGTTAGGAATGCTTTGTAACGAATCATGTAGGGCTGAAAACAGAATTGCACAATGCAATAAGGGCGTGAACTCGAAGGAGGAGAGACGGGTTTGTTTCGGCTCTCTAGCTGAGTAGTATAAGATGACCTTTTATCAGGCTTGAATTGGAATGGCCATGCAAAATACTGATTTGATCATCGGAGTTCGAATTGATGTACCGAAGGAAACATAGACGTACTCAAAACGTGGCCTATCAAATACTAAGAAAAGAAAAAAAGTCGACATCATGGTTAAAATAGCAGTAGCCGGTGGAACAAGCAGTAGGTGCAGCAATATTTCATATCACATGTATCCGTTGACTCCCCTTTCCACGTCTTCTTCTGCTTCAACCCTTTGGACAGTCCAAGTCTCACATAGTCTCTCCAGACGTGGCTACCGAATTACTGCGCGCTCCCATCGCATCCGGCAAACATGAGGTCACCATTTTCACGCGTGGGAGCTCGTCTGCTGCTAACAACCGCCCCAACGTGTCTTATAAACAAGTGGATTATCGTGATCTCAATGCACTCACTGAGTCACTGAAGGGCTTCGATGTGTGTCTTAGTTTCTTGCGTGAGTTTTTCCCACAGCAATGCTCTCGTCTCTCCCAAAAAGGGGGAGACACAGGCATCTCCTGATTGAACGCGGAACTTCATATCAACAGACATCTACGTCTCATGCTAAAAATAGCCCTGTACAGTCGTCCATCTCGACACCGACAACATCGCCCAAAAGAACTTGATCCACGCCTGCATCGCTGCCGGCGTCCGACGCTTCAGCCCCTCCGAATGGGGCATCAAGAACAACTCAGGCGTATCTGGCTACGCCAACAAAGACACTATTGCAGCGTACCTCTCGACCCTACCTGAAACCTCTTCCCCGACCCCAAAACTCGAGTACTGCCTCTTCCAGCCCAGTCTCTTCATGGACTACTTCGCGCACCCGAACCCGCTGTCTCCCAACCTCATCACGTGGCCGTTCTTCATCGACTTTGAGGGCCGCCGCGCCATGATTCTCGACGACGGCAACCAGCCCATTGCACTCACCGCTATCCACGACGTCTCGAACATGCTGGCACTCGCGCTCGACGACCCGCGGCCGTGGCCGAATACGGGAGGCATGCGCGGTGCGCGCACGACGCTCAACGAACTCCTCGCGCTCGGGAAGAAACTGCGTCCTGGGGAGTGGACTGTAGAGCAGGTGCTCGGCGAGGACATCGAGAAAGATGTGCTAAAGACGAGTTGGGTCCCGCTGATGACGCACCCGGCTGCCCCTGTCGAGGGGAGGGAGGAGTTTAGTAGGGATTTTGTGATTATGTTTCTTAAAGGGATATTGCGCGGTGGGTGGGATGTTTCGACTGAGTGGAACGAGAGGTTTCCGGAGTATGAGTTTATGGGGTTGGAGGAGTATCTTACGAAGGCTTGGGAGGGGAAGGCGTGATTTCTTACCCTACTCTGATACCCCCTTTTTTAAGGTGGTAGGCGGGGTGAAGAGTGTGGTCGACATCGAAATCAAGGACAAGCATGGAGATTGCAACTCATACAGTGCAATGTGATTGAAAGTCTTCACATCTCATATGGGAAAGAAAAAGGCTGTAAGAAGTAAAAACGATTGCGTTCTTTTCGCACATCTACCAACATCTATACAACTGAAGTGAAAGTCTGCTGATTTTTGGTTCTCATCCTCTCCATCTGGTCTCCCCTCTTTACGACAGGAAGAACTCCTTGATCTTGGGCAAGATACCCGTGTACGCGGGACCATTAGGAGGCTCCATGCTGTACATGTAGTCTCCCCACCACGGCCCGGCGGCCCACCAAGCAGCTCCGGTCCAAACATCAGAGTTGGCCCCCAGATACGTCAAGCCATCCTTGAGCGCCGCAATGCACTGGTCATTGACGCCCGTCCCGATCTCGCCCACGAAACCCTTCTTCTTGTTGTCCTTGAGCCACTGCGTCGCGGCCTGGAGGCGTTCCGAGAAAATCGTCGCGGAGACGCACTCGGCGTGCGTGCCGCTGCCGTCCGTATCGAGGTACTGGTGCATCTGGTAGACAAGCTTGTCCTGCGGGTCCTTGAGGTTGATCAGACTTGCTGCATTTCCGGAGCTGACCCAGGTCCACGCGCCGGTCCACGAGTTGCCCTCGGGCGTGATATACTGCGAGGTCGCGCCAGCAGCGCGGATACCATCGATGGCGGCCTGGTTGAGGTCGAAGACGAGCTGTTGGTCCATGTCGTGGAATTCGTTGTTGGTGTCGAAGACGACGAGCTCGTTGTCCTTGTACTGCTCTGCTACGTTTTGCCACCACGTCTTGAAAGCTGCCGTGTCGGTGATGATCTCAGACATGAAGCGTCCGTAGTTATGCGGCTGCACCATGGCGTACGCGCCCTTGCTGGTTATGTGGTTGATTTGCTCAGTGAGGTTGCCTAGGTAGTACTTGTCGAGAGGGGCGGTAAGGGTGTTTGGTGTGAGGCGTTCCATGACTGGACAGTGATTGTTTAGTTTTCGGTTCTTCTTTCTCGGGTTGGAGATTGGCGGGAGAACTTACGGAAGTTCAATCGGAACAGGTTCACACCTTGCCCCATGAATGTATCCAAAGTATTCAAATCGTACCAGATGAACTCTTTCCCGTACACTCCTGTGAAGTTCTTCTCACCAAACTCGGCACCAGACTCGTTGATGCCAAACCATTGCAGCTTTCGGGTTTGGGCGAAAGCCGTCGTCGCCGTAGCGGCCGCGACCAAAAGATTTTTGACGAGCATTTTTAAAAAAGGGTATGCGTGCGGGTGTAATCAGTCGAACTGAATCGGACTACTGTTGACCTCAAGTGCTGTGTGCAACAACGGGCAAACCTCTTCTTCCAAGGAACCGAGCTTAAAGCTTTATACATTCAAAACGAAAGCTTAAACTAACCTCAAATGGTTTTTTAGCAGTACGGACCGCACGCTCCGGAGCAACAATGGAAATAATTTAGGTGAATCATGCCTTGTCCTTCCAGAAGACGTGCTAGAGTGTGGATCGCTAATCTAAGGTACCAAGGCCGGCGGCGGAGAATAAATTGCATCAGAATAGGGGCTAGCATCATTGCAGATTAGATCAGGTAGTTTACTTGAATATATTGCATATGTATATTAAAGGGTGCGCTTAAGTACATAAAGGAACATGCTAACAACGCTTTATTCGGCGCTGTCGGGATAACCAGGGTTGTTATTCGCGGAAGAAGGGATAAATCCGGAAAAGAAACGCCGCGATAGAACCACCATCTAATTTGTAGCATTATGCGACTAGCAAGTCGAGGTTGAAAGAAAATGACGTTCACGCAAGATATTGTATTTAGCCAAGGACAAACGCTTTCTTCACGTATGAACCTTGAAACCTTACTCACACTGAGATACCCGCGCCATCACATATCTCTTTTACCCAGTCCTGGGCAATTTCCCGCGCGTTTTTTTGCAGAGGACAATAATTCTTGGTGTAAAGCAACGTCTCAAAAGGCTTCTGTAAAAGTCGAACTAGCCCTTATTGAAATAAATTTAGAATAGGAACATTGATACTCCTGGGCTTCGACAAGACTTTAACACCCAAGCAAAAGCTGCGCATACAACATTACTAGTAGCTCAGCAGTTCCACGGCTTATTTTTGTTGCAAGGAATATCACCTGGCGTTTTATACAATGAATTGCACACTTTAACATGATTGAAAAGCATACGTGGGAATCAGAAGTTTTTTAGATGATTTTACATTTAAAGAAAGAAAAGCAAAACTAGCATCGTATAGCCCCCAGAATCACCGTCTGATTTTTTGCAGTTTGGAATTGAAACCTCCACCCCTATTAGGGGTATAAGGCGTGGGGTTATGGGGGATATGACTGCTCCTGACGCCACACCGACGAAGACCGATGAGCTGCAAATTTTCGTGGGAAGAAGGAACTGATGGACTGGATAGGTTTGTATTTGGGAACCGTGTGATCCCAGATGGTTGAGAAAGGCCAGAAAAACGATAAGGACTCGCAGATCGAGAATCTAAGATAACCAATTAGCTATAGATGAGCAGAAGTAACGAGCATACGTACCAATTTCCCTTTGTGTATTTTCGGTGTTTGGTTTCGTAATGAAACCATGAGGATCCACATTCCGTACCTGAAGGTTCTGCGGTGTCGTTGTATACAACGGTGTGCCAGATCGACGTTTCCAATCGATTGGTTCATAATTCTGGTTGACTGGGGAACTGAAGAAAGAAAGCCCGTTCAATCCAGGTGCTTTATCCCAATTGCGAGCTTGGATCTGGGAGAGATTGTCTTCCGACCTACGCCACCGAAAGGTGGCGGACTGATCGGAGCTATTTTGTCGTTCAGTATATGTATCCCCCATGGTCGGGTGCGAAACGTGGTCAGTTTGTCTAAAATGCGAACTTACTAGGCGATTCGGTGTGTCGGCAGGCTGCTGAATGGGAACTGTTCGGGGAGTCACGGGGCCGGACTCATTCGTGTGGCCAGTTTGGTGACTGAATACGTCCGGGGGCTGTGAACGAAGAGGATGAGGGTGGCCAGTACGTGCTTGTGGAGCTAGGAAAGCTGACCGCTGTTCTGGAATTTGAAGCAGATGTTCTTGTGTCATAATTGGATCATGGCTGCGGCGTCCTGGAATAGATGCTGCGCTGAGAGATGGAATGTCCTGCAGAGTTCCTTCAAAGCTCGTCGTGTCGTGCGACATTTCACGATTGGCACCTAGCATGTAAATACGATGTTGAGAGTCGGAAGGCCTAGAGAACGTTGCGCGTATCTTTTCGGGAATAGTCTTGCGGAGAGACTTGATTCTGGATAGTGGCTTGGGCGGAGGCATCAACTCGGCACTTGACGATGTTTCTAGGGTCCGAAATCGCTTCGTCGGACGTAGTTGCCCCTCGGGACTACTCTCGTAAAATTCCTTGGAAGCATCCTCGACTATTTCAGGCAGGGGCGGCAGGGGTTTGAGAGGAGTCTCAGTGCCAGAAGTAACCCTTCGTTTTTTTATTAGGTAGCGTTCCCTACCTATATCAGTATTTGGAGTTCATGGGACACCCGCACAAATTCGAGCAGCTAGGCCATCGGGCCAAAGTAGAACGTCGAGGATGGTACATACGATCTCAGTCTGTGTGCCTCCTCTTCAAATGGCCGAAGTCGCTCAAGCTCCTCTTCCAAACGCTTAATCTTATCATAGTCGGGAGGCGCAGTTACCAAGAGAAGCTTGGTTTGTGTGTTGGCCAAATCACTTTGTAGACTACTCTTTGCCAGATCCGCGTTGCGACTGTAATTGATCAAGGCGAGATATTGGAACTATGCCTGGTCAACAAAGCCTCCTGGCGAAGATGCTTGGAGTTACTTGCCCGTAAAGCTTCTTCATGGACTTCGGTGGCTAACAGCATCGAAGGCGGTAGGAACCATTCTTTGGGAAGGGTTGGATCATATTGTCCAGGTTGGAAGCCCCGAACAGAGAAAAGGTCGCGTGGCTCATCACCACGGTCCTCGCGGATACAAACCGGGCAGGGGGCACTAGGATGCTTCCCTGCAGCATGGAAAGCAGGGCCTATGCAGAACTGTCTTTTAGCACCCAGCTATGCACATGAACAGACAACTTTCAAGATGTACCTTTGCCATCGCCAATATGTTTGATGCAGAAGACATGGCTGCAAGAACCGACATAAAGACGCGTAACCAACCGATTCCGCTTGTTGATGCCGTCAGTAAAGCCGGCAACAGTGTGGTGGTAATCTTTGTATATCTCGCTGAACTTTTTTCCGCAGGCGGCGCACGCGAAGATGATGTCGAGGGCTTGATCATCGCGAGTGGGCTCTGACGACATGACTTCCGCACCGCTCAGGGAAGCGAGGAGAATTGGCTGAGAAGGTAGAGTTGTCTGTGAAAGGAAGGAGGGCAGGAGCTAGTGTCAGGTGTGAGCGTGCGTGCGAGGTGGTTTCTGCAAAAGAGGAAGTCACCACTGTTGATGCCAAGACTTCTGGGGAAGGAAAGCGCACTTCGCCTCGTAAATACGCAAACGAACTCTAAGATGGATGACATATTGGCAAACAGATAGTGGGAAAATCGGACCCGAGAAACGGGATAATGGCAATGGAACAAGGCAGTTCGTGTACATAGGAAACCTGTGGATTGTATTTACAACGTATCAATAAGCTCTTTAGAGCCATTCCTTGCCCTCTATTCCTCTCTTGCCTATGATTTACTGTATGCCCATCCGACTTGTGGCTGTCATCATGACCAGGATCGGCACGGGTATCTACAATGTCAATCAGCACCACTCTTTCATCTACACCCTTTCTCTACATCGAGAAAGGCTTGAAGAGTGTAACTTACTTGCCGCCATAGCTCTGCTCTTCCTCGAGATGATACCTCCGCTTGCCATCGCCACTCAGATGCAATCCGCTCGGCAGAGGTGGCATACCTCCCGGCCCAAGTACGTCTTTTGCCAGCCCTGCGTTCTTCTCAAAAGCCACACTCAAGCCCTGAGTACCCGCCTCTTGCGCAGCCACGAGCTGCTTTGAGCCTGCCTCTCCAATCAACTCCTGCTTCGGGTTGGCCGCACTGCCAACCTCCAGCAGCGCAACGGCATCGGCCTGTGTAACCGTAGATAGCTGTGGGTAACGACGTCGTACATCCCGTTTCCAGTAGGGGTTCTCGGCGATGTCGGCAGCGGGAAGCGTTACGGGGTCATCGTAAGTTAAGGGATCGTTGGCACCCGGAGGAGGGTTGCGGTACGTAGGGTTTAGTGGGACACCGCTCGACCGGTTGGGGTCGAGTGCGAAGAATCGGTTGATCAGTCCATAGAAACCTTTTGGCTGTAACGTGTATTTCTGTACATGACCATCAGCGGGGAGTCCGAAGCGCCTCAAGCTCGTGCGGGTGTAAGAGGGGTGGGTGGCATTGGGTTGGTATATGCAGCCAGCGAATTGCGCATACCGTAAACGTTGTGACTTTCTTTGACGCCATTGTGAGCTCCGAGTCCACAAGTGCGCGCCCGAGGAGTGGAGAGGCCCAATTGGAAGAATTGCTGGTATTGCTAAGCTCGTGTCGTCGTGCGAAGCTTGCTGAGGTTCATCGCCAAACGCTAGATCATGCTGAGTAAGCAAAACCATCTGATTGGCCAGAAGGTCTGCACTTTCTTTTCAGAGCACTTGAGCATCATGAATGAGCAATCAGTTTTAACAAATCAAATATGAATTCAAGTATACACAGATGAGCTGCATCTACCCAACTTCGCAGTATATGTTGTCATCTTTTGATGACCTGGCGAAAATGGATTGTCTCAGGTAAGATGAACAATATCATGGATCAATGTATGAAGCTTGAGATTCAAGCTATCGGCAAGATGATTGTATTCGCACTCCGACCCCGTAAACAAAAATTCCACTTGCCGTTTCCATCCCTTCCTCTCTACGCCATTGTCGCTACTGAGTCAACAAGGCGAAGGTACCTCAGTATCCGCCCAACTTGCCTCAGTATCCGATTCGAACAACGTTATCCGGTGATAGCCGCAGCATGCCGGGACATATACCTGACCATCCCCACGACATCCGCTGCTTGCAAAGCTGCAGCTGACCAGTATGACATTCTTTATCAGTGATGCAACTAGGAGTTCATGGTATTTCAAGGCTTGACGGGTGGACATGGAAGCCGTCATGATATATAATCATGACAATGTTCCGTCGACTTGGCGGCCTTGCATGCTGTGCAAATGATATTTCTTTCAGTCTCCCCAAAAGAGAAACTCTGTGACTGAAACTTTATTTACATTGTAGTGCTTTGTGATCATGGAGTTAATACTCAAACTCGCACGCACTCTTGGGGCGTCGCCCCTCCTTCTCCTCGGCGCTGTATCTGGACTGCTCTTACTCTACGTGAGTATACACTCTCTCTACCACCGTTGTGTACCTGACAGTTACAGGTATCAGCAGTCATTGTATATCGTTTGACTTTGCATCCTCTCGCCCGATATCCCGGTCCTCGTCTGGCAGCAATTACTGATCTTTATCTGACATACTATGCCTATCGGGGTTCTCGACATCTTGCCTTCCATCGCGCTCATGAGACATACGGTTCTTATGTGCGAATGGGGCCTAACACACTTTCGATCAATACCAATACCGCACTGAAAACGATCTACGGATTCCGGTCAAATGTCCGCAAAGCTGACTTCTACACTGCTTTCCCTGCCAACAAGCACACCTTCAATGTGCACAGCAGCATCGACAAGATGCAACACGCCCGTAAGAGGAGAGTACTCAGCCACGCATTCAGTGACGCTGCTATCAAGAGTTTGGAGAGGTACATCCTGGCAAACGTGAGGACGGCTTGTCGATTACTCGGAGAAAGTATCGCTGCCGGAGCTCAAGATGAGAAGAAACAAGGCTGGGGTACCTCATGGAACGTAGCAAATTGGTGCAATTGGATGGTTTTCGATATCATGGGTGACCTAGTGTTTGGCAAGGCTTTTGGCATGTTGGAAAGCCCGGCCAACCGGTTTGCAGTCGATTTGGTCGGGAATGCTGCACACAGGCATTTGATTGTACGCTGTCATCGGCCTTGGGTTTCAGACTTGATACTGACATAAATTCACAGTGCGGGTCGCATCTTACGATTCACAAGTGGCATCTTGACAAGATTTTCTTCCGGAAAATTGCAGCACAGAGGTCTCGATACATGCAATACAGCAAATCGCAAGCCATGGAGCGTACCAAGTTGGGGATGGATGTTGACCGAAAAGATTTCTTCTACTATCTCCTGAATGCGAAAGATCCCGAAACAGGCAACGGGTTCAGCATGGACGAGCTCTGGGGCGAGTCCAACCTTTTGATCATTGCAGGCTCCGACACAACCTCAACGGCTATGGCGGGTACATTTTTCTACCTTGCACACAATGCCACTGCTCTGCAGAAGCTCTGCAACGAAATTCGAGAAACCTTCTCAGACATCGAGGAAATAGTGACTGGGCCAAAGTTGAGCGGTTGCTCTTATTTACGGGCGTGTATTGACGAAACGATGCGTATGACGCCTCCCGTTGCGGGTGCTCTTCCTCGTCAGGTCCTTCCAGGCGGCATTGAGATTGACGGCCGTCACATACCCGCTGGGATTGATGTTGGCGTCCCTCATTATGCTATTCACCACAATGCGGAATATTATCCACGCCCGTTCGATTACATCCCTGAGCGCTGGCTTTCTGATGCCGTGGCGAACCCGTTTCACGCGAAAATCGCAGAGGCACATTCAGCCTTCTGTCCTTTCAGCATTGGCCCCCGGGGTTGCATTGGCAAAGGTCTAGCCTACGTAGAACTGACCGTGACCATCGCACGGGTGCTGTTCTTATACGATCTGCGATTAGCTCCGGGAGCCACGTTAGGTGCAGGCAACGAACACTTGGAAGCTGGCCGTAATAGGCCTACAGAGTACCAAATCGAAGACCGGTTTGCGAGTACTAAAGATGGGCCCATTTTGCAGTTTAGGGCCAGAGAATCGTAATAAATTTAGCTCATCCCGCATTAAATAACAATGAAAAGAATAAAAGGAATAAAAAAATTGATCGAATAATGAATTGATGTGGTGTTTCTGGATCTCTTCAGTTGTAGGGAAAGGCACTTTTAGTGATTACGTAACCGAGACTGATTACCTAACTGAATGGGCACTCGAAAAGTCTTGGCGCGCTTCACGCCTCGAATCGCGAATCACGAGATTTTCTCATTACATCTACCAATTCCACGCAATCCGTTGATTACTGCTCTCTTGTCTTTTCAGACAGTTCTACACTCAAACAAAGGGAAAACTAGCAGATTGGTTGCCATGGCGTCGTTTCCGCTGAGCTCGTCGTTGTTCTTCAGGGGTTCTCGAAATGTGAGCTCCACACTATTTTCTACGAGAATGTGCTCAGTAGCAATCACAACGCCCCATCGCCAGTTTACATCAGCATCTGGACCTTTATGGAACGCCATCTCAAATACGGAGGGTCGGTACCAGCAAACGGCCTCGGGACCGGATGAGAGGAAATTGCTGGCCTTTGGAATTCACAGACGCGCGACACCCAAGCAAATTGAGGCACTCTTCAAGGACACTGGCCTGGATGTGTATGTTAATGTGTTTTATCTGTCGCCATCTACGCATACGGATCGTGTATGAAAACTTGCCTCGTAGACTGACGTGCTCATTTTTTAGTACCTCAATAACCATGGGCCTGAACCGTTTTACCTTTGGATGCTCCAATTTTGCCGTCATCGAACTATCAAATGAGCAGCAGGCCTCTAGAGCCGTGGATGAAATCAAAGAGAAGAAGATATTCAGCAAAACAGTCCATCTCCAGCATTTGCACTCCGGTTGGGAGCTTCGCCACAGGGAGCTTTCACCCACGTTCCTATTCGATAGTAGGAACCCCGACTTCTCTTCAGCCATCAAGCCTCTGCTTGAAAGTCGTCGCGTGGTATTCAAAGTCAAAGCTCCTGGTTGGGCACCTCTGAACGAGAAAGTCAAAGTGCGCAATCAGCAAAATTTGGATCATGTTGTGCGTCTTCTATCGAAATATGGCCTTGAATCGGTCAGCGATATTGGCACTAACTGGGGAACTATCTCCTATTATCCAAAATACTTGTGCTTGGTTGATTTCTCTGCAAAAGAGGGCGCTGAAGAGGCTATTCGTGCGCTTCATGGCACAGAACATGAAGGCCAGAAGATAGGCTTGGAGTTGTCGAGACTTTCACCCTGGAAAGCGCATCAGATTGGCGAATGGAATCCGAAGTTATTGGAACAGTTGAAGGAGAGTGGATTGGCGCCTCCCCAGATATTCCCAAACAGGAACAATCTCAGCAAAAGCAAGGACTAGTTGACGTCGCAAGTAAAGCAGTATTGCACAAAACTCATCTGTACGAGTATAGTTGAAAGAACCAGCGGGTCAAGGGGGAGAAATGTATTATATGTATCTATGGGTTGGAAAGGACATTTTCCTACACTGGGGTAAAGAGCGTGACTGTATATGTTGGGATTAACGGACATTGCAAGAAGAATTTGTATGCTTCCTATTAAAGTGCTTCAGAATGTAGAGGCTTGGTTGAATATCATTCGAGCAGAGTGACGTACACTGAGAGCTTCTTTCGCCACTGTGTTCTTTTTGTGTCGCCATGAGCCACCAGGTTAAGTTCGTCATCGAACGGCCGACCGAACAAGTGAGTCAAGAGAAACTGTAGGTGGCTTTGCCCTCTAGCAGAAAAACAAATGCCAAAGCATTAGTTTGCCAGATAGCGACCTGCCCATGCATAGCGCATAGCAGGCAATAAAGCCTGGCAGTCTATCCGCGGCCCGCTCCGCAGGACCACCTTCTTCAAACAAAATCCGGCTCGTGACCTCCAGCCCTCTCGTTCCGAGAGTTTCGTGCCTCTCTTCCTTTCCCTTCCCTTCTCTTCCGGTCAGCTCTGAGCTACGTAACCAAGGCGTCGAATCCCATTTGACCATCTCCACCTCGCGAGCCAATCATGCGCCGCTACGTTGAACATCCCAATCATGTCACTATACCTGCATGCAGAGCCAGCTAAGCCCGACGCGTCGCGCCAAAGATCCCAAAAACATGCATTCGGGCAACATGATCGTCATTTAAATACACAAAGGCTTGCCCCGGATTTTTTGGGTTTCTAGTCCACCCACCACGCTTCGATATCACAACCATGGCAGAGCAACAGCAACCCCAGCCGCCGGTTCCTACTACTTACCGGGAGCGGCTCGCTCAGTTCCGGATTCTGGAGGAGAAACGGTTTGAATTAATCGAGGTGAGTAAACAAGCTGTCTTCCCCAAAACGAGATATGGATGATGGTGCTGAGTGGGCTTGATACGGTGTTGCAAGCTAACCGCATGGGGCCATAGGAACTACTGGAGAAGTTAGAGAAGACCGAAGCAAAGCTCACACAGACCGAGCTGGATCTAGCCTCGGAGCAAAATGTTCGACGTATACTGCAATCCGAAATCTCAGAAGCAAAGGGGGAAGCGGCATCGGCCAAAGAAGAGGCCGCCAAGGCCAAAGAGGCGGGGAATGCTTTGACAGAGAAGCAGGTGAGACTTTTCATTTTACATCCTTAGTCAAACTTCTTGCTGAATATGCTAGTCACGGCGGCCTTTCGTTCTGTTCCTCATCGATGCCGACTCCGATGGATTTTTGGTAAGGGTACATCGACCCAGATGCTTCTCTCATGACTGACTAGCATAGTTCCAAGACAAGTTTCTGACTAAAAAAGCCCAAGGGGGCGAGGCACTGGCCGACGAACTCCTCATTCGAACACGGGAGTATCTTCGGCCGCAGTTTGAGGATGCCGACTCCTTGGATATTATAGTACGTGTGTACGCAAATCTGGAAGGTATGGCGAACTACCTCGTACGGCAAGACAAAGTGAGGAACCTCGGCCAACTTCGGGCATTCTCGACCGGTTTCTGTGGACGCATATCGAGCTTCGACTTTGTCGATGTTGGAGTCGGCAAGGAAGGCGGAGCGGCAAGAAAAGTCAGAGGTGTGTATAACTCAACATCCATTACCAATCCTAGTCGACTCACACCCTTTAGAGAATCTTTCGTTTTACACCTCCAACACCCATTTACGGCATGTCATCCTCGCCTGTTCTTCCGCAGATCTACCCGTATCATTGGTATCCACGCTCCCTATTGAAAAACTCACTCTTGTGGAGTCTATGCCCATTCCAGCAGCCCTCACAGAGCTGCCCCTCCGAGTGACTAGATTCACGACGCTGTTCACCCCACCACCTCCGTCTAAATCACCACGACCCCGCGGACGAAACGGGCCTCAACTCCAGCTCATGCAACAGGAAGATGGCGATGGAGGGTCCACATGGCTAGTGATTCAACCCGAAAGAGCAAAATCACAAGGAAATAGACTGAGACGGAGAGAGGACTCTGAAGACAATGATTCAAATTTGAGCATTTCGATTGGACCGGATAATACTGTCAGTGTGGACAGTGGACGAAGAAGACGCATCATGGGTTGACGAAAGAAGGGAACAAGGGAGACGAGGGCGAAAAGGTCGACAAGCCATGCATTCGACGTGGTGGGAGCACCTCGCGCGAGGGTACCTAGAGAGAAGGCATTTCTGGGCATATTTGGCGTTCTAGCATTGAGATTCAGATTGGCATCATCATCCATGATTATCATTGTTCGATATTTTCGCTTCCGCTTCAAGTCATACTTTTTTATTTCCCCGTTTGCTTTTCAGTCCATGGTTTTGTACGGTTGATTTTGAAATTGCAAGTCCACGGAATAAAGCGACGACGCCCCTTATGCTCCTCGCCATCCAGTGTGATGAGGAATACAGATCATTCATTCCCAGGTAAGTGGCTCGTATACGTAAACGATTTTTTTAGAATTACAAATTGCAGATACCTCAGCGGTTACGACGAACATCCTTCGCTAATTAACGCCAGATGAGACGTAAAAAGTAACAGCAAGTCATTGGGCCGCTCACATCCCCAAGGCTCGGTCATTCCCAAAAGAGCACGTCCAAACAATCGCACTCAGTTGCCTACCTCCAGGCTCACGTGACATTACCTTCCTCTCACCCACTAGACGCACAAACACTCACCCCGCCAAGACCCAAACAAACGCACTCCCACTGCACCATCCACCGAGTCCACCCTAACCTTGGCTCGTCCAATACCCACATTCCCCTTCTCTATTTGAAAGCACATCAGCACAATTTACTTACCTGCTCTCCAAACCTTCCCCCGCCAGACCGTTGACGCGGTGACCGCGCAACAACCACTATGCCGAAGGGCAGAAACTGGACGTACAAGCTGGACCGACGCCAGCCGTGGTGGAACACGACAAGGGGATCCAATCGATACTTTGCACCCTCCGGTGAGCTCGTTGGCTACATACATGCCGCGAATACCATTGAACACAGAATAAGTCCTGCTATGAAGCGTTCGAGTGGTTACAACGAGAGGATTCTCCGCCTCCGGGAGCTTCGTGCCAGGAAGCTCCGAAGGAAGGCGGAGGGGGATGCGGAGACAGAGACGGAGACGGAGACGGAGATGGAGATGGCGATTTCAGAGGACGAGTTAGAGAGCGATAAGGAGATGGAGCGGTTTCGGGATTGGAGCGATGAGTCCAGCGATGAGGACTCTAGTGACGAAGATTCTAGCAATGAAGAGTCTAGCGATGAAGACTCCAGTGACGACGACTGTGGCTACTCAGACATAAGCGATGAGGATGATGGTGCAGTATTGGGCGGCGGGCGCTTGCTGCAGGAACTGGAAGAGGCACACGCGGCCAGGTACGGACGCGACGAGGACATGGAACGGTTTCGGAACTGGAGCGATGTGTCCAGCGAAGATTCGAGCGATGAAAGCTCCAGCGATGAAGACGACAAAGACACACACATGTACGACCGCGAAGCGGATACGGAAAACCAAGGAGCCGGCTACGACGATGAGGAGATGGAGCGGTTCCGGGACTGGCGCGACGATTCAAAATACCGAGGATCTAGCTACCGAAACTTCAACTATGAAGAGGAAGAGGAACGAGTGGGACGCTCGCTTCAACGACAATCCAACGACTACTCCTCTTCCTCCTCCAATACATTCACGTACCCGCGGTCTCCATCCACCACCAGCAACCCAAACGAAGACCCCCGTACCTCCTCCTCACCACCAGAACACCCAAACGAGGAGCCGTTTGAATGGGCGTTCAAGATCATCTGGCCCGCCGCCCAACACCATCATTCTCCTCCCGGTGATCCTGCAGCAGCAGCAGAGGAAGCTCACCCCTATCAACCTCTCATCCAACCTCCGCCTTCTCCCAAGGACAAGAAGCGCGACGGGGACGATGTCACCGAACAGGAGAAGGAGAAGGAGAAAAAGAAGAGGAAGAAGGAGTTTTTGCACAAGAGGAAGCTGGAAGAGTCCATGGATTGAAAAGTGTCCCTCATCGGGGGAGCAGGATAAGGGGGGGGCTTTTTTTTGAGTGTGTGAAAAAAAATGAAATGAGAAATGGCATTTTTTCGTAACATCGTATGATATGACGTGACTTGACATTGGTGAAATGTATTGTATGTATGTGCAGAAGCAAAACAAAGCAAAGTACGGCACCGCGCCGCACCGTACGACTCGCTGGGTTGGTCGAATGATGAAACGAAATGTATGTACGTAGATACATCACATAAATACATACACACACGTATGTACCTCCAGAGATGTAGGTTGTCACGCGCGTGAAGGATATCTGGATACGTCATGTGAAGATTTGATCGCTACATTTTCTCTCAGAGGTCTTTGAAGTGTTTTCGAACAAACAGATGCGTGAATATCCACATCCATCCATCTATGTAGGTACCTACCTATGCAACGAACGGCATCGGTTGACATCGTCTCCCTGCCGTACATACACACACATCCCCGCCAACATCAACATCATCGCAACGTAAGTCGTACATGGATGTATCGTATCCCGCGTCTTGTTTTACTCGGGTTCGAAAATTGCGTTATTCGTAATAAATAAAGAGAATGAAAGGTAGGTACATACTGCAGCAGCACAGAATCAATCACGTTGTAGCAAAAGAAGAACGAATATGTCGTGTGTACTTTTCATTCCCCGTTTATTTTTGTATGTAACATAAGCTAATGTAGGTCATCTTTACTCATAAAAAAATTTACATTCATTGCAAGCAAGCAAAGCAAGTATGTATGCACCCCCAACCTTAACTCCACGCTCCTGGTAAAGCCCCATAAAGAGAGGAGTGAAAACGCCATACAAAAAAAGGTATGTATGCACATAAACTTCATCAATCACCCGTTCCCCGACAAATTCAAACGCCCAGAGAACTAAAGGAAAACGCCTATACGTAATGCCATGAAAAACATCAACAACAGAGTAAACCCCGCTCAGCGAAGCATCTCCTCCTTCTCCCCTTCCGGCTGCTGCATCTTCTCCTGTATGAGATCGACCTGCTTGACGGGATGCAGCAGCATAGCGGGGAGACACATTCTGCCTTCACCCGCCAGCTCCTCGACCTCGCCGCCGTCGTTGTCGACCTTGTACCCCAGCCACCGCTTCCACAGGTTCGGCGCGAACCCCGCGTGGTAGTACCAAGTGGTGCCGAGGAAGTTGTGCTGGCGGTCGTCGGAGAAGACGGAGAGGCGCGCGCCGCCCGACGCGCCGTTGCGGCCATTGTTGAAGATGGCGGCGAGGTACTGCGTCGGCCACTTGCGGTCGATGTAGACGGGGTGGGGCGCGTAGACGGCTTTGAGACCGTGGTGGAGCGCGCACGAGGCGGGCCACATTTCTGAGAACATGGTGTGGCGCTTGTGTGTGTGCTCGCGGTGCATGGTGGAGAGGAGGCGCCGGGAGAGACGGCTGGATGTGTTGATGGCGACGCGGCGGGGTGGCAGTCCTTGGGTCTTGTTGTAGCCGGTGATGTCTTCGCCCAGGATCCAGTTGGTGTGTTCGGGGTCGAAGAGGGGGTTGAAGACGATGAGATCCGCTGCCTCGCCAACACCCCATGTGTACTTGTCTTCGGTGATGGTTGTTGGAGGTTTGACAGCCTCGTCGATCTCGATATCGGGATAGTCGAGAGGGAGTACGGGTCCCCAGATGGGTTTCTCTGGTTTCTGGGTTTCGGGTTCTGGCAGGTGAGGATTTGCTGGAAGATGCGATGACCAGGCATTGGCTTTGCTGTTGGTGCCATGTTCGGTTTGAACACGTACCATGTGTATGAATTCTTCCCATGTCCCGTGCACTGAAGGTACGTAAAAGCGTGAGTTGCGCTCCCACAGCCCTTTCCGCGGTTGCTTGTCAGCCCAGTCGCCAACCTGTTTCAGAAGATGGTAGTAGTGACCAGTATATCGAACGTCCATTTCCCAGTTCCAGAAGAAGTCGAACTCCGGGTGTTGATGAGCGAAATAAGTGACCGGCATATAAGTCGAGCGATAGGCTCCGTGGATAGGAAGGTTGCGGTACATGGAATCCTCCAGACCACCATAAATCAGACCCATCTGCCGCTCGGACCAAAGCGTCCCCATTCCGGCAAACTCTGCGGGAAGTGCCTTATCAAGCACCTCTTGATATACCTCCTCATCAGCCCATATTTGCCGGTTATCGTCTTTGACGTGGATCAGGAAATGGACCTGGTATTCGGCACCGGATGCAATGCTCAGTTCCGCAATCAGTGCTCGCAAATACATGATATCTTCGTCATCATATTCATAGTCAGACCAGGTTCGTATCAAGAAGACAGTCCGCGGAAGAAGTTCGTTATGTGCCGCTTTCGATGGCTGGCGAACAGTGTTGTTAGTGAAGGGGATGCCTTCGGTACTATCCTTCTGTTGTTTCTCTGACTCTGGCCCTTTCGTAGCCATGGTCTGGAAGAAGTTGTTGCGGCCTGTAGTGAGTGGTTTGAAGCGGCCCTGGTTCTTCTGCAAACAGCGGTCGAGGACCTCACCCCA
Organism: Periconia sp. R9002; assembly: GCA_023627715.1. Classification (NCBI taxonomy): domain Eukaryota; kingdom Fungi; phylum Ascomycota; class Dothideomycetes; order Pleosporales; family Periconiaceae; genus Periconia; species Periconia sp. R9002. The sequence goes on along the minus strand of JAMAHW010000046.1, from coordinate 110,998 downwards.
CTTGACTTCGCGATAATCGACCTCCCCAGTTTCTTCCCAAACTTTCTCGATGCCTTCGCGATCACCTTCCATAGCCGCGCCATTGCCTCCACGTTTTGTAGAGTACCCCAGTCCGTAAGGGCCAAGTCGACCAAAGCGCTCGAAGCATACATCATTGCGCAAACCGAACATTTCATACGAGCCCATGACGTTGTCCGGAGTCCCATCAGTGACGCCCTGATATGCCCGCAACGAGGGGAAAGTGATGGTTTCATTCGCGTCTAAAAAGCAAGATTCCACAGGACCGTACTTGTTGACATAGCTGAGACTCTCATAATCGGGGTAGGGATTGAAGGGTGCAGAATCCGTAAGGTTACCGCCCTCCATTCGCTTGTTTTTGGGTGAGTCGTTGCTACCCTCACTCGCTGGCATCTCCGGGTTGATGTCCTCTAGCTTTGGGTACTCAGGCTTGTTGTCTTTCCGACTTTTCAAAGTCCTTATACCACCATGGTATCGTTTTAGAAACGGAAAACTCTCCCACACATGCGGAGCAGCAGGTGATTTATGGAGTCCTAGCTCGGCGTATCGCGCTGAAGCCCAACTGCGACTCAGCAAAAAGTATATGAACAGGACCAGAACGCTGCCTATGGCCAGGCCAAAATATCGTGTGAACCTCCGCCAATCCCGATAGCTGTATGCCCTCACACTCGACCGCGCGAGTTGGGGTTTCTGGAGAGTAGGTGTTGAATGTGAGGCCGAGGACACGCGTGAGGAATAGGGTGACGATGCGGGAGAGGATGCATAGCTACTGGTGTCGTCGCTCTCGTATTGCTTGTCATTGTATTCGATATCGGCGTCGGCTTCTGCGTCTTCCACTTCGTATGCGGGAACTGTATTGTAGGAATGCAGCTTCCTCTTCGCTATCTGGAGTGGGCGGAAGCCCAGCATGGCTTCGTCGGGTCTAACACAGATCTGAAAGGGAGTCTATTGCATGCAGAATGCAGTTTGAGGAATGCGAAACCACGTGGGTGACGAGTTCAGGAATGCAGCCGTGCCGCGTGACAGTTCTTGATGATGGATGGGTTTATGGACGGAGCGAAGCGCAGTAAAGGAGGGAAGGCGATTCCAAGATAATTAATAATATAGACAGTAGCAATCTTGAGCAAAGTCCTTCGAAACTTCCTGGGCGAAGGCCGCTCTGTGACGTGAACAAGATGTGGAAGCGCACGCACCCAATGGATTGCACCCTCGCCAAGCCGACAAAACAAACGATGGTTGACCCAGCAGCCATCCTTACCCCTGCAGCCGATCCGTGTAGCGCCATATCTACTTCTCTTTCTCCTCAAGCACAGTTACCGCCGACTCCCCCCAAAACTCTCAACAATCACGATCAAATTGAGCAGCAGTCAAGCATGGAGTATGTGTTTGGAAGGTGTTGAACTTCATTTATTATTATGCTGGTTGTTTGCATCGCCAGCTAGCTCGGTAACCAGCGAGCTACAACCCTTCGTACTATGTATACACCTTGCCAACACACACCTGACAGACTCTTTCATTCCTGTCCTTTCTAGATGCGCGCATGGCTGTTGAAGTGAAGCCATCTATCACTCCCCCATCGGACCCTTATCCGTGGATGAGTTTCTTTTTTTTGGTATCGTCGCGAACCTCCTCCCTTGAGATCCACATGCGAGAAGGATACAAAAAAGCAAATAAACGCCGTCAATATGATGATTTCCCAGATGACTTCCATACAATACCTGTCGTCTGGAGTGAACGCCGATGTTGAGATCGCTCACGAATGCCCCTTGAAAACCGTTCCCAAAGAACCAATAAATGCAGGTTGAACTTTTCAGTGGTATCATAAAAAACATAAACACACATTACACGGCAGCGGTTGATATGCTGCTCAAACCACGATGCTTTGATGAAAAGCAAAAACGTGGTGGAAAGGTTGGGTCGCCAGAAAAAAAGTGGCGTCTAAGCGTACTTCTCGCGGTAGAACTTGGCCGCGTTGACCATGTTGATGAGAGCGGCCTTGGTCTCCTTCCACTGGCGGGTCTTGAGACCGCAGTCGGGGTTGACCCAGAGCTGCTCGGGCTTGAGGTAGACCAACATCTCGGCGATGCGGTCCTTGATCTCCTGCTCTGAGGGCACACGAGGAGAGTGGATGTCGTAAACACCAGGGCCGATGTGACGGGGGTAGGCCTTGTCCTCGAAGACCTTGAGGAGCTTGGCGTCGCTCTTGCTGTTCTCAATGGAGAGCACATCGGCGTCGAGAGCGGCAATGGCGTGGAAGAAGTCCTGGAACTCGGAGTAGCAGAAGTGAGAGTGGATCTGGGTCGAGTCCTGGACACCGGCACACGCAAGCTTGAAAGAGTTAACGGCCCACTCGAGGTACTTCTCGCGCTCGGTACCGGAGCGGAGAGGAAGACCCTCACGGAGAGCTGGCTCGTCGACTTGGATCACGAAGATGCCAGCAGCCTCAAGGTCGATGACCTCGTCGCGAAGAGCAAGAGCAAGCTGTTGAGCCTGAACAGACTGGTGGACATCGTCACGAGGGAAAGACCATCGAAGGCAGGTGATGGGGCCAGTGAGCATACCCTTCATGGGCTTCTTGGAGACGGAAGCGGCGTACTTGGACTCCTTGACGGACATGGGAGCAGGACGGGAGATGTCACCGACGACAATGGGGGGACGGACGCAACGAGAGCCATAGGACTGGACCCAGCCGTTGGTTGTGAAGACGTAGCCGTCTAGCCTCTCACCAAAGTATTGCACCATGTCGTTGCGCTCCGGTTCACCGTGCACGTAGACGTCGAGACCAAGCTCATCCTGGATCTTGATGACATCGTCAATCTCCTTCTCGATGAACTTCTCGTATTGCTCGGCGGTGATTTCACCCTTGGTAAACTTGTTACGCTGGATGCGGATCTCCTTGGTCTGAGGGAAAGAACCGATGGTGGTAGTGGGGAAGGTAGGCAAGCTGAGGTGCTTCTTCTGTTGGGCGTAACGCTCGGGGAAAGCGGACTTGCGCTCGTGCTGCTCTGGGGTGACCTTGGCTTGACGGTCCTGGACAGCCTTGTTGTTGGTGCGCTCAGAAGAGGCACGGGCCTGCATCGACTTGGCGTTGGCCTCAAGGGCATCACGTACGGCAGCGGGGCCCTCGGTGACAGCCTTGGCAATGACGACCACCTCAGCGGTCTTTTGCACTGCGAAGGAGAACCAGTCCTTGACCTCCTCGGGGAGCTTCTTCTCGCTTTCGAGAGAGTGTGGGGTGTGAAGGAGCGAGCTGGAGGTGGCGACGATGACGCGGTCCTTGCCAAGCTTCTGGATGGCCTTCTCGACGGTCTCGACAGCACGCTTGAAGTTGGTCTTCCAAATGTTACGGCCGTCAACGACACCGGCGGAGAGGACCTGGCTGGAGCCAAGCTGACCGATGACTGCATCAAGCTGCTCTGGGTTCCTCACAAGATCAATGTGAATACCGTAGACGTTCTTGATGGCCGGGAAGACGTCGAAGTTGTGGACAATGTCACCGAAGTAGGTTGCGAGAACGAGCTTGGGCAGGCTGCTGCCGGTGAGCTTCTCGTAGGCGGGCTTGAAGGCATCCTTGATCTTTTGCTGGAGGTCATAGACGAGGACGGGCTCGTCAATCTGCACAGTCTCGGCACCGGCAGCCTTGAGCTTCTCGAGGAGCTCAACGTAGACGGGAAGAAGTTTCTCCAATAGGGAGATGGGGTCGACGGATTGACCACGGTCAGCCTTTCCGAGGGCGAGGAAAGAGACGGGACCGATGAGGACGGGGCGGGTGATGATGCCGGCCTCCTTGGCCTCAAGGAATTCAGCAACCGGCTTGGGGTTGTCGGCAAGCTTGAAGGTCTGGCCATCTTGGAATGTGGGCTTGACATAGTGGTAGTTGGAGTCGAACCACTTGACCATTTCCTGGAGCATGTGTTAGTCCATCTGGTTGGTAGTATCATAGAGGTATTCGTCCTCGGTTGACTTACCAAGCTGGGAACATCGACGCCGTCCTTCTGGTGGCCACGGCCCATGGCGAAGTACTCATCGAGCTTGTCTAGGTTGTTCTTGGAGTAGCGTTCGGGGATGGCCTGTAAACGTCAATTGGGTGTGCTTGTGGAAGGTGAGGCTGGTAGGTAGGGTGAGGGCTTACGTTGAAGAGCTGAATGTGGTCAAGAAGGTGGTCATAGAAGGCGAAGTCGTTGCTGGGGATGACATCGACGCCGGCATCTTTCTGGATTTTCCAGTGTTCGAGACGGAGACGCTTGGCCTCTTTGATGAGGTCGTCACGGGAGAGCTTGTCGGCCCAGTAAGCTTCGTTGGCCTTCTTGAGCTCACGGTTTGCACCCATGCGGGGGAAACCGAGCACGGATGATTGCACCATGGTGAGATGTGAGTGTGTGCGGAATTGGAGGGGGATGCTGATAAGAAGAAGAAAAAGGCCCGTGTATACGAGGCGGGTTGCCTTTTTGTGAGATGAAAGTGGAAGCAATAAACGAAGAGAGGAGAGAAGGGAGATGGGATGGACGATGAATGGGAGGAGGGGGAGGAAGAGGAAGAGGAAGAAGGAGGAAGAAAGAAGAGAAGAAGGGCGGGGGGTATTACTATTGTACTTGTTGCTCGGGGGGATTGACGGATGGTGTGCTCTTGTCGGGACAGTCAGTGCAGTCTTTGCAGCTCTTTTTGTCGGCGTGGCTGCGCGCGGGGTGAGAGTGGGGCATGTGATTGGCCGCTGGCGTTCACCGCCTGGGGCCCTTTGGTCCCTGGGCCCGGCCGGCGTGCATTCCCTCCCTCATTGCCCCTCAACTCTCTCCACCTGTGCTTCAGCATCGTCGCGTATGCTGCAAGCCCGTACGCCATCTCCATGTACTCTGACGACACTTGTTCTTCTGCCAATGCCTCCGTTGCCTCTGTGCTTTCGTGTTCGGGTCCACATACCCATCGCCGTGCCTCCGTTAGGCTGGCAGAATGATGGCTCACGGAGTCAGTCAGTCGTAAACTCTCCGCCGACTTCGGAGGGTTTCTGCACCCGCATTCCGTCGCCTCATGTTGCTAGTTGTAACCCCGAACAGTAAGGCCCTTCTCAACAGATGGCCAGTATTGCAGTATTGGCCACTCCGCACAGAGAAAATTTGGGGGGGAAGGGCCGACAGAAATGGGCATTGCTATGTACCTAGGTAGGTAGTCATACCGTGGACAGCGGGTGCTGATTCGACCGGGTTACCTGCAACCACCCCTCCCTACACTACATACACATGTAGATATTCCTTCGTGGAAAAAAAAGTGATTGCACAACTCCAACTCTTCCAATATGTATTCCCGACAAGTGGACAGTCACCTCCAACTACCTACACAATCACATGGTATACGTACTTACCTAGTGATCAACTGGCTGGAGACATGTCGTTGCTAATCCAGACTTCTACCGCGGGCCCATGGGGCGGCTCCAGTAATGGTGGCCCGGTACAAGCTCCTGCCCCTCATCCCACTCGAGTAACCCCGCCATTCAGAGTAGGTAGGCTGGAGAGAACCACCTTGGGGTAATGCCTCTCTCTCTGTACATACATATATCATATATCTACTGTCCCCTCAACCATCGCATACATCATCTTGCACAGTGAATCCATCCCTTCACCATGTCCAGGCCAGAGCACACCCGCACCAATTCCACCAACCTGTACCATAGCTCGCGCGCCCTGCCTCTCGAAGGACGCGTAGGCATCGTTACTGGGGCTTCAAGAGGTTGGTGAAATGATGCAATTCTCAACGCTTCACTTTTGCTTACCAGAACCGTTCCGCCAGGTATCGGTGCCGCCATCGCAAGAAACCTGGCCAGCAAGGGCTGCAATCTCGTCCTCAACTATACCTCGGACTCATCCACCAAGATCACCGAAGAGCTCGCCGCCGAACTCGAGGCCGAACATGGCATCCAAGCCGTCATCGTGCAGGCCAACATGGGCTCCGAGAATGGACCCAAGCACATTGTTGACGTAGCCAAAAACCACTTCCAGCACCCAAAAACGGGCAAGTTTGAGATTGGCATCATCATCAACAACGCTGGAGTGGCCGGCAACAACCCGATAGAAAAAATCGACTGCGAGCAGTTTGCGAGACAGTACAACATCAACGTCCGTGGGCCTCTGCTCCTCATGCAGGCTGCTCTCCCCTACCTTCCCCACGACCGCTCCGGTCGCATTGTGAATCTGTCCTCGGTCTCATCCTCACTCGGATACAAGACGCAGTCCATCTACGGAGGCACCAAGGCCGCCCTCGAAGCCATGACACGAACCTGGGCCCGCGAGCTGGCCGAACGTGCCACTGTCAACGCCATCAACCCAGGTCCAGTAGCCACCGACATGTACACGTCGACCGACGATGACTTTGTTGCTCAGAACAAGCCCCATATCGAGAACACGCCGTTGGCGGCTCCACGAAAAGGCATCGACCCTGATGACATGTACGAGACGTCGATCAAGGTGGGTGGCAGACCGGCATACAGCGAGGAGATCGCGGGGGTTACAGGGATGCTTTGTTTACCAGAGAGCGGATGGACAACCGGCTCTGTCATCTGCGCCAACGGAGGCATGCGGTTCAGCTTTTAAGCCTGAGTATATGGTGTATACCTGCTGGCAGTATGGTGCGTGTATATATAGACCAAGCTCAGATAGCATTCAATGTTTTGCTCGAGCCGAATCATGCATGGCATACATGTTTTTGAAGCACCTTCGTAACGGAGAAATTGCACCTGCCGATATACCAGGTTCTTATCAGGAGTGGCTTCCATCACATGCATCCAAGACGGCAAAGTAAGTAAGTGGTGGGAAAAAAGACCGTCTGACGGTGCGGCGCCGCGTTGATGGCGTGGTTGCTAGGGGCAACGGTGTTTGTTGACTGGCATGTATCCACCTCGGCCGTGTGTTCGGAGTGGGCAGTGGGCGCCACCATCCAACCCTCATAAGCGCGTAGTCATGATGCATTCCAGATGCATCCACCCCGACCTCCTCATTGGTCTAGGCGCGTGTCGCAGGCTGCCTTGAAGGAGGAAGCCGCTGCGCCATGGGCTGGTTGGTGTTGCGCATGGCATGACATGATGAGGCCTGTTTACAGACCAGACCCTCCATCTCCACCGTGACCCATCCATACCTACTGTTTGCATCCGTGCGTGAACTCCCGTTCTGCCTCTCACTCCACTTCAATCCTGTCTCTTATTCTATTCTGTTCTCCCTCTAGCATCTCCTCTCCCGCCCCATCCCATCGTTGGCCGTCGCTTTCGGCGTGTCGTGTTCCTGCTCGGTTCTGGTCGCCTGCACCTCCCCACGCACAACCTACCGACTGGCTCATTCAATGGAGACGACATCACGGCGGGGCTGAAAGTCCTCCCTCCAGTTCTGTGTGCTCGAGTTCTTACTGTAAACCTGGAGTCCACACCACCACCATGACTCGGAATCACCCACGGCCTTTTGCGTGCGCCAACCTGTTACAGCAGTTGCTGCTGTGGCTTCCATTGCTCGCAGCCATCACCGCCGCTTCCTCGATACATGCTCCCTATAACCCAACTCGACTTCTTCACAATGGCTCCGTCGTCTACGTTTTCCAGCCCGCCTCCGACAACTCGGCCCAGTTCCAACTTGGTGCCATGGACCTCTCTTCCAAAGTGACGGCAGCCAAAATGCCATATACAACCCTTTACCCAAGTCTACCTTTTCTCGATCCCAAAACCCCGCAACCCTTCAACGCCATTCTGAACGGCCAAGGAAATAACATCACTGTATACACTGGAAATTGTGCTCTAGGCGCAAGTGGGGCGCAAGTGTGGTCTTTCGTTCCCCAATCATCAGACAAAGGCTCCAGTGGTAGCTGGACGCGGGAAGATACCACCTTCAAGCAAGATAGCAAGCATGTTTTTGATATGGGTCCCAACTATCTCAGCGCCGGCGTTGCCTTTTCTGCCTCCGTCGACAGCGATGCGATGAGCACTAGTGCCTACTTCTTTGGCGGCATGTGCCCATTCCAGGACACCAACGATACAGCCTGGCAATCCGCAGCAAACTACTCGAGCTTCATGGTCACGCTGGAACCTGTTCAGCAAAGTGTCAAGTCCATCAAGTACCAAGTCGACGTATCTTCAAGTAGGGGGCCCCCTATCCCAGAAGCAGGCTTTTCCTTGACACCCTTGACACCAAGCTTCTCAAACCGCAGCGATGGTGTCCAGATGCAACAACAAAATTTCGCCCTGATAGCCGGTCACACCAATTCGGCCTTCATCAACACTTCCCAGATCGCTCTGTTTTCCTTACCACAACAAGGATGGACCTTTATTCCCGTATCACAGCCAGACACATCTCGTACAGATCTGGCGATCCGGAAGGAGGTCGATGCTATAGAGCCACGCTCGGGACACAGTGCTGTACTGACTTCCGATGGGCAACACATCGTAATTTTTGGGGGCTGGATTGGAGACATCAACACGCCTGCCGATCCGCCGTTGGCTGTGCTTAACGTGGGAGACGGATACGGCGGACATGGCCCGTGGCAATGGTCCGTCCCCGCCACAACTGGCTCTGGGCTGCCTGCCGGCTCTGGAATCTACGGGCATGGAGCCGTTATGCTCCCTGGTAATGTCATGATGATCGTAGGAGGCTATACTATATCTTCACCCAATACGATTCGGCGCAGGGCAGCATCTGCAAATTCCAAAACTCTCTTTTTCAACGTTACATCTAGCGCCTGGATTCCAGATTATTCTCCACCTCCCGACGCAGTGTCTACCCCGCCTGAAAGTACAGGACCGTTGTCAACGACATCGCAAAAGGCTGGCCTCGGAGCTGGCCTGGGTATTGGCATGGCTGCTGTGCTTGGTTTGATGGGCTTTTACTTCTGGTATACCAAAAGGCTCAAGAGACAGCGTGAAGTTAGGGAAAAGCAGCTGAGTGAACTTTCCATGAGCGCCTATCGGTACAACCTTGGAGCCGTTCTTCCTGGGATAGATGGTCGTGGAGGGCAAAGTGCGTACCCGGAAAGCAATTCACACTTCTATCCAGTGCCTGGAAACCAACAAAATGCTGGATGGAGACGGGCAAACTCACATGAGGCTGAGCGGACCGGCTTGCTCGTAGAGATCCCAAGCCCAACCCGTGGTTTACGACGAAGTCTCGGCCATAGACCGAATCAGCCTATGACTCGCTTTGATGAGAATCGCATGAGGGGTTCTGGGAATATTCATCCTATAGACGAGCTTGACGAAGAGCAAGAGGAGGAGGAATCCAGTGAACAGACCCCGCTGACTCGACAGCCGGAAATGCAAGAAAGAGCAGCCCATTCACAAACTGTGCTTGAGGAAACCGATCCATTTGTGGATAGCAACCACACAGTCGATGATCACAAAGACCCTTTCCATTCAGCACCAACATCTCCCATGCGAGAGCGCCCGGATGCTTTATCTCGTAAATCAACACGATTGAATCTCGCAGCCATTGTTGATCCAGCTCATCACCCAGGCTCGATTTTTGATGGACGAGATTCGCCGACCAAGTCGTCATGTCGAACAGGCTCTGACCTGAGTGAACGAAGTGCGCGATCCATGCGAAGTGCAACGCGTTCTACCGCGATGCTGAACAGCGGTCTGTCAACAGATACGAGCAGCCATGATAGTAACGGTCGACCAAATACCGCAAATGCTGATGCTGACTCCTTCACCACAGCTCCTTCATCTTTTCGAGCTCTTCAAGCTGAAGGTGAAGCATTGCTTGGGGGGAATCCAGAACGAGCCAGGCCGACTACGTCATCTACCTCAGACGGATCGAACCCCCACTCTATTCGCGATACGGAAGGTAGTATGAGTCGGACCGGTACTACTACTGCCGCAACGTCACTTACGGAAGGCTTAGCGCGTGCTGCATTTGGTAGAGAAAGAAGAAAGAGTTTGTTGGGTAGTGTGAGACGAGCTCTATCTAGGACGACACCAACCGACCGAACAAACTCCATGACGAACGTAACAATGAATTTTGAATCTTACAAGGACGATCCTGGAGCATCTGAAGGCTCAAACAAAGCAGCTAGACATCAGTCGCTTCCGGCTGCTACACCCCCAAGGCGAGCTGCCTCGGATGCAAGTTTCTGGCGAAGTAGAAGAGGAAAGCAAGATTGGATGGACGAGGAAATTGATGCAGCTGATCCACGGGCCAGATGGAGGCGGAACAGCGGGGATGACTGGGGCGCCCCTGAAGACGTTGCATTTGCAGAACAGGAACGACAACGCCGTGAATGGCGAGAGCGTGGGAACTTGCTAATCAACCTTACCGATGATGACTGCCTCCCAACTCCTGACTCGCCAATACATGGCAGGGAATTAGGCGTGTCGACAAACAAAGAAAGACCATGTACGCCGGCCGATGAGGACGATTGGGACGTCGAGGCTGCTGTAGAGCGAAGAGTTGTCCAAGTCATGTTCACGGTGCCGAGATCAAAATTGCGAGTCGTCAATGCAGATGTTGACCGGAGCAGCCTTTTGTCTTTGCCACGGGAGGACTCAAGTGAAAACGTCAACAAGGACTCCCCGAGTAGCGGCAAGCCCACCTACGGGACCCCCAACAGGGTCAGAGACCTGGCGGGCAAATTTGAACAGATGAGCTCACCACAACCGACTCCACGTGCTTCGCCCAGACCGTCTCCATCGCCTTCCATCAAGTCCATAAAAATTCGATCTAAAAGAAGTTCCGCATCTCTTGAAAACACTCCGAGGAAGAGCAGCACTCACTCCGTGGCCGGCAAAGAAAAAGAAAAAGCAATAGAAGGAAGATGAGTAGTAACTTTGGCGATCATCTCTCATCTTTCAGGAAATTTTATTTCGGTTTATCTTCTTGCGCAACATCGACTTATGACTAAAGGCTAGCGTTATGTGTTTAAATGGTCGGTCGTTATCATTTTATGGTTACATGTATTTGATTGATTTATTGATGTTATTAGCGACTTTGGGAATGGGTATTGGCGTTTTGGATCCATCATGGAGCCTTTTGCTGGCTCTACATTGAAGCTGTCGTTAGCTTTGATTATGGCTGTGTAGATATGAATGAACTGAGTACATCTTTGGAATTTACATATATTATGATTTATCGAGTCATGCAGTATTTATACAACATGAGCGTCTGACTCGCTTCTAGATGTCGACTTCCAGGGATCTCCCACCCCACTTCTCAAACTCCTTCATGTACATTAGCTGCTCCATGAGACCAGGTCAAATAATGATGCGCATCTGTTGAGTTCAATTGTTCCCCTATGTCTGTCATGTCGTCTCGTAGCTCATCTCTCCGGGCGTTGCTCCCCGATTTCGAGGCTGCTCTCCACTCTTTTACCTCGTCATCTTCCAAGTTCCGCGTCGTCCGCACTATCAATCCCACCTCCACAAAGCCAAAGACCTTGTACATACTCGACTCGTCCTTTAACCCACCGTCCAAAGCGCATTTTGGTTTGGTTAACTCCGCGCTACGAGCAACAAAAAGAGAAGACGAACCGTTCAGAGTCCTTCTGCTATTCAGTACACACAATGCAGATAAAGCACCAAGCCCCGCAAGCTTCCAACAGAGGATTGCGCTCATGGCTGGTCTTGGGGAGGATATTTCCAGAGCATGGAACAAGAGCATCTCGTCGGGTGACCAAAACACTTCCATTTCCATTGATGTAGGGCTTACTACGGAACCTTACTACACGGACAAATCCATCGCGATTGCCGAGTCCAACCCACCGTTCTACGAGTCTTCGCCAAAGCACGTACATCTTGTGGGGTATGATACCTTGATTCGTTTTTGCAATCCGAAGTACTATCCAAAACACTCGCCTCCGCTATCTGCGCTCGCACCTTTTTTCGACGCCGGACACGGGTTGAGGGTCACGGCAAGGCCTTATGATGAAAGCGACGAGAGTTCCAAGGAATACGGGACATTGGAGGAGCAACGAGATTATGTAATGGCCCTGCGGCGAGGGGAGAAGGAGGCCGAAGGATTCAAGGGCGAATGGGGTTACCGAGTAGAGCTGGTGGAGGACGTAGAAGGCGTTGGAATCAGCAGCACGAGGGTCAGGAAAGCAGCACAGAGGCAGGAGTGGGAGATTGTGAGCGACCTGTGTACACAGACAGTGTCGGACTGGGTGCGAGAGCAGGAATTGTATAGTGAGGATGCTGAAGGGAAAAAGATGATGAGTTGAGACGATGCGAACAAGACCTCTAGCACGAATCTGCGCGAGCCGTTGATGCCTTCCTCCATGTACGCGTGCTGTACACCTGCATGTAGCTTTACAAGTGGCGTGATGCGATGTAGGCTCTAGATGGATCACGCCTGGCCCCTTCCTTGGGATGTGCCTCATTTCCTGGGGCGCTCCTGCTGTAAATGTCTGGTTACGGAAGCCGCTCCACCATGTCCTGGCACACTTCATCACACCAACAACAACAACATTCGAGCACGCCCACCACATCCTTTGACCTTCACCCGTCTTTTCATCACCACATCCAGCGGCAAATGCCACTGTCAGCGCCATGGCCACAAAGCTATGCTGTACGGCCGTGGACGACAGTCGCACAAGCTCTCCTCAACTGCCAAATGCCCCCATCACCGAAGCCACCCCAGTCAAGCTTCCTCTTCTCTCCCATCAGACACAGTCGCAGAGTTCGCGTTTTACCAGTGCCCAGACCGGTGATCTTTGCGAGATCCGCGACATTTTTCGAAATGCCTCTGGCAACCGGCCTTCCCCTTCCCCTCCTGTCAAGGCAGGGCGTGCACGCTTCATCAAGCCGTCATTGTACAGCTTGCACTCACTCCAAAAGATGAAAAGCGTGCATTCGATCATCAAGCAGAAGTTCTCCAAGGATTTGTCCAAGAAGTCATCCAGCGAGGATGCAAGGGCAGGTGGCGCCTCCAGGAACATTACCGCTGGTGCTACCGGGATCCCAGACATTGATTCGAAACAATTCAAGGGTCCCCCCAATCTCCAACTCAAACTCACCAAATTCGACCTCAAGGAAAATCTTCTCAGTTCTAAAGAGCCACATGAAGGGGGATACGATCCCGATGCGGAGGTGCTTGACGACATTGGAAAGAACATCGGCAAACGACCGTACAAACGACCTAGTCTTCATGACATCGACTGGTTCCCTTCGACAGGAAGGTGAGACATCTAGGCTAGGCTGTCCGGATTTTACTGACTTTGCTAGCAATCCTACTCCAGAGTCATCTTCCAAGAGCCGGCACTCACAGCTTGCATCCCAACTTGAACCTTACCACATCAGTCGACAGTCCAAGTCACCCTCCACACCCTTACCCAAGATCTTTAGCTCCCCTAATCTCCAGATCACTTCCGATCATGCAAAAAAACGAAAGCAGCGTCGCTCTCACTCTGCGACATCTGCGGAACTCCCCGCACCCTCCCCGCTCTCGCCGCTAAGACTACCGAGTCTCAGAGGGACCGACATTGAGGGTATGGCATGGTCGGCAGCCTTGAATGAAAGCCTTCGCCTCTCACAAACTCCCGTGTCATCGGAGGCAAAAGTTTCGACTGCTCAGTCCAAAACTTCTTGTGAGATGCCTGGGCAATTCAAAATCAGAAACACAGAGTTGGCGAAGCCCCAGACACAGGGTATTCCCACACCAGACATACGTGTGCAGGAACCTACTGTAACAAGTACACCTCGTCCGTCCACTTCTCTCCCAGGTACCATCCGGGTCACGTCGAGAGATGCCAACTCTCAAGTTGGGAAGGATGGAAACGACGAAGACTATGCTTATGATGATCCTCGCGAATCCCTTCATCTTCATAGCATGCGTATCTCGCATCATCTTCGATCAGGGTCTCTACTCTCCTGGGATAACCTTAAATATTCGTCAGAATTGTCAACCAACATGCGACATCCACTTCCAGATGGCTCCAATTCAGATTTGAGCCAAATTTCGCGGATGCAGACTCAACTGTCTCGCCACAACCGACAAGCTTCCAGTTCTGGATTCGCCAGCTCCAATGTTCCCAGCAAGTGGGGTCGAGTCATCTCTGGCGAAGTACGTGAAGATAAATCGTCCATCTACTCTAGTCGTCCACAAAGCCCTCCTGACGGGTGCGGTGGCTCACTGACCAACACTGCTAAAGCAGCCGACTTTGTCGAGTTACAGGATACCGTTCCGTCGAATAATCCCAGGTTGAGAAGATCTAATTCATATTCGGCAGCTCTCCCCATGGTCCACAAAACCGCAACTGATCCTTCCAGCCTAACCGGTTTTTCAACTTCCATCAACCAATTCCCGAACGGAAACAGGCGGCTGGCACGCAGTAACAGTAGCTCCAGTACAAAAAAATCCAAGTTTCGAGAAGAGTTCAGCCCTTCACCTCCCAAGAGGCGAATCACAGCATCGGTTTCGATCTTAAGACTCTTGAATCCGAAACGTAGCAGCCTCCGTACGCGGAGCGAGGCAAACATGAGGCCATATATCGAACCAGTTATTGATGGCTCGTCTGAGACTACTCAACCGGCAACAGATCGAGAGCGAAGGTTATCAAAGTCAGCGATCAGCTTTGAAAGGGAACAAGAGGCCCTCGGTAAGGACCAAAAAGGCAGCCCCATGTGGGAAAAGGCCCTAGCGACTCATCAGGATGAACGCTCGGCTTTTTTCATCTCCAAGGATGGAAACCTCGCTATTCGAAGCAGCCCTTTCAGGGAGCGAAGTACAAGTGTTGCTCGGACCCGTCGGAGTGTGGATTCAAATATTTCCCCAAGTGAGACAAATTCTTTGAAACGATTTTCTGCGCCTCCCTTTAGTACTCCATCACGTGATCATACCGTCAAAACAGAACGCGAAGTTCCGTCCGGTCGGCGAATCGCCGTAGTTGGAAAAAACACTGCAGATATGAGTCTAAGCGATGAAATGCAGAGATGTTTTGATCGCCAAACCGATTCCATAGAAACCGTCGGTGCCTGGGGCCGGTATCCTTCGCACTCTCGAGAGGAGCGTACTCTTTCTGCTGATCATCTCGACTCAGTTCAAACACGAGATTTTGCATTGGAAGCAGCAATAAAGTTTGCCACGGGTAAAGATACGGATACCAAGGAAGATGGGGTTGATCCAACCCAACGACCTGTATCTCCGCCATTACCGCCTGGTGAAAAGAAGCGAAAGAAGAAGATTGGAAACATGCGCATGGTGAAGAGTAACTCCATGACATTTGGGAAGTCATTTCTGAGGAATTACACGAAGCTGTTCAAAAGCCAAAGCATCGAGTTTCAGAGACACAGACGAGGGCATCGGAGTTCCATCAGCAGTGGTGGCACATTGGAGTATCCTGAATTAGAGATTTTACCCGACATCTGGAGGCGGGGAGTTATCGAGGAGAGGAGCGTAGAGCACAGTCATAGCAGCAGCAATAACGTAGATGAGAATGAAGGCCACATTTCTGGCAAGGGGGGTCAGGAAACGGCGAGAGAACAAGATTCTCTGTCCACGCTGCGGCCGCTAAACAGCGCGACATGCCACCCAGAAAGTACGGTGCCTGGACTAGATGGACAATTGGATTTACCTCCGGTCAGGGACAACGCACGGGTATTGTCAGCGTACTACGAAAACTGCCTTCCAGCGTACCCTCGCGCAAGCGTCGAGCGAGATCGTGAGCTCGAAGATTTCGGTGCTACACCTCGACGTTCACTCGATAGCAAGTGTGGATCTATGCACACTCGCACATTGCCTGGCCGCTTCCCCAAGCATTCCCGCAACGAAAGTCGAGTCAGCCGGTTCAGTGTTGTGAGTGCGGCGAGTATGCGACCAAGCTTTGTCTCTTCGGGAGAGAACGAGAACTCCATGGACCAGGCGAGCATTGCTAGTGTGAGGCGTAGTACCATAGATTTGATCGCAATCTATAAAGAGCAGGAGGTGACGGAGAGGGAGAGAGTTTTGAGTTTGATGCGCGCCGAAAGCAAGAAAGAGAATCAGGTATTGATTGCTTTGTGAATTGGTTCTCCACGTCGATTATCCAGAGTATGTATGTCTACGAGCCAGATGGTATATCGTGAGCTTTGATGGGGGCGGGGAGGCAATGGACTTGGGCAAGATGCATTTTTAGTATGTTGGGTGTCCGTGTACGATATCGAATACTAGGAAGAGTTGTGGTGTGATACGGGCAGCAATGGACGGCAACAGGCGGCCTTGTAGAGTAGCAGGGATAACACATTGTATTGATAAGACCGGGGCTACGTATTCCATTTCACTGTGCTTTTCGACAAATGAAAACGAGGGGCTGAGCGGAGAACCCACTACCTAGAGTGGCGCGGTCCTTTAAGTTTTTCGAATGTGTCTCTCGTTGCAAGTTCTAAACATCTTCGCTACCCATTGTGACTTTGGGAGTGGGGTTGATTTACTAGTGTGACCTAGCAACGACGAGAAGGTGGGGGAGAAGTGGAATGGCAGTCAATGCGAGATGATAGACTACAAAAACACGACACTCGTCTTCTTCCTCGTGGAACTCGGAACCATGAAACACCACACCGGAATCTGATCAGCAAACATGTCTACTCCTCTTCCCCCGGATTACCTGCACAGAATCTACGCCGGCGTCCTAGGAAAACTCATCGGCGTATACCTCGGACGCCCATTCGAAAATTGGACTTACCACGACATTACGACCAAACTGGGATCGATAACATACTACGTCCACGAGCAATTCAACACACCGCTCGTTGTCATCGACGACGATGTCTCAGGAACCTTTGCCTTCGTGCGCGCACTGCACGAGCACGGCGCCAACCCGGATATCACGAGCGCCGAGATCGGGCAGACATGGCTGAACCAGGTGATTGAAAAACGAACTGTCTTCTGGTGGGGAGGCAACGGCATTTCCACCGAGCACACGACCTTTAACAACCTCAAGAAGAAGGGTCTCGTGCCGCCCGCGACCGGCAGTATCAAGACCAACGGCAAGACGTTAGCCGAACAGATTGGTGCGCAAATCTTCATCGATGCCTGGGCCATGGTCGCGCCGGGGAATCCGGAGCTCGCAGCGAAGCTGGCAAGGGCGGCTGCCCAGGTCTCGCACGATGGGCTCGCCGTCGACGCTGCGGTGCTTTGGGCCGTCATGGAGGCGGTTGCGTTCACATCCCGCGACGTTGAGGTCCTGCTTGACACTGGGCTATCGTACGTCCCTGGAGACTCGGAGCTCCACCCTCTAGTCGCGGATGTTCGCGCCTGGGCGAAGGAAGACGGGGACTGGAAGGTGACGCGGCAGAAGATCGAGGACAAGTACGGTTATCACCATTACGGCGGGATATGTCACATGATACCGAACCACGGCATCATGATCCTCGCCCTCTTGTACGGCGGTCACGATTTCAGTCTCGCCATGCACATTATCAACACTTGCGGGTGGGATACTGATTGCAACAGCGGGAACGTAGGCTGTCTGGTCGCCATCATGCACGGGTTAGAGGCTTTCGAGAACGACGGCGGTGACGGCGAGAGGCTGGATTGGAGAGGCCCGTTGGCGGATCGTGCCTTGATAAGTGCCGCAGACGGAGGGTATTCCATCAATGACGCTGTGCGCATCACGTATGATCTCGCGGATCTGGCTTGTAGGCTTGTTGGCGAGAAACCGCTGCCTCCTCCTTCTGACGGCGCACAGTGGCATTTCAGTCTCCCTGGGAGTGTTCAAGGGTTTCAGACGAGTCTTGGAAAAGAGTTTGTCACGATTAGACAGGGTGTGGCTGGGGATGGGGATTCTGCGCTGGGAATTCACTTGACTGCCCTCCTCCAAGACAACCACACATCATCACCGCCAATCGAGGTTCTTACACAGACTTTTACGCCTGCGGATGCGCTGGCAGTGAAGCGTGACTACGAGATGATGGCATCCCCGCTCCTGTTTCCCGGTCAGACAGTCCAGGCTAAAGTTTCCTCTGCGTCCGAAACAGCTGGAGAAACCGGTATTGTCCTGAGGCTCAAAGCGTACGACTACAACGATAACCTCGTCATAGTCGATGGACCTTTGGTATCTCTCTCCCCGGGTGCAACACAACAGATAGACTGGAAAGTCCCAACAGATCTACAAAATCAACCCATAGCTTTTCTAGGTCTCGCCGTCACCTCTCCACCACGGGGGTCGCGCAATAACAGCAGCGATGGTGGCAGCGGCATCATCTGGCTCCACAGCCTCAAGATCTCAGGCACACCGTCAACGACCTTCGTCCGGCCTCCGCATCGCAGCGGGCCTGGCCTCGAGAGCATCGGGCCGAGCATGTGGCGCAACAGCTGGGTGGACAGCGTAGACAAGGTGCAAAACTTTGGGCCATCTTTCCACCTTGCGCAGGACGCCGGCGAAGGCCTCTTCTACACGGGCACGAGCATCTGGCAGGACTACACGGTGGTTGCGCGGGATTTCATGGTCAATCTCGGACACCGCCACGGCGTTGCGGTGAGGATCCAAAACCTCAACCGATATTACGCTTGTATTGTAGACACGACGACTGAGAGCACGCAAGGGAGTCGACGTGGTGGAGGAAGGTTTAGCATCTTGAAAGCACGGGATGGCGAGCGGTCGCTGCATGCATCCGTTCCCTTGGACTGGGAACCCGACGTCACGTATACCATGACCATAAATGTGCAGGGCTCTGTGATTCGTGCCAGACTCGGCCAAGTGGAAATCACCTGGACAGATGATGATGGTCAACCATATAGCTATCGATCCGGCGCGGCTGGATTCCTTGTTAGTGAGGGCAGTATCAGCGCTGAGAGTCTGAGTATCATGCCCTGCGCGAGCTCGGACTTGTAAACAACAATTACGATGCCGATCCCGACTACCCGGGTGGCGTTTATTTTCATTCTTCCCTTTCAAGTTCTTCTCTTCTGATGGTTGTGTAACTTTCGGCATGTCGGCGCTGCACCGTCAGCTTGGGAGCTGTTTTTCTTATTGGAATCTGTGCCCTTCGGTTCCCCCGCACCATTTCACCGGTGCGGTGTATCTCACTGTCGCATTTGTTTGTCCTGCTAAAGCTTCTCACGTTGTTTGGACAACGCGATCGGAGGCAAGCTGATGTGGACTGTCTTTTACCAATGCGGATGATGTGGTAGTGGTGGTGATGATGATGGCCACGATACGGTAGCTATGTATGCAGGTATACCATCGGCACGGCATAGATCCCGTCCATTACACAAAGGGCTTGAATGACAATCCCTTTTGCTTGCACTGTCTCCCATCTGTGTTCCTCTCTCGCGTGGCAGCGCCTTTCTCTATATCCTTGGTGTCGAAAACACAGGCTTCCAGTCCAGTCTGCAAAGCAATGGTGACATTCAACCTCGACAAGCCTTCTCCCAACGACGACATCGCCTCACAAGACGTGATTTCCGAAATCCTCTCTGACCTTGGCTTCGACGATGGTGCGTCCAACACGACTCTAAACACGCCCTGCCATGCGAAACCTCTACGCTGGAGTAATGGTTCCAGCTATCAGTCCACCAGATGGTCGACACATTCGTCCAAATTCGGCAACGACCGTCACTATTCCACGGGGACGATCTTCGAGAGCGCCGAGGAAGATGCAAGAGATATCAGAACGCCGGGCTCGCTCGATTTCTTCAGGGGCGCGCACGTCAAACGAGCAAAAGATACCTCCCCTGGCGACGACTGGAAGGGGAAAGCGAAGAGACTCGATACTACTACTACTACTCCTCCGCCCACTTCCCCTGATAGAACGAAAAACTCATCGTCGGACTCGAAACCTTCAGGATCAACCTCCTCCCAAACTGAAGGGTCCTCACAAACTCCGCCAGAACCGACCAAATACCCATCTCCCGCCAGAACCGCCGTCATCATGTTCTCCATCTACATCTCCATCTTCCTCGTAGCCCTCGACCGCACCATCATCGGCCCCGCCATACCAGCCATCACCAACCAATTCCGCTCGCTCGGCGATGTGGGCTGGTATGGGAGCGCGTACATGCTCACCTCGTGCGGCTTCATCCTCCTGTACGGGCGCGTCTACACCTTCTTCTCGACCAAGGCCGTTTTCCTCTCCGGGATTGCTTTGTTCGAGGCTGGAAGCGCCATCTGCGGTGCCGCCAACTCGTCCATGATGCTCATCATCGGTCGCGCTGTCGCGGGGTTTGGCAGCAGTGGCATCTTCACCGGCGCCATCCTCATTATGCTGAACACGGTACCACTTCACAAGAGGCCGCTGCTGCAGGGTCTGTTCGGAGCTTGCTTTGGAGTGGCTTCCGTCACGGGACCGCTGCTGGGAGGCGCGTTCACGGGGTCCAAGATGACGTGGAGGTGGTGCTTTTACATCAATCTGCCGCTCGGAGGCATCACCATGCTCGTCGTGATCCTACTTTTGAAGCTCGACGAAAACAAGCCCAGGATGGAAAACTGGGGACAAACGGTACGGAATCTGGATCCCATAGGAACTATCCTGTTCCTCCCATCCATCACCTGCCTGCTTCTCGCTCTCGAATGGGGTGCTGCAGAATATGCATGGAGTTCGCCTCAGGTGATTGCGCTCTTTGCCGTCTTTGCAGCGCTCTTCGCGGCCTTCGCAGGCTGGCAGTACTACACGCGCCACACGACGGCCACGATCCCCGCGCGCGTCTTCGCGCAACGGAGCGTCATCTTTGGCGGATTGTCGCAGTTCTGCGTCGGGGCTACGATGCTCACCGTCACCATGTACATTCCTCTGTGGTTCCAGGCCATCCGCTCCACGTCGGCCATGCAATCCGGGATCCGCATGATCCCCCTCGTGCTCTCCGTCGTCGTTGGTTCCATTTCCTCCGGTGGCTTGGTCCAACGGATAGGGTACTACACGCCCTTCATGATCGCCGGGTCATGTTGCATGGCTGTTGGAGCCGGACTCATCACTACATGGACTCTGGATACCAGCACCGGAGCATGGATTGGATACCAAGTCCTCGTCGGGCTCGGGGTGGGCTGGTCCATGCAGCAACCCAACCTCGCGATCCAGGTCGTGCTCCACAAACCCGATGTCCCCACAGGCACAGCGCTGCTCTCCCTATGCCAGACGCTCGGCGGCGCCGTCTTCGTCGCAGTCGGACAGAACCTCTTCATCGACAAGTTCTCCCGCGGCCTAGGCCGCATCCCGGGCATCGACCCTGCCGTCGTGCTGCATTCGGGCGCTACGAATCTCAGAACCGCAGTCCCGCATACGCGGCAGCAAGACGTCGTCGTCGCGTACAACGACAGCTTGACCCAGGGACCCTTCTTCGCCGCGTTGATCATAGCGTGTCTCTCCCTCCCCGCCGCAGTCTTCATGGAATGGCGGAGCGTCAAAGAATCACCTCAAAAGCCCGACGTGGTACCCACAAACAACGGCGACGAAGAAAAAGCACTTCCACTTCCCCCCCATGAAAAACACGACGGCGAAAACACCACACACGTCATGAACGCGTTCGCGGATTATCATCACGGCAGAAGGAACAACGACTATCCATTCGGGGAGGACGCAGACACGCATCACATCAACAACAATAACGACGAGCTATCTCTCCCTCCGAGACCGACACCCTGGCAGAACTTCAGCCGTCCCAGCGGTAATTTCTCGGCGTGGGTGACTGCGGTCTTCAACCCGGATCTCAAGGACGAGTTGGGCAGGATTTCGGACTTGGAGAGCGGCGGTAGGGTCGAAAGTAGGAGATGAGACATGAAGATGGGAGGGATTAAGCTCTCAGCAGTGGATGATATATTTCCTTCCTTCCTTCCTTTGACTCGGGGTCCTGACTAGATTCAACTGGCATCAATCGTCGTTTCTGGATCTTCCGAGCCATACGACATGCATCATATCGTCATCAGCTCAATTTCCCAGCTCTTGACTTTATTCAAGGGGGGAGTTTACCTTCCTTCATGGTCGTTGAACAATACTTCTACCATCGAAGAAAAATTAAGTCAATTAATCCACCGAGCCGGGAATAGGGGCGACGCGAAGACACATGGATCAGCAAGGCTGTCCGAGGGGAACGTAGAAGAAAACAACCGTAATGATCGCGGTGGCCACACGCTTTTGGAAATTTGAAGTTTCGAGGCTATATTTTTTGTACAGACTATAGACTATGACCTTTTTTTATAATAGTTAATTTGTCTTTTAAGGATTTCTTAGAATTGGAAGTTTGACTGGAGGATCAAACCAACTTTCCCCCCCCCCCCTAGGTGATTGAAAAGGTGTATTTGTTTGCCATGTTACCACGTTTTTTTGACTATGTGATGATGGCTTTGTGCTGTTCCGAGGTTGGGGACGTACATACGTAACTACCTATCCATGGATCTACGACAGGCTTCAGCTAGAGCTTAGAATATAATTTCACGACGAACCAGAAGAAGTCTCTACAATGTTCCATACGTTAAAAGAGACTTATTTAACACTGTGTTGGAGTAGATCGAAAGTGCAGTTGGCAAATGAGTCAGTTCAATGTTCGTATGTACATAGGTAGGGTGCGCCAACCCCCATACCGTTCCATCAAAAGTGTTTTCATCTTCGCAAACAATGGCTGTAGCTACTGGCGGTATCGACACTGGGTAGAAATCACAAGCAACGTCCTTGGTTGGGACATGCACACATGTTACTATTTGTTTACGTGAATGAGGAGCTTAGGGGTTGGTGACCATAATGTTCTACCTGTTTCTTTTTTACATGTATCATGTCTTGGATTGAGTGTATGTAGGTGTGGGGCTTTTGTGTAACCTGTCAAAACCTACACATATGTACGAATAGGGAATGATAACGTCGACGAATTGCTTTCCCCTTTCGACACCATGCATATTAATATACCAAGCATATTATATAAATATGCATACCTATTCCTTTCAACGATAACCAGGAGCGAGATGGTGCTGCGCCTATGTGAATGTACCACGTATCGCATCTCCGGATCCCCGCAACGGTGCTTCTTTTCCTATTATTTCTTACGTTGCACGCTTTTTCAGCGAAGTTGCTAAGGAGGGAGGGGGAAATCTGCAGGTTTTTGTTTCCAATGGGGATCCGTTGACAGAAAGGGGACGGAGGGGGGGCGAATACGAGATGCAGCAGCAGCAGGGGGGCTATTTTTTTATTGAGGTGCACGACATTTTCGCTCTTGTCAGCTCAGCTCTTCGGGATTCTCGTGGCCCCCGCACGAATCGCGGCCGGTGTTGGTTTGTCGGAATGGGGTTTGTGTGTGCGAGGGTAAGCATTGTGTGGAAGGTTGGACTTTTGTGTGTGGGTGTGTATTCGCGGAATTGAATGAATGGCTTGCATGTATGTACATATGAGATGGGGATCCCCGAGATGTCGGTAAGAGAGTGGGATTTTCCTGTTAGAAAAAGGAAGGAGAAGGACTTCATATGAGGTATATGGCCACCCATTCATCATTACACATTTTCTCCTTCAAAATCTAACCTACTTAGCACTGTCATATGCTCCCTTTACCCACTCAAACTCCTTTTTATACCCGAAAATACCCCCTCTAAACAACACACCGCCAACGTCCAAGGCCACGATGGCGTCCCAAAAAAGCCTCTACATCGTCGTCAGTGTAGCCTTCCAAGATTTCGGCGACACGACACGAGCCGTGGCCATCATGAAAGCATTCCGCGACCTCTGTCCAGCCCACATCAACCTCAAGATCGACTTCCTCTCGTGCGGCTCGCAGATTGAGTACCTCATCACCAACGCGCACTTCCCCATCGTGCGCGCCCAGCCGCGCGTCAAGGGCATCTCGGTGCGAGAGGATCTGGGCCTCGACTTCCCAGAGTTCTTCGGCTCGCCGGAGATCGTGAAACGCTTCATCGATGGCCAGCTCGCCGCGTTCAAGGAGTTGAAGCCGGATATCGTGTTTCATGGCATGTTCGCGCCTGCCTCACTCGCCGCTCGCCTGCTGGGGATCCGCACTATCAACTTCCTTCCGCTGCCTTTACATCCTAGTGCGTTTGGCAACGGCCTGATCAAAGACCTTCCAGATCCAATGCCGCTCCTGACCCGTCTGCCCAGGCCTTTGAGGCAGAAGCTTGCGTGGTGGGGGAGTTCGCTGTTGTTAAAAGCGCCCATCTTTCGACAGCATCGCGTCGGTGCTGCGGCGGCCGCGAGTGGATGGCCCGTCACTGGTCCCATCTCGCTCTTCGATATGAACATGGCCGATCTGAATCTTGTCAATGACCATCCGACGTTCCATGCCGACTACTCGCATAGACTTCCTGCCAACATTGTCTTGACGGGTCCTATCTGGGCGCAAAATGATTCCAAGCTCGATGAGGACATTATCGCGCATCTGGACCGGCCTGGCCCATCGATCGTGGTTGCCATGGGTAGCTCGACGACCAAGGACCTCTTATTCGAGGCAATCAGAGCCATGCGCATGTCCCCGGAGGACAAGTGGACGGTGTTGATTTTAGCACCACGGTGTATATGCCCGTTGGAGGAAGCACTCGAGATTGCGGGGAACGACGAGCGACTTCTGGTGACGGATCGATTCATCCCCGCGCCCGCGGCCAATGCATTAGCAGATGTGCTAGTGATTCATGGCGGGCAAGGCACTGTGCAGACGGCTGTAGCAGCTGGGAAGCCCATTGTTGGTGTGGGCCATCAGCTCGAGCAGCAGACGAATCTTGATAATGTGATGAATGCTGGAGCTGGAATTCGCATTCAGTTGCAGTGCTGGAAAGCTAGAAATATTCGAAATGCGGTATATCAAATCTTGAACGATCCATCGTATACTCGGAAGGCGAGCATGTTGGCAAATGAAGTAAATAAGATGGACGGCGCCATGACAGCGGCGGAGGCAATGTGGAAGTTCGCTTTGGGAAATGACAAGCTGGCCGTTTGAAAGGCTTCTGGGTATTGTAATAGATGGTACATAGGAGTTCGGCACGTGGTTTTCTCTTTTCAAGTGTTAGCTTAGCCGAAGATAAGAGGGAGTCCCGGGAGGAAATTTCTTCAACATAGACATGAATGTAGACACGAGTGTCTCTGTATAGCCTGTCGAGCCATCGATTTGAAACCGAATGCAATAGTTTATGCAATCAATAAAGAAGATATAATTTTGAGTTACTGAAAAGTTCAACAATGCTTATGACTACTTTGAATCGAATCAGTGATATCCATGCCAATCAATTGGGATACAAGGAGGACTATTCTGTAGTGGAAACATCGCCAATCCTCTTGTAGATCCGTAGAAGACAACTCTTAGAAGCTGCAGCATACTCCTCTTCTTCTAACACGTTCTACAGAAAGATTTGTCATGTTTTTGCTATCAAGGCAGTCCTCCTTGTACGACAATCGGTTAGCATGGATATCGTTGATTCAATTCGCATCATTCACAGTTGGGTGCATAAAAAGTTGGCTCACGGTCACCAGTTCAAGAAGCATCACGGGAAACAACTAACCAAGAGCGACCCTGCCTACAACACAGCAGCACTTCTGTCTGTGTTCACGCATATAGATCGCCTGAGGTGGGTGATTTGGGCCGGCGCGCATTGATCGAAAACGCAGCCGTCGCACAAAGTCGTTCACGGATATCGGAACCATTCAGTTTGTTCGGCAAATGTCATTTATAGGAATCTATGAAATGATCATCGCCCAGCCACTACGCTGACTCTCCACGGCCCTGGTGGTAGGAGAGTATGCCTAAAAGGCCCCTTTTGGATATGCTCGCCCTGCGGAGCTTTTTTGTGTCGTTACCATAACCCAAACCCTAAGCAACAAGCTGGATAACACCACCGGCCTCCTTGATCTTTCTCTCGGCTTCGGCGCTCACGTAGCGGGCCTGGACGACGACCGGGATGTTGATACGGCCCTTGCCCAACAATTTGGCGTAGCCGTGGCTCAGGAGGTTGATGACCGGGGCAGTGTCAGACTTGGATCCGCTAGCATACTGTTCGCGCTTCTCTTCGGGGATAAGGGCCACGAGCTATCTCAGGTTAGAGGGAGTATTGTATGCATTTTTGGAGGTTTGGACCTACCTTGTCGATGTTCACAATGGGCTTCCAGTCGTGGTTGTGAAGGTGGTGGAAGTGTCGCATACCAACCTTTCCGAAGTAACCGGGATGGTATTTGTCCAAGTTGGTTCGGTGGTGGTGTTGACCACCGGCAAGACCACGACCACCGGGATGCTTTCGGTGCTTACCGACACGACCGTGTCCAGCACTGACATGGCCTATCCGTTGTCAATGCCTGAGATCAATGATGCTCTCGTGGAAACATACCTCGGTGCTTTCTCGTCTTGCTCAAGTGGGTGGGCATGTTGGCGGCTTAGGGTGTCGTCGTGGTGTGCTGAAGGACGGAGACGAAATGATTTTGGAATTTGTAAAGTGGTGCGCGACACTTGGGCGGAACAAGCGAGCTTGGCGAAACTAACTGGATTAGTGTTAGCTGTCTTACTCCCGCGAGTATCACCACGTGACCGCTACAACATTCATCCAGATGTCTCAAGTGCTTGGAGCAGTGGAAATACTAAAACCGGCGAGTCGTGGATATGAATCCTTTTGTTTGAGCCTCGGGGAATCTATCCTGGCATCCCATGCAACATAGCATTACCACGCTCTCTTTTGCTTTCCCCTCACACACATCAATGCATGCATGCAATGTTGAAGAACCGAAATCTTGAAAATACAACACATCATGATGTATGCATGTACACATCAAATGTAGATGCTGCAGTTCATCTAATCACTGCAGAATTCTGCTAGGCCCATGACGACGAAGTTGTTCCAATAGTCAATTTTTGCGCGCCCGACGACACACCTGGCAAGAGTAGGCCATCTTATCACATGCGCGACATCAAGACGTACAGGGGGATAGTGCATCGGGACGCCGCATGCTTGATCGGAAGACTCAGCTCAACTGTATGGTTATAAAAAGGCTCAAGTTGGGCCCATATATTGGTCAATCATGGATGGGTACACTAATGTCCCGATATGCGTCGTCCCTGCCGCGTCCCTGCGGCCACCATTTTAAATCCGAAACCACGGTTGCAATCTATCTCGCCCTGGACTCTCAGGAAAACATCACGGTATTCGTCAGATGTATGGTGCCGTCTCCCAATTCCGCGGGCACAACCCCTCCATTCCCTTTGTGTTATGATCTCATTCACACCAAAGTCATGCAGGTCATCTCGCTTATCGAAGGTTCCCTAGCGTCGATCACTCGACCCCCATAGCCTTAGCAGTTTCGTTCACGGATGCACGCCTTATTGAATCTCCGTCTTTTTACTTCTCACGTCCATCGTCAGATATCGAGCCCAAGTCCTGATAAACTGGGAATCATTGTACTAAACTAACAGGTCTCATTGACTGAGTTTGAGGGGAGCCGTGGCGTTCGTCTTTTTCCTAACCGTTGGCTTACTGGCATAACCTTACTGTGGAAACGGCATGTCGTCATAAACGCCATAGGGCTGAGACCTCATCGATGGCGGCATGTGCGGGACGAGTTCTAGTGGTGTCTAGTCCCGTAGGAAACGCGGCTGCATTGTGACGTCTTCCCTTGGGAAAGAAGAAAAAGAGCGGTTGAACCGATTTTGATCTTACTCACAACAGTGCCTTACAGTACTTTCAATCAGTTTCCTCCTGTCTTACAATCATCACAAAGAGTTTCTTTTTGATAGTTTCTCTCGACTTCGAGTTGTGTAGCGGGTCTGGCACAGCCAATATTCCTTATCATTTCCACACCCACGCTGCAACTGTAGTCGACCATCATGGCGAAAGCCCATAATGTCCTCCCATTCACCAACAAAGAAACCTCCAACGGACAAAACAATACCAACAATGTTGTAGGCCGAAGTACACGCTTCAACGTCGCATTGACAGCAAGATGGAAGAACGAGTTGGTTGCTGCGACTGCCGAGTTCGCCGGGACATTTATGTTTCTTTTCTTCGCATACGGTGGGACCCAGGTGGCCAATACTGCGGCGGAGTTTGAAAATCCAAATAACACTCGCACGCAGAACAACAGTCTCACCCAGGCACCCAACACGAGTGTGTTGTTGTACATCAGTTTGATCTTTGGATTTAGTTTGATGGTGAACGTCTGGGTGTTCTTTAGGGTCAGCGGAGGGCTTTTCAATCCTGCCGTAAGTCTTTTCAGTAGAAATGCTCTCATCAAATACCCCATCATACTCCACATGGTGTATGATTGTAAAAGACTCTGCTGACTGACGAATGCGAATAGGTAACACTAGGTTTATTTCTCATTGGTTCCGTGAACGGTATACGTGCAATATTGTGTTTCATCACTCAGATGCTCGCAGGAATTGCCGCAGCCGGCGCCGTCAAAGCCATCTTCCCCGGTCCCCTCAACGTCGCCACGACCCTCGGTTCGGGAATGACGCCTACACGAGGTGTATTTCTAGAGATGTTCCTGACGTCCATCCTAGTTTTCACCATTTTCATGCTCGCGGCCGAGAAACACAAGTCCACGTACCTGGCGCCCATTGGTATTGGTCTGGCGCTCTTCATCGCAGAGCTTGTAGGTGTCTTCTACACAGGTGGCAGCTTGAACCCAACTCGCAGTTTCGGACCCTGTGTCGTGAACAGAGAGTTCCCCGGTTACCACTACATTTATTGGTTCGGACCGCTCATGGGAACGCTGCTGGCTTGGGGCATGTACAGGATTGTGAAGTCAGTCGAGTATGAGACGGTGAACCCTGGCCAGGACTTTGATGATCACGAGGCTGCTTTGTTCAAGCCTCCCGATGATCCAGCACATCCAGAGCAGGTGGAGCGTCCAAATGTAGCTGCTATTACCGCAGAACGGGCAGTCAGGATGGCGAACGAGTCGAGCTCTCGCAGTCGTTCTAGGAATGGCACTAGGGACTTTTCGCAAAGTAGCCGTGGAAATCACAGCAGCCAAAGGGGCCACAGTGGTCAAAGAAACTATCTTGGAAACTTCAACGAGGACGACGCCGAAGAACCTTCAAGGTCGACTATCGGAGACATAGCCAGGGAACTGGAAAGGTCGGGTCATGTGGTTGGAGGTTCTCCTAATCAATGATTTATGACTGCAAAGGCCGGTTAGGGGTGGAGTTTTCTTTCCTCGTGAACACTTTTCTATTTCGAGGTATTTTTGTCTTTTCGTACATATTGTTTTATCACGGTGCATATAGGATGATACCAGGAAAAGTAATCTAGCGGGTAACAGGCAGTGAATTGTGTTCATGGTGAACCAAATTGAAAATGCGAAGGCGTTGGGAAATACGGATAGTGGAATTTCAATGATATCGTTATCTCTTCATTGCTCTTTCTCCACAGGTTTTCCCCCGTTCTTCACACCCTCTCGGCCTGCACTTCAATTTCTCGAGCAGAGACAGAGACGCATATCGCCGCTTCGCATCAAACCCTTCCGAAAATCTCCTAACCGTGATTCTGTCTTGTACACAATGAACCAAGCTAACGAATGAGCGATCATAGTAGCGAAAAGAGCAAGAAATATGAGGAATACTAGGAGAAAGATGCCGAACTGGAGTAAGGAGAAATGATAACGGGCATTGTACCATCTGGGAGCTGTAACTCTCTGATCAACTATTGTTTTCCCCATCCCAGGACATATGGTATTAGGGTTTCCGTCTGCTGGCGCATGCTCCATTTGATTTTGAGTTCTCATCATACTTTGCGTTTCCCCTCGTTGGTCTTCAACCCTCCTCTCAGTATTTTGTGCGTCATTTTTCAGATTCATTTCTATGGAAGACGACCTGTTGGATTCCAATATCGGGAAGGGCGCTTTGGGAAATGGCGGTTCCCACGGCTTCCTTGTCGTACTCCCATTGGAAACGTTGCTCACAGCGGGCGCGGGTTCGGTCGCATTCTCATTTACTCCGTCGAATCTAGGTTGGGACTTCGCAAACGCATGTATGCATTTCTGCTGCGAAATATCTTCACTTGCTCGCGAGGCCGAGGGAAGTGATTGTGGGGCGGATGGAAGTGTTTCAAAGTAGCGCAGGTATTGTTCCCAAATGATGGGAAGGATAATGAGTATGAAACACCCCAGAAGGTAGCTAAACATTCTTGCTCGTGGCGGGGGTCGGAATTTCGAGGGCAGCGCAAGATGATACTCTGTTTTGAATGGAGGAGGTATATGGCAGGTTTTGGTGATGGGCATCAATAGGTGTTGACGTATTTTTGTAGAAATTGTACAGAACCTGTGTCAGTTCTTTGGGCAAGGTTCTCTCAGTGTTTTTGGAAGGCTCGAAGGTTGTTGCTATTCTTGTCAGATTCGTCCATCACTCTTGCCCTATTCTTCCAGCAAATCTTCAACCCATCCCAATATTTCCCTTCGATCATCTTTGATCCTTGCGTATTCGAGAAGCAGTCTATATACGTAGACTAATGCATCGTTTCTGCTCAGCGCTCTGATGGCCCACTCCTTCCCTGTTTCAGCAACCCTTCGCGTTCTCTCGTCGTTGCCATCAGCAGAACTATCATCTGTCCCTGGTACGGCATCGTTTTCGTCAATGTAGCTTTCTTGCTTATCCCGCCGTGGCATTTTTGAAGGTGGTGTGTTGAAATGATGCTCGTGCTTTTCCATCTCTATATGCGCATGCGCAAATTCTTCAGCGTCCCCTCTTACCTGCGAGCCTGCGAAAAACTCCATTACTGCGTATAGGTCCACCAGCGTGGTGTCGAGCGGTATGAAGTGCAACCAAGGTATCACACGACTATCATACCATTGATGGTAAATGCTTGCTTTAAGAGTAAGCGTTCCAGATTGAAGGCCCGAAACAAAACTCCCGTTTTCATCGGAACCATCGCCATCCAAAACAGCGGCATACTTATATTCAACCGTTTTGTTGTTTGATGATAAAGTATCTTGGGGGATTAATGAGAAATATTCGCCTGTATAAGGACATGTGCCATTTACTGCATCTTCACTACACTGAAGATCAGTAAATGCGGCGTCTCCCCAGTTGTTCACCCATTCTGCCATCTTTGCACCCCGCTGTGTCTCCAAATTATACGCATTGGCTGGTAGAAGACGAAAATTCCTCGCGTAGCCTAGGCCGATTATGCTTTCATTACCGGCATGTATCAGCCCTTCGGCAATTTCGACGTGCGTTGCATTAAGCATAGCTACAAAGCGATGTCGATGGAAACGCTGCCAATTGTCGGCTGTGTTCTTGCCTCCAGTTGCAGGACCACGCCAGTGCAGTTTATCTTCCCGCTCATTCCACGGCACAGTCATACTTGACGATAGGTTCGATGTATTCCAGTCTCCTACGTTTGGAATGAGAATTTCGTTACTGACGGCGAGTTTACTTGTCGAAAACAGAGGGAATAACTTCTGCGTAACACTGTATTGCACAGGAGCTACAAATGCCCCATGCAGACCCTGCCACGAAGGGTGTTGACAAACGCTCAAAGCACTTGTGTGGTTCTGAACAAATCCATGAAATGTCCCACTGGGCAAGTCCATGGGAAGTAAAGCCGATGCGAGGTGCTCTTCCTTTGTATGTCCTTCTCGATGCCATATGTCCTGCATAAGTGGCTGATCACGCGTAGGAGAACCTGGTGGGCATGCAGGACGGACCAAAGACCAGAAGGGACGTGGACCCAGCCATTGGGCTGATGTATGTCGCTCTCGACCATGCAACCACTCTGGATCGAACTTCAACACTGGAATTTCTCCATCCTCGATAGGTGCGTATTCATTAATGGTCTCATTAGGTGGAGTCAGTAAAGGTTTCACGAATTGCAATGCCGTGTCAATCGTTTCCCACGGCACAAGCATTGCTGGGTCATCATTTACATTGACTGGTATGTCAAGGTCAGGTAGCTGGACATCTTCTGCTAGAGCCCGCAGCATCGATGCCGTCTGAGCCAACTTCTCATACAGAAACTCCTTTTTAGCAGCTATTGACCCGTTGCGAATAGTGATCTTGGGCGAAAAGGCATTTGCTGTCTGACGGAGACTGTGCGGTTCGATGCCTCTAAGGGGAGCGAGATCTGCGTAGATCTGATCGAAAAAGGGCTCGATGACGAGTGCGTTGCGTGTTTGGGCGAAGTTGTACCAGGCATCGAAACCTGGGGGAGGATGTCTATCTCTCCTCTTGCGATAGTTTTTCGCGGCATCAGCGAGAGTATGCGCTTCGTCGTTCATCAGAGCCTCATAGCGTTTCTGCGCGTCATCCATCAAGCGCTCAATCGGATGTCTATCCCTATGATTCGATTGTTCGACGTTAGAATTTGAAGTCGCATTTGCCACATGATGACTGGATCCGCTGCCAGTAGAACTTGCACCGAAACGCAACCTCGTCATCACGTTGCCCCATGTAGTAAGATACCAAATCCCGCCACATAGTAGTATCGTTGTGAAGGACATGACACGGAGTGCATGCCATGTGGGCTTTTGCGTAAGAGGAAACATTGGACTTCATAGAATGGACTGCGACGGCGAGTGGATACACACTAAGTCCAAGATCTAAAAACTTCGTAAACGAGTTTTAGCCAGCAAGGAGCATTGTTGATGGGTTTCAAATGCTTCGAGTGCTCGTTTTAAGGAGACAAAAAACAAGAGATGCAGGAGCGGTAGTGAATGTGAGCATTGTGAATGTGGGGTCACTATATTAATCGTAAAGTGATAGGCAAAATAGATGTAGATTAATCAACCAACAGTCGCGTATTGGCGGCTCATCCACAACACCGAGGAAATGTACATACTGAAATAACATAGCAACACTAGTAATGTACAACTTGAAAACCCAAAAGAAGTAGAAGTATAAAGTAAGTCGTAGGCCTTTCATGGTGATTATCATTGCAATATACAAAAGTGTTGGGGATATCACAATAATCAAGACAGTACACAATTCTTATTCCTCCATCTCTTGGTCGTCGTCTTCCTCATCGTAGTCCTCGCCTTCACTGTCTTCCTCGTCACTGTCCTCACCACTGCCATCACTTTCGCCCTCTTGTCCGGGGTCATAATCTTCCTCATCTTCATCTTCGAGATCCTGCAACTCCTGCTCTGCCTTTTGCAGTTCGCTCAAGCCGCCGTCATCATTTGCAGCTGCAGCACCATTTGCTCCTTTACCACCATTAGCCGGCGGGTTCACGTTCAGCTTCTTCGCCCTTCTCGCGTCTGCCATGCTTGCATCCTGCAAACCATGCTTCTGCACATATTCGTTTATGCCGGTGTAATCGTCCTGGTCCAACATCCCAAACTCAATATCCCCGTGTTGTGTGGTTATTACCATGTTGAAAGTGTTGCGCAGTATAGCGGTGTACGATATCGAATTGACGGATGCAAAGTCGAAGAACGCAAGGGGTTTCTTGAAGCCGTAGAAAATTCCTACAGATGTGAAGAAGAGATAACCTTGAGAAACTATTAGCGCTTGGACAAATAGAGTGATTAAGCGTGAAAAGCTGAGTTACCTTCTTTACTGCCTCTGTGTGCTTTGACATGGAATCCCTTCTCGCCTTTGCGATGGCTCTGAGGTATCGCGCTCTCAAATTCGTTGGCGTCAGGAAATACAACCATCTTTCCAGTGCCTGCCCTAGTCAAGCAATGCTCAATGGCTTCCGCCACTGGCGCAGGACCTGGGTCTTCGCCCTCGACGATATTTTTACCGGTCGCTTCCTCGAAAGTCCACACTATGGGCTCGGGGGGCGATGCTTTGAGATGATCGGGCACCGGATTCACTCCATCGCCATGGAGAGGAAGGACAACAAAGTTGTGTTGTCGTTTGGCTTTGTCGGGAATAGGCAAACAAAAGACCTGATCAACCTGAGTCCAGGGGATGCTAAATTCAACATTTCCTTCAGCATTGATTGCGCGGATCCCTCCATCCTTTTTGCTGTCCACTAGTTCGAGGGTGAACTTCTTGCGTTGAGGTATGGAAAAGCTGACGGCTGGGTATGAACGCCACGCTTTGAGTGAGGGGCTGGTCAACGCTGCAGATGTTGCTGCGCCGCCGTTTTGCACCCCATTACTGTCGTCGAATCTCCGTTTCTTGGATACAGGCTCGACTGCGGATTGTGATGTTCGATTTAGGATGTAGGTGGAGATGTCGCGGAACAAGGTGATTTGGGTGGGATCTTGGTCTAGAGAGAGTCTGGCGTCAGTTCAAGGCGCATTCGATTGCAAGAATAGAACGAGGACAACCAACCTATAGCGGCATGCACTCGCTTTCGCAGTTCAATATTGCCTGCGAAAGCGAGGTCGACTTCCTGGGGACGGACGCCAGGCATGGTGCTGTTTATTCGTTTAGTGCCGATGGGTATGATGGTAGGGATTGTTGGTGAGATGTGATGCGATGTAGCGCCCAATTGCAACTATTTTCTGATTCGGCGCATGCGACCACGTATAGAACGCGAGTCGTGCTTGGTGGAACGCGTTTTTGGTAACAAGGATTACAGGTGACTAATTGTCGATTGCTCCAATAAAAGCTTCTTTTGCCCGTTTGTTGACTTCAAAAGTTACAGCGTGGTAAATAAAGATATCCTTGGCTCAGCCAGTTACAGTTCATGATGACTAAGGAAATTCCTACTCTTAGTGAACTCTGACCTTACCCTATCAATCCATCATAGACCATTCGCTGGTAAAGACAACAACATCCTCAACACCCTTTTCTTAAGTAAAAAAAATAGGCACACGGCCCATGTTGTATCTATCACAGCCGTGCGTTCATCCACCTTGTTTCCCCTATCGGGTAATGACATGCTCACATCCAAGGGTTGGAGTTATCAGCGTCAATATTCCAATATTCGAATGCAAAGGCGATCACCCCCTCGGAGAGTTGATGAAGCCATTAATTGTTCAGAAACATAAGCCACTCAGATTGAATATAGCCGATAATCAATCTTTAATGCCTTGGGTACGGCATATACGTGGCTGTTTAGCACTGTGTATCAGCTTCAACCCCCACGAATCACCGCTAATCCACGTGAGGTAGCGCATCGAAGGTTAAAGGGAACCACGCACCGACGAACAGAAAGCCGGAGAAAAGCATTAACAACGCATCGTTATTAAAACCTTAGCTGCCCTTCATGTTGTTACCAGGGCGCCTCCCATTGCAAAACTGCCTCTGGTCCGTGCCTTGCGAACTTCTAACAGCATCTGTCTCGACTTCGGCAGTCCGACCACTCCTGGCCTCGGAAGCCCACCAGATGCATTGATATCCCACTGCCTGAAGATGCCTCGTCATACATGGGGACCTTTTGTTAAAGCGACTGCAGTTGAAGAAACCAAAGCAGCCCTATGCTCCACAGTACAGCATTAAGTGCCGAGCCGCAGGTCGCCGCTCAGGCCTTTTCCCCTGCACGACGTGTTCGAGAAATGCCAATCTACGGTGTTGACCACGGGTGACCCAGCATCGTCAATATCTACTGCGTACAATAAGCTCTTCTCCGTCTCCATGCCCCAATCTCTTTCATACCTCTCTTTCTTTCTTGGTGGCTTCTAGCCTCTTGGTCACTGTTTTGCTTTGATGAATTCATTTCTCAAGTTTGTTTGCTCTCGGTTTCTACGATAATATTTCAAGCATTGTTTCCTTCATAGTCCTATTCTCGTCCTCCACGATTCCCACAAAAAAAACCACTCGTCCGCTAAAATAGAAGATCCAAATCCGTCCGCCGAATCAACTACGATGAAGCCCCATTTCAAAGTCCCGTCCTCGTGGGGTAAACTCTCCCCAAAGAAGCCCGTCTTCAACCAACCCATTTCCCTCCAAAAGCACCACAAGATATCACGCGCTATCCACGCCGTCTTCTTATCTCTACTCATCATAATCTCCATCGTCGTCATTGTGCTCAAGGCCCTAACCATCAACTTCATCGAGGACAACCGCGATACTGGGTTCGAGTTCCAAAACTCGGAAAAGAACGTCATAATGGCCGCCCTCCCCAAACAGCTCCACACCACCCCAGCCAAACTAGCGCTCGTCTCAGGTGCCATTTCGACCTTTTTCAGTATCGGCCACTTGCTCTTCATCGTCATGGACTGGCGAGAGGGCAAAAAGACCCAAGCCTACGCTTTCCGCCGCAACATGATGTTTCTCCACTTCAGCAACAGCATCCTCATCCTCTTCGCCCTGGTCTCGCTCTACATGACGCACAAGTCGTCGTCGCACTTTAGCGAGCGTTATGTCAACTTCAAAGCCGACATCTCGTCGTCCTCCGAGGATAGCATGCGGTATAATCGCGGCACCTTCGATCTGGAGACGTGGTCGTGCGAGCTGGCTAAAGTGCCCGGTGCGAGTATGGTCGCGGAAGACTACGGCAGGCAGTGTGCGGTGGAAATCGCGGGCCGTGGGATGATGGTCCCGTGGTTGATTTTGGGCTGGGGAATGGCTGGGCTGAGTATTTGGGGCATGATTGGCGGGTGGAGGGATGCCAATGGGCAGCGAGTCAAAACCGATTCGGTCGAGGTGGAAATGGGCAAGATGAGAGCTACGGACGAGGATTGATTCATCGCCTACTTTCATCGCCTCGGGCTGGATTCCATTTCTCGCTTTCCTTTCATGATCCTCTCTCTGGGCACAGTTTTTTCTGTTCCTGTCGTATGATGCGCTTTTTCCTCATTGCCACGCATACCGAATTGCCCTGCGTTCTGGCACCTGATTAATCCGAATGATACCCTTCCTTCCCTTCACGTTCTTTACCGCCGCACGGCTCAACTTTCTTACATTCTTTTCCCCATCCCAAGACTATAGATCTTTTCACTCCTTGCTGGACTAAGAGGATTCCTTCTATCTGTCAACGGATGCGGCCCAATCGTTTCCGCCGGCGAGCGTAATTTTTGAGTATTTTCCTTTTTGGTCCCTTTCTAGGACTTTTTCTTGTCGGTGGAAAGTTGGATGACTGATCCTGGGACGGTTGTTACTGTCATGGAAGCGAACTGTGAGCGATAATCCAAGTGCTGGTGTTTGTCGTAAGGAGGAAAGTGGGTCACACAGATCTCAGGGGAAGGCTGGCAGCAATAGGCGGAGGAGACGTTCGGTTTCTTCTAGTCTTGATCTGCTCTGTTGTTTATCAATATAATGAGTTAATGGTCGGAACTGCTATTCACAAATGTCAATAAGTTACGGCAGCGAAGCTTACACATTGACAATCCTGTACTTCGCATTACAACAAGCATGCGTCAAGGTGTCAACAATTACATTTATCGGCGCCACAGACGGGACGACAAGGTGGGGGCCTCTTAAACCTTACTAGAAAGTATAAAAGTCCCAACTAAAAGTACACATGGGATGACATACTTAAAGTTTGGGGTTGACTCACATATGCAGGGTCTTGGATTTCCCACATGACGTTTGCAGAAGCTGGCTTCTTGGGGTAGGGGGTGGACGAGAAGAGTGGTACGTTATCGCTCTTTGGCTAGGACTGTAGTTACATACAAATATTGTACGTCAGGACACATGTCGTTGGGTGAGGCGGAAGGTTCTCGTCACAGTTACGTTATATACATCATCGCCGGTGAAAGAAATGACATTAGCAATAAGAAGAATCTATTGAACAAAACTAAGCATAAATTGATGTCTATTATACGTGAAAGCGAGAGTGTCCCGCTCGTCCTTGAGTAACAAAGGAGAATGACCATAAACCGGCACCATCGCCGTGTGCTATTGGCGATCGAAAAAAAAAAAAACACTAATACCACGCATGAACGTGACCTACATAGGTAATGTAAGGTACATGAAGCCACAATTGGCGAACTCGCAGATGCCTCGCAGGAAATAAATCCACAAAGAGAAAGGAAAGAAAAAAGAAAAATCCGCCCGTGCTCCCGTGTATGTGGAAGTTGAAAAAGGTGATGAGACGCTATGCAGTGAATGCCAAGTCGTTATCGTAAATGCGCCTATCCTCGCTGTGACTAGTGATGTTGTGGAGGTCAACGATAGGTTGGGAAGGCGGTTGGAGGATGGCGGGGTATCGTAGTTGTTGTGTAGGAAAAATTCAAAAGCAAGAAATTGTGCATCGGCCCGGTATCATGACAAGACGCAAAATTTACCAAGCTCCAATGCCGGCACTGTTCATGCCATATGTTCCGCTGAGAAGTTGGTCCCTGACTGACACATTACCTGCAACACCACTCATTGCAGTGTGTTGGGTCTCATGCCCCATCCAACCAAGACTGCCTCGTAGGACATTGACGGCTTCTTGCATGCGACCTCCGGAGGCCTCGTTGTGCTTTGCAATTTTTTGGTCCCAGCCTCCATATTGTAATTGGATTCCTCCAGCTTTCTTTGATGCCTCTCTAATAACTGCCGCCCAAGCCTTGGCCATCTCTTCATACGCTTCCTGCTTATGACGGTTGTGTTGAAAGTTGTCCCAGTCGGGTAGTCGATGGATAAAATCGGTGGCACCATCCAGAAACGCGAGAGATATTGCGGGTTGTGGTTCGTTGGGGGGTAGAAAGTGGGGGGTGAAATCCTTTAGCGACTCAAGCATCTCCATGAGCTGGTGGCGGACACGATTGTACGCATAATCGGAAGACGAACGGCCGCCAAAGGGGAAGGCTGCCTGGAACTTCGACTCATATTTTGCCAGCACTTCCAAAGTTGACTGTACGCTCGGACGGGGTGCAGTGCTGACCACTTCATTTCCAACGTCAGGATGGCGGTCGCAGATGGACTGCAGCAAGTTCCGCATCTCTTCTGCACTCAAGGTTTCTAGTAGTCGTGAAAGAGGGAGTGGTCGACCGGATATATTGGTACGCATGCGCTTGGGTTGACGGGGAAGCGGACGGTTTTGAATAGCTGGCGAGCCCGAGGGAGATGCGGACATGCGATCATCGTCGCCACCACTGCTGCCTTCATCATCGGCCTTTCGCTTGCGAGTTGACACGCTTGATGGAGGAATAACTGTAGAAGAGTGTAAGTGAGCTGGTGTGGATTTTTGAGTTGAGGGTAAGAGGCTTGTGAGACGTACGGTTGCGGGTAGGCGAGAGCCTGTGAGGGGGTACGGCGAAGTGGTTATTGATGACATTCATGCTGGCGGAAGACGAGAGCCTGCACTTTCCAGACAGTACTGGCGAAGGCTTCGAGGACTTTGCTTCGAAGCCGTTATAAAATGTTGATCAAGCGTGAAGGCGTGCGGTTGTGGGGCGATGGGTGCGGTGAGGTACGTTGTTATGGTGATGTAGGCAAGTAGGTAGGGTCAAGAGTTATTGAAGAAAGGGCAGGCGGCGCTAGAACGCACAAGCCACAAGCGTGGCCAATCACGAGCGTCGGCAAACCTTGTCGCCAACACAACCCAACCGTACCACCACCACATTAGCCGAAATACCCTGGACGTGGACGAGGCGATAGGAATCGAATCAGCAGCCAACATCATATTATCACGGGGCATAAGTATAAAACACACAAATAGATGGACACATTGGCTGGGAGTGTGGGGGATCTGTCGACAGAAATGCAGTGTGCAACTGCGGCGACAGATCTAGTGAAATTGCTATTCTGATTGTGTAGGGGCACGCCCTTTGCAGACGCATGTGGGCGTCAATACTTACCTTTCCAATACAGTAGCATACCTATAGGCCTGCACACACGACCTACTTTATAAGTTTCCGTGACATTCAGTCTTCTGTATCGAGTTGTGCGGCTTTCCCTCCCAATAATCGTACACAACGTCTGGAAATCTCTCTAAAGGTAGAGACTCTGAGCGGCGATGATATCGCGCCTAATCAGAACGAGGGCGGCTTCGAACTTCTTTTCCAGCTCTTCGCTGCCCATGGTTTTGGCTGCCTGAGCAATCTGTCGAAGAAGCTCCTCCAGGCGTCTGAACAAGCGGATAAGACTGCCTTCGTAAACATCCGTCATTTTACTAGAATACTGTTAGCGCCCAGCCTACAAAACCCAGAGTCGTACGTACCAAATTTCAGCAAAAGATGAACCTTTCGCCCACGAATGAACTACTTCCATGAGTTCAGACTTGAACGATTGTAGATACTCCTCTTCGTTAACGGGCAGCTTGCTCTCCTGAGAGATCTTCGCAATTACTCTCGCTTGATTCTGGATCTCGCGGTATGCCTTCTGTAGCGGCTCTTTCAACGCTGGGGACTCGCTACATTTTTCTTCAAAGATGAAACAGCTTAGGCAGGCCGCACATTGCTCGGGCGTCAGTTCATTGAAGAAGCGGTTGAACAGAAGCTCGCTAAGCACCAATTCGTCACCTGTGCTAATTTCGCAAGCAACTCTTGCTTTGATCTGGACAACATCGGCCTCGTCAATGAAACCTAGTCGCCGTAGGACTCGCTTCCTACTCTTGAGCTCATCAAGCTGGATCACCGACAATGCATTCGCAATATCTTTCTTGATGCTCTTGATCTTATCGGTCAATCC
This sequence comes from Periconia sp. R9002, assembly GCA_023627715.1. Lineage (NCBI taxonomy): Eukaryota > Fungi > Ascomycota > Dothideomycetes > Pleosporales > Periconiaceae > Periconia > Periconia sp. R9002. The sequence continues at coordinate 70,748 of JAMAHW010000046.1, read as the reverse complement.
CATCTTCTTTGAATACTGACTGTACAGTTCTGGTAGTCTAGGCGAGTTGTGGAGAGGGTTGGAGAGGAGACGCGACTCAAGCACTTCGATTTTCTGGGCAAAATTAGCTAATCCGTTCATATGGCACCATGTGAATACCTACTCGCAATAAACGCTTGAAACTCTCGTCATGGATTTTCATATTTTCGATCGGATCCAAGATTGCAATTCCATCTGGAAATCGCTTCTTGACCTCATCCAAAGCTTTGCGCACCTTGGATTTTGATTCGGTCGTATCTACCCGGTTTGGTAAGAAAACACGCAGATGGCCAATGGATTCGATGCAATTCAGAATGATGGGGACGGTCTCCATCTTTCCTTTGTCTCCTGGTGGTGGTGGGCGAACGCCGGGTGGCAAGTCACCATTATTATGTGGGACATGGGTGACATCGCTAGCTACCAAAAGCAGGGCGTCGACCAAGTACGATTCTTGAGGCGGAATGTTTTCACCCTTGTTCGTCTTTCGCACTTTGAATTCTACCACTGCGCCCCAGCCAAAGTCGTAATCCTTGTATTTGACCTTGATCAAACGACCTGGCTGAAGGAACTGAAGACAGTAATTTGGATGCATGATGACATCTCGCATGTCTTTAGTATGGTTGTCTAGTTGTTGCCGCAGCTGGTAGTACTCTTTGATTGAAGTCTCATCAGTGATTACCATCTGTGCTCGCTCGTTTTCGAGGTCCTGTAGTTCTACAAGGTGTCAGCGACAGCTACTACTTCATCATAGAAGAGAACTTACCCTTTTCAAGGTTGGAAACACTCGCCGTGTTTTGAAACTGGAAGAAACATCGCTCCAACATATATTCGGGCGATATTCCCTCGACCCTAACCAGGTTCAGGATCATGTTGTAGCCAAGATGGAATGCTGAGTTGAGGTTGTCTTGCTGGCCACGAACAATTTCCTTTGCAACAGCGGGCTCCATAGCTTCGTCGATCATCATGATAACAATACCGCGCTCGTCCAAACCACGACGACCGGCTCGACCAGACATCTGGATGAACTCGGAAGGAGTGACCCATCGTTGCGAGACACCATCAAACTTACGCACGCTGGTGAACACGACTGTCTTTGCAGGCATGTTGAGTCCGATGGAGAATGTTTCAGTGGCGAACAAAACTTTGATGAGGCCTTCTTGGAACAGGATCTCAATCGTCTCTTTGAGGATAGGGAGAAGACCAGAGTGGTGGACACCGATACCCCTACGCAACAGAGGCAAAATGTGTTTGATCTGGGGCAATTCACGATCCTCCTCAGACAACGATGCAATGGCACTGGTAAAAACCTTGGACACCATGTCCTTCTCCGACTGGTCGTTGAATGACAGTTGGCTCATATCCAAAGCGTAGTTCTCGCATTCGCGCTTGCTGAAACTGAAGACAATGACCGGGTTGTAGCTTTTAACCATGATCATCTTGACGATCTTGTAGATATCCCCCCCCTCTTTGTTTCCGCCTTTGTTGGTCCGTTTGTCTTTACCTTTTCCCTTACGCTTGGCTAGAAAATCTGCTGCATCAGTGCCAGCTTTGTCTGCTATAGTCGACATTGCCTTTTGGAAGTTCTCTTCGCGGAACACGCCTTTCTCATCGACAACCAAATGAATGCCATCGGCACCAGCAGGGAAGAAGTAGTGTTGCAATGGCGTCGGTCGGAAGTCGGTATACACAACGTGGCACGGCTGGTTGTGTGTCTTGGTGATCCACTCCGCAAACTGCATAGCATTCGGGATAGTGGCAGAGAGGAACACATATCTGACTTTGTCGGGAAGAAGAATGATTGTTTCTTCCCACACTACACCACGAGACTTGTCTCGCAGATAGTGTACTTCGTCAAAGACAACCCAAGCCACTTCGCGCATGATTTCGGAGCCTCGGTATAACATTGAGCGCAGAATCTCTGTGGTCATAACCAGACATGTTGCCGTAGGATTTATGGTGACGTCTCCTGTCATAAGACCAACATCGCCAAATTCTTCCAGAAACTCTCGGTACTTCTGGTTACTGAGCGCTTTGATAGGGCTCGTGTAGATGACACGCTGGTTGTTCTTCAAGCACTGGGCAATAGCATATTCAGCTACCACGGTCTTTCCTGCAGATGTGTGAGCAGACACGAGGACACTTTCGTTCCGCTGAATAGACGCAATAGAGACCTGCTGAAAGGGATCGAGGGTAAATGACCACTTCCGGGCTGGTTCGGCAGGTTGACGGTGTTCAGCGATGGGCACGTAATCGTAATCAGGCGGAAGAGCGACCTGGTGGCGAACTTGATGCGAAAGCACGACAGCCTGTCCATCCTGTGTTTGGCCTTGAAGTCCTGCGGCAGCCGCAACTTCACGAGACTGTTCCGTCTCGAAAGCGTCCGTTACCACAGGCTCGGCTTCATTGTCGCGTTTCTGGCGTTTGGGTAACTGGTCCTCCGATCGTTGCGGGGAATCGTCGTCGTCGTTGGCAGGAACGGGAACATCAGGCATAGGGGCATCTTCTGGCTCGGGTGATTTCACATCACCGTTGGCCTGGCGCTTCTTGCTCTTCTTGGGCGCGTCCCTCGCCGCCTGCGGGGTTTCGTCCAAGACGTCGAAGAGGTCATCCATGGTAGAATAGCGTTGCAATTCTAACAGTGTGTGTATAGTAAGGTAGAGCGATAGGTGCTTCCACTTGAAGTCACAGCTCCCGCGACAATGTCCCTTGCCAGGTCCTTGCCGGGTAGGTGTGGTTGTGATCGTGGTATGCGGCGATAGAAGCAATGGTAAAGACTTGGAAAAAGTGCGAAGTAGGCGCGACTGCAAGCAGGCCGGATGCGGTTAGCGGATTTCGCAGCCAAGCTTTCGTGGCACCCGCATCATTCGATCCGTCGTCCACTGCAGCAGCTCTCCCAAACCGAACAATCAAACACCCTCTCCACTCACCACCAACGCCAACGTATGTTCACTCCCGGAATACCCTCAATTGAGTTTCTCTAACACGGCTCAGGATGATCTCTCGTGTTGCTTACCGTGCCGCCGCGGCCCCATCCCTCGTCGCCCGTCGTGGCTTCCAGACCACCCGCGCCCAACTCTCTTCTCCATACCACTACCCCGAAGGCCCCCGCAGCAACTTGCCCTTTGATCCTCTCAAGAAGGGCTTCGCTTTCAAGTACTGGGGCTTCATGGGTGAGCTTAGCCACGCCTCAATGGCACCCTGCGCAATCGGCTAACTTGAACAGCAACTGGATTTGGCCTTCCCTTTGGTCTAGCCGGTAAGTCCTTTGACAATGCTCATGCTATCCCATATCTAACCACAGTTTTTTTTTGCAGTCTGGCAAACGAAGAAGAACAAGCCTTAAACAGTTCTTGTATATGAAGAAAAGCTCTCAGGCAAAGGGGCGTTCGATGGAGGAATTTGTAGAATAAGTGGACGTTCCCACGAACATTCTGTACTACACACGATCAGCATCAAATTTCATTGGCAGTTCACACATTTTGTGCTTGCATGTTGTGACTGTATCGATGAATATACTCTGATCGCGGTACACATGGTGCCATGGTTGTCGGAGCAAGCCCGTTCGGCGAAAGCTCGGCTATTGGAGCTTCTAGCTAAAGTGCAGAGCAAAATTTCCCGCCACGGACTGAACCACAACACTCAATGACAAGTTTACGGATAGTTACTCTTTTTTCGCCATGCGCAATTTGAGAATCGTTGGGCGGTCGCTGCTGCGATTTTCCGGCGAGGATCCATTGCCCCTCACCGCCACAGCCTGGGACGTCACATCGAACGCGCTCGTGTGTGCGTTTGGGCCTACCGAATCACGTGCCACTATCGAACTCAAAAGACTTCATGTATACCATGATGACAATGGTGTTCAGGAAAGACTCGAAAGCGTTGCAGCTTGGGACGCGCCCTGTCCCCTACCTTCGCTTACACATGACTCAATAGTAAATCTCCACCACTTTTCAGACTCATCTACAACCTGTCTTGTGCTGGCTGGGGGAGATATCATCCTGGTTCGCCAGTACCCCGAGGATGGCGAAGAACTGGTGGAAATTGTGGGATCTGTAGATGCAGGCATCTCAGCTGCTGCTTGGTCTCCAGATGAGGAGTTGTTGGCTATAGCTACCCAGGCCGATACTTTGCTATTGATGAGTCGAGATATCGAAAATATCGCGAGTATTACTCTTTCACCTGATGATGTCAACGCATCTAACCACGTCTCTGTGGGATGGGGAAAGAAGGAGACTCAGTTCAAAGGGAAAAGAGCCAGAGCCTTACAGGACCCCACCATGCCTGAGACTGTCGACGAAGGCGTGCTAAGCCCCCTGGACGATCGATCAGTGACTATAAGCTGGCGGGGTGATGGTGCATATTTCGCTGTGAACAAAGTCGAGCAGGAACGCCGACGTATGATCCGTGTCTATTCAAGAGAGGGTCAGCTTGATAGCGTCAGTGAGCCCGTGGATGGGCTCGAGGGAGCTCTTAGCTGGCGGCCTTCTGGCAACCTCATCGCAGGGATCCAGCGTTCGAAAGACCGCATGGAAGTGGTGTTTTTTGAACGTAACGGTCTTCGCCATGGGCAGTTTGATTTACGGTTTACAATTGAAGAGTTACAATCTCTGTCGACGCCACTGACGCTACGGTGGAACAGTGACTCCAACGTTTTAGCCGTAATGTATCAGGATAAAGTTCAGTTCTGGACGATGAGCAACTATCATTATTACTTCAAGCAAGAAATAAAACTCCCGGATCATACCGCAAAAAATGTCTTATCTACCTGGCATCCCGAACAACCTCTATTGGTGGCGTTATCGACGGCTGAAGCCCTGCAAGTTATCGAGTACGCTTCCATTGTGGCCTCTGGTTCGGTCGTGCCGCCGCATGATTTCGGCGTTGTCGCATCAATTGATGGACTTTTACTGAAGCTGACCCCTCTGAGGATCGCCAACGTACCACCACCGATGTCACTCCAGCAACTGGCGTTGAATCATAAACCTGTCGATGTCGCGTTTTCCATGGCGGGGACTCAGTTGGCCGTTCTATCAGACAAGTATCTCACAATATACGCTGTCAACTTAGAAAAACGACCTGTACCCGTGCCGACTCTCCTTTGGCAAAGCAAAGGGTTTGTAGATGTATCTCCTCGACAAGTCACGTTCCTTGACCACGATCGGGTTTGCGTTCTGGCTGATAGCTGGGCTGAGGAAGAGAGCAGTATCTGGATCAGCGAGGGCGAAGAACTCCTACCCCGTGGTGTTGTTTTGGAACCGCAAAGGGTTTCCTCAATCACTTCCAGTGTGGATTTTGGAAAACTTTATGTGACATCCCTTGAAGGAAATATACACGAACTACTTTTCAACGATGCTGCAGAGGATATACCACTTCCAGCTTCATTCGTGACCAATCTGCCGTCTTTTGCACCGGAAGTGAAGATAGCTGTTCTGGAAGGAAAGGTGAGTTCAATCCTTCAAAAATTCTGGGTGATGAAACTGATTAAAGCAGCCTGTGGCTTTTGGATTGACTAAGAGCGGAGTATTGAGTGCAAATGATCGAATACTAGTTCGAAACTGTACATCGTTCGTAGTGACGCTTACGCATCTCATCTTCACCACCACTCAACACTTTCTAAAATTTGTTCATTTGAACAGCGTAGACGAACTCGAGGTACCCGCGGATGAGCCGCAAACGGATGAACGATGTAGAAATGTGGAACGCGGAGCCAGAATCGTGACAGTCGTACCAACAACATATTCCATCGTTTTACAGATGCCAAGAGGAAATCTCGAAACCATTTACCCTCGAGCTCTTGTTCTTGCAGCAATTCGACGCAGCATTGAGGCGAATCGCTACGACGAAGCATTCCTTACTTGCCGGAATCAACGTGTAGACATGAATATTCTACATGATCATGATCCGGAACGTTTCATGTCTAGTATTTCCCTAATCATTAACCAAATCAAGAAGGTTGAGCATCTGGATTTGCTTCTTTCACAACTTAGGTATGTCTGATCTACCACGACAGAGTTCAAAACTAATCCCATGTAGGAATGAAGATGTATCCACGACGATGTACAAGGAGACTCTGAAAACCAAAGATCAAGTCAACAAGGAAACGCTCACGCCCGAGCACATCAATTCCAAAGTGAATCGCATCTGCGATGGATTCTTAGATGTTCTTCAGGAGCCACAATACAAAGAAGACCATCTGCAAAACCTTATCACAGCCCACGTATGCAAAGTCCCCGCGGACTTGGAGTCTGGTTTGCAAATGATAGGACGACTTCAAGGTATATATGTTTCCAACACCTACTATCGATCTATCCTGATAGTCCACAGAATCCAAAGATCCACTTACCGAACGAGCGGCTGAACACATCTGCTTCCTTGCAGACGTGAACCAACTTTACGATACATCGCTCGGAATCTACAACCTTGAGCTTGCCCTCCTCATCGCACAACAATCCCAAAAGGTACGTCTCGATCCACGATTCCCACTCTTCAACCATAAAACTCACATATAGCAAACAGGACCCACGAGAATACCTCCCCCACCTCCAATCTCTCCACGACCTCCCACTTCTCCGCCGCAAATATGCAATCGACGACCAGCTAGGCCGCCGAACCAAAGCCCTTGGCCACCTCAAAGAACTCGAAGCCTTCGACGAAGTGAAGCAATACGTCCAAAAGCATACTCTCTATTCAGAAGCCCTCAGCCTCTACCAATACGAAACGCCTCATCTCAAAGCCATCATGCAGCTCTACGCCGACCACCTCCGCAGCACCAACAAGCACAAAGAAGCCGCCCTCGCGTACGAATACCTCCAAGACCACGCCTCAGCATGGCCATGCTACCGCTCCGCCAACCTCTGGCGCGAAGCCCTCTCCTCGGCCACGCTGGCCGACGTGACACCCTCCGAGCTGCAATCCCTCGCCACGTCTCTCGCCGAAGGCCTCGCCGAAGCCAAAGAATACCTCGCCGCCTCCACCATCTACCTCGACCACCTCTCCGACCTCCCCACCGCCACCCGCCTCCTCTGCCAGGGCTGCCACTTCGCCGACGCGCTCCGCCTCGTGACGCTGCACAAGCACGCGGCGCTCATCCAGGACATCATCGACCCGGCGCTCGCAGAGCGCAGCGGCGACATGACCGAGTTCCTTGCCGACATGAAGACGCAGCTCGCGGCCCAGCTCCCGCGCCTGCACGAGCTGCGCACCAAAAAGGCCGAAAACCCACTCGCCTTCTACGAGGGCGTCGACGAGTCCGACATCCCGGACAACATCTCGCTCGCGCCCACGGACACGACGTCCGGCGGCACCTTCATGACGCGGTACACGCAGCGCTCGACGGGCACGGGGACCATCAACACGCAGACGACGCGCAAGACGTCCAAAAACAAGCGGCGCGAGGAGCGGAAGCGCGCGCGAGGGAAGAAGGGCACCGTGTATGAGGAGGAGTACCTTGTGAATTCCATCGAGCGGCTCATTGAGCGCATCAACGGCATGCACGATGAGATCCAGAGGCTTGTGGAGGGTCTCGTGCGGCGTGGGATGCGCGAGCGCGCGGATGCCGTTGCGACTGCGGTTCAGCAGGTTCTCGCGCGCTGTCAGGATGCTGTGAGGGAGGTGTATGCGCCTCAGAGCCAAGCGGTAGAGCAGTTTCTTCCAATTGCTGGGGGAGTGGAAAGCGGGGAGGCGTTTCGACCTTCTGGAGCGGATAAGACGCTCTTGGATAGTCTCGCCGAGGTGGAGAGGAAGCGTGTGGCTCCCGTCGTCAAAGGGTTCGAAAAGTTGGGACTGCTGGGTTAGAGATTGGTGGATATGTAGGACGGATTGGCTGCTCATTTTCTCTCTGCTGTGATAGATGGATTTAGAGATAGCTGCCATGTACCTGGGGGAAAAAAAGTGTCGTATACATGTACCCATGACAACCAACGTCGGATGCTTCTTGTGTAACGGTCTAAACTGTGTAGAAAACATAACATCTTTGCACTCCTCGAATAGGAAGTAGATGTTGTTCAGTAATACTGTTCTTGTTTTTATTTTCAATTGTTGGTTCTTAATTTTACATCTTGTCTAGGTTTTCCTCCCAATCAGATGGCTCTTCTTTCTATGTTGGCCCATTTCACGCCTACCTAATTCTTGTATCCAATCTCAGTCAAACTCTCCTTCAAGCTCTCAATAGCTTTGTTGATATCAGGCCTGGCCGGATCCGTTACGCTAACACCCATGTGACCGAAACGAATATACTTAGACGCAATTTCCTTGTGAAGGCCGCCAGCAAAGATAACGCCCTTCTTCATCAGGCTGGGGATGACATCGGGCGGGGACACGCCCTCGGGAAGGTAGATGGCAGTCATTCCGTTGGCTTGGTTCTCTGGCTTGGAGGCGAGCTGCTTGAGACCAAAGTCGGCCACAGCCTTCTTGACCTTTTGAGAGGCAGCTTTATGGTCTGCGAAACGCTGCTCGAGAGGTCGGGAGAGTATCTGGGTCAGGGAAGTGTCTAGGGCGCGGACGAGTTGGGGCGAAGGGGTTGCGAAATATGAAGGTTTCTTGGCCTCATAGTTTTGCATTACTAGAAAGGAGTTAGATGCAGGTCCAAAAAATGGGGAGTAGAGGTCGTTACGTACTTGGCAACCAGTTCTTCCACGATCCAAAGTACGATGTCGGCCTTGTCTTACGGGCCTTGAATCTCTCGATTGCACGGCCCGACACCATGAGGATACTCAAACCTGCAGGGCAGCCGATACCCTTCTGGGATGCAGTAAGAACCACGTCGAGTTTCCAGTCGTCGAACCTGATTTCTTCACTGCCGACACTGCATACGCCATCTACAACAACCAAGGTATCCGGGCTGACTCTGTGCACAAGCTCGCTCAATGCCTTGATTTCGCTGAGCACACCTGTACTTGTGTCGACATGAGTCACAGTAAGGATCTTGTAGTTCTTCTCCTTCAGTGCGGACTCAACCTCATCGAGCTGTGGCCGTTCGCCAATAGGAGCCTTGAGTTGTGTAGCTTTGACGCCATATGTCTCGAAGCAATCGGCAAACGAATCGGCAAAGTATCCAGTGTGGAGAACAAGGACTTCATCGCCAGGCTCGACAAGGTTAGCAGCGACCTGGTCCCAGCCGAGGGTGCCAGAGCCGGAGATGACAAAGGGTTGCGAGGCGGGGTCGGTTGTCTGGAAGAGCTTGCGCAGGTTGGCTAGGACATTGCCGAAGACGTTTACGAATGGTTGGCCGACGTGGGATTCACTAAAAAGTTGGGATTGTATCAGTATTAAGGCACACAAGGCAGACTGATTCGAGAGATATTTACCTGAAGTGACCCATAGCCTGAAGGACGGCATCGTCGAACTCAATGGGCCCAGGAATGAGCAATGCAGGATGGGGTGGTTGAGTAGACATTTCAGCGGGTATGGGGGGTATCTCGGGGATTTGTTTTTGGGGTTGGGGTGGTTCCTGGGACTCTGGAGGCTTCTTGGAGGGGATGATGTTGCCTTGCTCGTCGACAAAGCGTGCGCTTCGCTCAGTGGAAAAGGGAGTGTTCAATTCGAGGAAGGGGGTCGCCTTGGGCTCGAGGTGGCGCGAGAAGAGGTCGAGCCGCGAAGATGGGCGTGAGGGCGCCAGGGTGACGACACGGGGGGTTAAGGAGGGGTAGAGGCGGGAATTGAAGGCTCCCAGCAACAGGCGGCGCGGGGTAGCCAGCTTGGTCTGCTACTCAAGCTTAGCCCAAGAATGGGGTGGAGTGGAACGTGGGAAGTCAAGGGGGCCGGGGTTCGGAGCCTTGAGAGAGAGAGATAGATGGTGGTGAGCGGAATGCCAATTGAGGGCGATGGAGAGAAATAGGATCAATTGGTTCAAAACAAGAACAAAAGCCTCTTCAGCCAATGAATGATTGTGTATGTATCGTAAGTTGGGTGAGATATATGTACCTAATGAGCGAACTTGGGAGAGATGTTGTGAATTATTAAACGACTATGATGAAGGGAAAAAAGCAATTGGTGATGGCTTGACGATTCCGCTCCGATATCCGCAGCCGGCAGTTCAATTGGCTCCACCCAGCACTTGAGGCGACAAACAGTCAACTGTACATAGGTACGCACACAGGTATGTACAGGTACCGCCCAATCAAATGCAACTCTTACCCTCCGCTTGAAATGACTAAAAGATGGGTTTATTTTGTTGTTAGCGTCTACAATATCCAATGTATGTACAGATCCATTGATGTCTCGAGTTGTTCAAGAGAGATCACGTGATGTCGAGATCAGATAAGATGCGGCTGATAATCTCCCTCCCTCCATGTTATAGAAATGATGTTTGTTTATGTCGGGGAGACCCTGGTAAACACTGCGCCAGCACCACCATCAAACCTCAGCTCCAGACACAAAACACACCCCCACCACGGTTCCATGTCTCATATCAATCCATTCGTACCATAGCGCCGCTTTCTCAATTCAACATCACCTCAATCCCCTCGATAATCGCACTCACCAACCTCTCCTGCTTGCTCCCCTGCTTTCTTCTACCCCTTGCTTTGCGACAATGCGCCTCACACGTGCAGCGTTGCGCGCCGAGGCCCAGCAACCAGACATCGAGACATACGACGCGTCAAAACCCCCCGCGAACCCCCAACCCAACGATGATCGCGTTCCCTTGAGCGATGTCTCCGGAAATACGTCCATAGAGCTTGATGCCGAGGAAGCCGCCCAAGTCCAATCTCAAAAGATGCCACCTAAGAAAAGCAAGCCAAAGGCTGGCGCAAAGAAAGGTGCAAAAGGAAAAAAGGGAAAGGCGGTCAAAGAAGACAACACCCTCGCGGTTGAATCCGTCCAAGATGAGCCGCTCGCTGCAGGGAACCCGGCCGCCGATGCAGCCGTTGCTGAGCTGGCAGAACAAGCCCCAGAAACCCATGAGCGACCTGCCAGTCCACCACCACCTGTGCGCTCGTTGCGCATGACGCGCCGCCAATTGGCTATGCAGGAGGAGGAGCTTTCTAGGCCCTCTCAACCTTGCCCTAACCCAGCCGACGATGCCCCTGCTGTTGATTTGGAAGACACTGTCGCAGCAGCGCAACAGACAGAAAACGCTGCCGAACCGGAGAAGGAAGTCATTGCACAATCAATAGAAGAAGCAACGCCAGCTGAAGAGGTTCACGCCGAAATTGCAGAAGAAGCAAAGCCGGCTGTAAATGTGCAAGAAGAAATTCATGAATTGAAGGTTGAGCCGCCAATTGCAGCAGAGCAAGAACTCCACGACTCTGAAATTGCCCCCACCACCCCGAATGCTACTGCGAACACGCCTACCGTGGAGATTTTTGCAGAGCCTGAGCCCAAGACTTTGACTTCAGAAAAACCATGCGACGAGGAGGCAACGCCAGCAGCAAGTCGCACTCCCAGCCGACCGTCCTCACGCAGTCCCTCCAAATCGCCAATGCGCCTCGAAGAATCCATCGAAGCATTCGACGCTTTGGAGGAAGCTCTCGAGAATGTAGGGAAAGCAATTCCTCTATTCGACCAGTCGGCCGATGAGGCGCCACAGAAGAAGGCCCTCCCCAAGACAACTACACCCAAGAAGAAGTCCCCTGTAGTAGCCCGTGTATCGAGAAATCCCAATGCAGCACCCAAATCTCTCAAACCAACCACAACCAAGCCTCTCTCTCGTCCATCTCTAGGACGAGCGTCGAGCGTACGGGCTGCGTCATCATCCTCGGCCAAAGACCAAGCCGCCCGCAAGGCATCAGGAGAAACGGTCGACTACCTAGCTTCCAAACGTCGTCCCATCAGCATGTCCTTCCCCACGCCTCCTCCACCGCCAAAATCCCAGCGCGCTCCTACCAAAGCAGCGTTTCAGCTTCCAGGCGAAGCCATCGCCGCCAAACTCAAAGCCCAAAAGGAAGAACGTCTCAAACGCGAAGCAGAAGCAGGCTCAGCAAAGAAACCACGACCGATCAGCATGCCGCCGCCTCCCAAATCGACAAAGGCGCCCACGAAACCAAACTTCCAGCTCCCCGGCGAGGCCATAGCCGCGAAGCTCAAAGCACGGAAGGAGGAACGCCTAAAGCGCGAAGCAGAGGGCGGCAACCAAGAATCATCGTCATCAACATCATCATCCTCGCGCCCCATCACCATCCCTCCTCCCCCTAAATCCACCAAACCCCCCACGAAGCCAAACTTCACACTCCCAGGCGAAGCCGTAGCCGCGAAGCTCAAAGCGCAAAGGGAAGAACGCCTCAAGCGCGAGGAACAAGAAGCCGCCGAGGCCGCAAAGAAAGCACCCTTCAAAGCCCGCCCAGCGCCCGCTGCCCGAAGCACGACCACGACACTCAACCGCACAAGCTCGCTCACAGTCCCCAAACGCAGCGCCAGCACGCATACGAGCACCACGACAACGACGCAATCGCGAACCGCATCCAGCTCGTCCTCGACCATCACAAACAGCAACCGCAACAGCGTCGTTCTCGGTGGCCACGTGCAGAAATCGACCGTTACCCCCGCGGACGCTGCGCTTCTCAAGCTCAAAGGTCGACAGGTCTTTAACCGCGACAAGGTGGATCAGGAGACGAGGGAGCGCGAGAGGAAGGAGAAGGAGGAGGCGGCTAAGAGGGCGAGGGCTGAAGCTGCGGAGAGGGGACGCATCGCGAGTCGGGAGTGGGCGGAGAGACAAAAGAGGAAATTGATGGGTGTTGTCGGAGCTAAGACGACGCAGTCTTGAGTAATCCCGTGAAGTTCTTTTTTTTTCTCTTCTACACAAGGAGCGTGAAATTTGGCTTCTATTGGCGGATTTGGGAGAGGTGTTTTTGGGTATATGGGTATTTTGCTTCTTCTTGTTGTCTCTGGATTTGCTTTCTTCTACCCATATTGGAGTTTCGAAGGCAAAAGTGGACAGGGATCTAGTCCGCCCTTCCATCTGTTCAATCTTGGATACACATCCAGTCAGGAGTTTAGTTGTTTTGGTCGGGTTTTCTCTTTCGGTCTCCCAAATCTCAATCTACCTCGGTAAACACACGGGTAGGTGGGTGTGGAAGGAGCAACATTTTTTGGATTATGTTTTGCCTTTTTAGCGACTGCGAACCGTGTTTTGTTTTGTTTAGTTTCTCTCCAGGTAGTTTTAGTTTTTTGGGGGGATAGGTACCTAGTCAAATTTTGAACCATCGTGTGCTATACACGTATAATCTGGTATAGAAGTCACTATCGGATCGATCGATGTGAGCAGGTTGACAAGATGATAAGGGCATATCCTTAAAAGTACAGAGGCTGAAACAAGTATCTCGTATAGGTATGTACCACATAGAAAGATCGATATCCGGTCGATCATCGTCATAACAAGGAGCCGGAATCTGGTTCTATCCGTAAAAGGTTAATCCTCACCTGTGGCGCTCTTTTGTTACCCATTCCCCACCTAATAGTTACAATCCATGCGTCGAGAGCAGAAGCTCAACTAGCAGTATCCTTATATCCATACCCACGAAGAAAAGCCTTCCAACTCCGTCTAAATGCAGTCATAATCATACATCGCTACGTTATATTGCTTCAACAACGCGCTGACTCAATCACACTTCCTGCGTGTCAATGTGCCATACCACGTAGTTCGGCAGTCCATAGACGCCGTATCCAGCCCTCTTTGCCATTTTGGCAAAACCTTCAGTCTCGGCCTGGTTCTCGAAGGCGTAACAAGGAAAGTTGATGCCTGACCGGTGTACATCAGCTTTGACGATAATGTTCACGCCGCCAATACCATCCAAGGAAATTTCCTCGTCTTTGTCTTTGCGCCAGTCGCCCATGAGGGCCATGTAGGTACGCTTGGTGTTGTACTTTAGCGGGTATCCTAGTGAAAGAAAGTTAACGGATGATGAAGAGCAGTGGAGCTGATTATGTAGAGAAAATTACCTTCGACAAGGATTTCGTCGGCGTCGAGTGTAGCAGCAAGCTGCTTGCCCTCTGGGGATTCTTGCCATGAATTATAATCGACTGATCCACTTAGTCAGTTAAGCACGATGAAGGGCTCGAAATACTCACATCTGCCTTCAATGTCGATATCCTTCCCTCCGCGTTCTTCGTATCTGTGGAACCATACATCTGTTGCTTGTCAACCACTAGCTCATCAAGTCTGCTAGTAGCATACATACTGGGAACAATGATATCTCTGTCGTGAGCGACTAAGTCCTCAATAACTTTTGCTGGGCTATCTTTGATATCAACGTCTCTCCAATAGACCCAGCTATGTTCCGGTTTTAACGCTGTTGCGAGGAGGTAGTTGCGTGCTCGACCCATGGCCTTTCGCCGGGGACCCTGAAGCTCGAATTTATGCCTATCTTGAACATCATTCTGCGCAAGTGTGACTCCAAAGTCCTTCTCCACCACCATAGTCGACCGAAAAGCCACCTCTTCATTACTTTGGACGCGTTCCAATTCCTTCACTAAGGCAGCCATAGTATCATCTCTGCTGTCACCAACGAGGAAAGCCACATCGATCAACTCGTGGGGGTATGTAAGTTGGCTGAGCAAATCGAAGTATTGTGGGAGGTAAAGTGAGGCATCGCGCAGCGGGGTGAGTATAAGGACGCGCTCTCTGTTCTTAATGGCATCGGTGGTGGACTTGACCTGGTTGAGATTGACGTGTTCAATCGTCGAGTCATTAATCTCAATCGGTTTGTGGGGGTTGAATAGGACGGGCGTCTGAAGGTGTGCGTGCCAGTCCTCAATCTCGTTGGTTGTCATTTGTAACGGGGATTTCGAAGGCCCCCAGCAGTAAAATCTGACAGTGTTCAGCGTATGATTGTGAGAACTAACCGGAAAAGTAGCCTATTTCCAATATACAGACAGCGGGAGTGTACCTCTGCATTTCAGCAGCGTCCGAAACCATGGATCGCCAGATGATGGTGACCAGTGTGAATATCCCCAACACCACCAAAGTCCTCGAACTTCTTATCATATGCCACAATTGACGGGCCGGTGGTAAACGCGCCCTGGCCGCTTTCCATGAAGCATCTTTGCCAACGAGCATGTTGCTGAAGCGGGCGACGTGGGACGTCTCAGTGTGCTCGTCGTATTCGTGATCGTCCCCACGACTCTGGGATATGCGGACGCTGATGCTACGTTCTCGAATGTTTGAATCGTCGTCGGTTTCGAGCTGCCGTTGGGTGCGGAGGCCCGACGGCGGTTTGAGTGAGGAAGCCAGCTTGGGTGAAGGTTGACGTGCCCGGTGGCTCGTCAATACAAGACACTGTGGAAAGTGCGATGGTGAACGACTGCAAAGAGAAACCACCAGGAAGCAAAAACAACCAGTCCAATGAACAATACAGATCCAATTGAGCAGGCACACTGCAACTTTGGCTGTTGCTAATAATAATCAAAAAGGCAACAAAGCTGAAGTTGAGATAGATTTCGTCATCGTGTAAACAAACAGACATGATGATGGGCCCTGTCCTAATCTAGCCAATCAGCGTCCTTAGAGGCCGACCCTCCCCCGCTGGTCAACCTCGACGCATATCCATGCCTCTCTCGTAAACACCATCATACATCAATGTAACTTGACTTCGTGGCCTACTTTTCTGCATATTTCAACTGCCGCGGAATCATGTTTTTGCCCCTAATGCACGAATGCATATGACTCGAAAACAGTGTTCCAATCCTGATGTTGCACCCGAAGACTATTCGCAATGGACGTCCAACAAGATTTAGTCGCTTAAGCTGCTATCCGGTAGTTGCTTCAAGCCTATTCACACGACTGCGTAAAGAGGTAGATCAGGCCAATTGCGTGACCAAGTCCTAATGCAATACGAGAATAAGCTCGATTATACGGTTCATTGTGTTCATCTTCCCCATGTTACTCCGCTTTTATTCACCTACCAAATGGAGAAGATGGGCAACGCTCGATAAATATTCTTCGTCCTCCGTTACCATTTTCGACTCACTTGTCGTAATGGGGCCGAATCAGATATCACCGGCCACCACCATTGACGTTGTGCCAACACCTCAGCCTGTCGTCAGCTTACAGTTTACGACCGAACCACACGTAATTTGTTCTCTTCTCGGAATATCCAATACTCAGCTCGAGCAAACATCCAAACATTTTTGGTTGAGAAAATGCCTTTTTGCTCAACACTTCAAACTCGGCTCTTGACTATTCGTATCAATAGCCGGTGTTCAGGTTCAAACGCCTGCGTTGACATGTATTTGTCTTCCAAATAGTTCAGCTTCAGTTGCAGTATATAAACCCCAATTGCCTAGTCCTCTGCTGAACTCACTCACTAACCCTTCGATCAAACTCCTTAATCACTGCCCATCTGAAAATCTAATCTATCCCCAAAGATCATAATGGACCTCTTCCGTATCCTCACCGTCCTCTTCAGCACTACTTTCGTCATGTCCGTGCCCGTCACCTCTCCCCGCGCCGTCCCTCCTGGATGCGGCGTGTTTATTATGGAGAACAACGATCTCGTGCGAATGTACACCTTCGCCAAGGACGATCCGCAGTCATGCCAACCGGTGTACGACCCCAACGATCCCACTACTAAATTTGTCTCCTATCAAGTGTATGTTAAACCCCAGGTATAGTGTGGTTGATTATCGGGAGACCATGTGGAGGAACATTACGACAGTGATAATATACTGTAACAACCCTAGCTACATATAGCTAACTTCGTACCTACGGCATAGGTATCCCGACTGCACTTGTGACTTTTTCTTGTAAGTTGACGCACCTTTTCTTTGGAATGTAAGATAGCTGACTGGTGATTTGCTACAGCGACACGTTCTCCGATCAACCGACATGTCAGGATGTTGAACCTGTCTGGCATGTTGCTGGTCCGGCGGAGAATGATTGGGACGGGTTGACGCCGACATCCTATAGGTGCTGGACTCCCGATGCCTAATGTCGACCAACCTATGGATGAACCCACAAAGGATTGGAGGAAGATAGATGCGCCAGGACCACAATATATGGAGACGAAACCCACGGGGTGTAATTAAGGCAGTACTCAACACAAATCAGGCGTGTCTCCTCAGCGTATCTGGTCATCAATAAACAGTTGATGATACACACATCATTGCACAGTGCAATGATTTATGAAACCGTAGCAAAATGATCACTGTTTTCTCCCATACATCTCAGTACAACCATTCTCCAATCTCGTAAAGCCTAACCGAAACGATATGTACCCAGCAACTGGCGCAAAGATGTCGTGCAGACTACTCCGAATTCGCAGCGGGGTGTAACACCAGCCCGTCATCTCAACTCTTGCGCCATCCACCATGCATCCCCCTAGACTAGCCCCGACCAGAACCTCATGTGTCTGTGCTACGCAACGCACGACCTCTTAGACCTGAGCATCTTCATGGGCCTAGCTACTACATTCAGTCAGGCAGATTGGCAGTCAGGCAGACAGACAGTGACAATGCCACAGAAGCCATAGCCATGCGTTTTCCTCGCGGAAAATATACCAGCCCATACCCGTGGAGGATCAAGACAACAACACCGATTTCGACCCCAACATAGGAACAATAAAACGTTCCACTCCACCCCCGGTCCCGTATCTATGCCCCGCGCCCGTTTCTCGTAACGTACGTGAAGAGCGTCATACGCGCGCGCGTGCAAGGCGCATTTAGCGCCAAGCAAAAGTCCGCGGAGGGATGGAAGGTGGAGTTTTGGGTTCAATGAAGGCAAAGCGTTCTCGGTCGTCGGAGGAAGGCGCTGTCTAACTCAGACTGGCTTGGTATTCACCTGGTATGTACTTGCCTACGCACGTACAGTTACATGCATATACGTGTGTAAATACTGTTACGTACATAGATGCGCAGACGAAGGAGTTTGCGGAGCCATTGGGTCGATCGTTGAGAGGGGGATCCCGACCGGTCAGTGTTGAGTTGTGTAACCTGGAAGCTTTGATGGGAAATGAGGATGGTGAAATATTGAATACCCGGATTTTTTACACTTGTCGATGTTTTGGACGCCGTTGCTGTTGTTGATTCTTGTGTTCAGGAAGACCGAAGTATGTGATGGTATTAGTGAAGTGATTAACGTCAACAAACTAAGTACTTATTACTCATCTAGGAGAAGTCGGTTTCTGAAGATGAGAGAGTTTCACTTGCTGTTTTGCCAACTAGGGAGAAGAGATAAATTTGGATGGCATGTCGGAGGATGGGAAAGTGTCGATCGAGACGGGCAACAGCGGATTTCAAAAATCAAAGTATAAAGACCGATGCTATGTATGTGCACGCACATACATACATACGCATGTTCTGCTTGCTTCTAGCCAACCAAATTGCCACTCCGGGACTGTACCATAAACCAACTCACATGTATCTCGTATTCTCATCACTTTGATTTACGCCCCATTCCTGACATCAATGGCGTTACACAACGATGATACTAATATTTCGAGACCACTAGAACAGTGACAACAACAACAATGACTCCACGCATGCTCACCGCTAGTAATTAACAATACATTGAAAAACGACTCTTCGCGTTCGTATATGTGCCAACTTTCCTAATAGGTTTGGCTCCCCGCACAGCGAGCCGTGAATCGAAGGAGCGGCTTGGGGCGATCGAATGAACGTCGTGTACGAGCAGGAAATCTGATAGAGGTTAGCCGCGCGCCCTTCGCGGTTGAGATTGGCTGGCAGCTTGTCGGCTTGCCGGATTCCTCTCCAAAAATACTATTCCTCACTTTTTTTCTTCCCTCTCGCTTGGATGTAGGCCATCACTGCTAACAAGGATATGCCGCTTAACGACAACGTAATTGCAGTGGCGGCAAAAGCAAAAAGGAAGAAGGTAGTAAGTTTGGAACATGGACCCTTTGCTTTCGAACGCCAACGTCTGTCTTACCCGTTATTCACATGCTTTCGAATCTCCCTGCAAAAATATCATGGGCATGATGCGATTAATGACGATGATGCCGGTAGTAAAAAGCAAGTAAACACACCTCAAAGCAAATGTGCTAGTACAAAAAGAAATGGCACCTCTACCTGACGTTCGACCTGACAGCGGGGGTGCACCACACCTCCATATACTGTCCGCGGGATTCTACCCGTTACTCTCCAGCCCAGAAGGAATGGCCAATTAGTGAGCCAGCCGCTTCCGCTCAAGACCCATCATCCGTGCGCCCGCAGTTCTAGTCCCCTCTCTCCACGCCGTCCACTGTTTACTGTGGTATCACGCATGAGCTCCAGACTTCTTGGGCTGAGGCGAGCACAAGCCATCATCTCCAACCCCTTGCTGACCGATCGAATGCACACTAAGAGGAATGTACCGTGCGGCACGAGGTGGACGAGCGGGGAAGGCGGAACGGAAGTGCAGGTGCTGCAGCCGAGAAAAGGAAAGGGCGAAGAGTTGTTTTTCTGTCTCGCTCTGTGCCATTGTCCAGTTGGTTGTTTTTGTCGGTGGTGTGTGGCCGATCGAAGCGTGACGAATATGACGGTACATATGTAGGTAGAAATAGATTGTTCTGCAAGAGACGGTCAGGTATACACATACTGCATACAGTGAGCGATAACAGCGAATTGTTCAAAATGAGGATTCAAATGTCACTAACCACCCGATGAAAGGGGTGTTTTGTATGGAATTGATAAGATTACTTTCTTTCTAACAAATACCGAGAGCTTTTCCTTTGAAGTTTTGAGTTGCCTCCTTCTCCTTGCATCTTGTGTTGATACCGTTTCCATACATGATAGCCAATGAAAATACAAAAACCGAAAACTTCTGCCACTCCATTTTGTTCGTTAAGGCATGATCAGTCGTAAGATATCGTGCAGGACCGAAAAAAGAAGAGCAAAACAATGTGAAGCAAGCAAAGGGAGGAAAAGATACGCAAGCGAACATGCCGACAACAAGGGCCAAGAATGAGCGAATCAGCAGGCCAGGGCTAAAACGAAGAGTGCAGAAGATAGGGAAAAATGAAAGAAGAAATGATACAGCCACTCCCAGTCGTTTTGTCTTGTGTGGGATGATCTCTCCACGTCGCATGAAATGCTTGTGCAATAAGCCTACTTTGACCGCCGTATTGCTGAAGATGACAAAAGAAAGATGTTGCAGATAAAAGAAAAGAAGAATAGGAGACTAGTCGTTACTCCTTTGGATCGTGGGACCAGTCGTTCGCTAGACCGTGTTGTGAGATGCTGGACCTACTAAGTAACCTGGAAAAGAATGACTCTGGGCTCCGATACATTCCAGGCGTGGTCTAAAGCTTCGATTTGATCCTGCTCCCAGCGTGCTCCAGCTTCGCAGAAAGCCTCTCAGCCCTGTCATGATCACCAGCCCGGATTGCGAGATAGATTTCCTCCTTCAAGGCTTCCTTGAGATCACTAAGCTGATATCGTGCATATCGCAACAGCTGGTTCTTCTTGACAGTGAACTGGATTCTTGCCGTCTTGTGAATGTTATTGCTCTTGAGTTTGGTCCATTCGGACCTGATGTTGGGATTGTCGCTTTCAAGTTCCCTCTCGAGTAGTCCAAGCACCTCAGCCGTCAACTCGCGAGATTGGAGCTCAATATTAGCCTTGACGCTTCGTGGTTTTTTGACCTTCGCTGGCGCCGCTGGGTCTTTGGACTTGTGAGCATTTGAACGGCGAGACGAGCGCGGTGAAGGTACTTGTTTGACTTCACGGCGACGTCTGCTCGAACGAATAGACGCGGAAGAAGCTTGTGAAGGGGTTGGGCTGGGAGAGCTAGGCAATGAGATCGGCTCCGTAGCGATGGAACACGGCGTCAGATGTTGACGCAGTTGTTGTAAACGGTTGTTCGCACTGTGATTTAAGAGAGAGTGCACCGATGGCAACCTCGAGCTTTCACTTGATGTGACACACCAATCCTGGCCCATAAACTCCGTATGACCAAAACCTTCTTGAGTCTGGAACTCTTGTTTGAGCTCCAAATTGTCAGATGCGGCATCAGACGGGCTGTTTACACCTGAAACCAACAGAGTGTGTATTGACGGCAGTCTCTCGCGATTTCTTGAGAGTTTATTGTCAGACAAGGCCGATCAAAAATAAGACTGTGGAACTTACGGATCCATACTCATCATCTTCAAATGAGCAATCACTTGATCCTCCTCGGAAGCTGTGAATTGAGGATCAGATGTAACTTGGTACTGCGATCGGTCCAGCATGATGGCAAGGTGTGAGACGGACGATGGTTAAAGTGAGATATACTCGAAATATGACGATCAGTGCTGCTTTACCAAGAGATTGGCACCGGTCAAGAAGGTGTAGTGAAGTGATGGAATGATGAGGTTGACAGCAGGAGTCAAAGATAACCGTCTTTTATATGAAGATCACAAGAGGGACTTTTGCTTCTGGCATCTTTGCTAGCTGTCATGAACCGTATGGACTGAAGCTGCAGCATAGTGGCGACGCGGAAGACGGAAAGATCGGGTCGCTGCAACCTTCAACTGGGGGTAGAGAGTGAAAGTCTGGTAGCTAAGATGCCTACCCTCCCCGCACGCACGCATCGTTCGTGCATGAATCTGTAAAAGCAGAGCTCTTAAAGGCAGGGATTGGCATCACCATACTTGTATCCCTTGCCTCCGCGATGAAACAATGGACTCGGTTGGCTCAGTTGGTACTGCAGGGTACCGATGCTGGGACTCCCTTGAACTGGACTGATGAAAGAGCATCAAGCAGTGGAAGAGAGCCAACGAAAAGCAAAGCCTTTCACCGCTAGTGTGCCTTCCGAAAAGCAGAGGCGCTAAACCGATGACAAGTAACGGGCAGCTGCAAGAATGGTAACGCAGTGCTTAACAGATACAGAACGTGCGCTTGGAGCACTCCTGCTTCTGTCGTTCATGTCTTAAGATGCGAGCTGATTTGGGAGTCAGACAATGCCCCCGGTCTTTGTTGGACGAGAGGGTAGGATCGGTGGCTGGAGATCGATCGCACATGTACCAAAAGAAACCTGGGTCGTCGATGTTCAGACCTGGTTCGTGGATAGCAACGCTGCACCATTCTCATTTTGATGAGGCCTGGGCCAGCACCTCTCTGTTTTGGGAGACTGGAGGTGGTGGGCCGTGAGCTAGTACATAGCCTACCTAGGGATCGTACCGCTCCTAGCTACCCATGCTCCTCAGCCTACATATCAATGTGCAGAATAGATACGAGGTACATAGGTAGCTTTGCCGACGGGTCAGAAGCACTAGGCTCGGGTTTACAAGGTAGAGAAACCATACGCTGTGGACATGGTATTAACGCGGCAAACCATCGGTTACCTCGGCTGCTCAAGCATTCGTTCAAAGGCAGTATTCACTAAAAAGAAAATTGTATTCCGAGAGACGCCATACCTATAAACATGAAAGTAAAGAGTGCGGATATTCCGTGCAGGCCAACCATCTGTAGTCATCCACCACAGACATGTCTTGTTCAGTCTTGGTAGGTGCCAAAGAGGGCGACTTATTACAAATCTACTATGTTCCAACCATCATACATACAGGACTGCTTCGTGACGGACCACATTCCACTCCCATCAAGGATATATCACCATCAAGAACCCAACCCAAAGTCCAGGACGCTCGCGGATTGGATGCTCGGGAGTCGATGGATGTAGCTATACTTCTGTCTATACGTCATTTTTCGTGGACCTAATATATGATGTTGTTTACACGAAGAAGACAGCGATGAGTCCAGCGAGACCAAGGTAAGTCTGCACTTCGATGGGGGAAGCAGCGTTGTCGGAAGGCTTAGCGTTGCTTCCGGAGGAGGCACCGTTTCCTCCAGCATTGGTAGCCACATTGAGTTTGCCCTCGCACTTGAACTTGTTCTTGGGACCAAGCTTGTTCTGGTCGTTGAGCTTCTTGTACGCATCACAAGAGTTGCCAAGATCAGCCTGGGATTGGAGGTTGAAAACACCCTTGACATAGTCCAGAGACGGAGTTTCGACCCTAGTTATGTCAGTTACATACTGCTTGATGTCGATTATGATGGATAGACTTACTTGGTCAAGTTCTTTCCGCTGATATCCAAAGCAGCGTTGGCTTCCTTGAGTTTGGGAAGCTTGGTGATCTCATTCAAGTTGGTGTTCTCGATGCGGAAAGCACCGACCTTGGTCAAAGAAGGCAACGAGAGGTCTTCAAGCTCAGTAGTGTTGGAAATGGTCAAATCAGCCTTGACTTCAGTGAAGTTGGAAGCATAGAAGCTCTTGAGCTTGCTCTTAAAGATGCCAAAAGATCCGGGGGCGATGTCCTGGAGGGCAGGGAGAGAAAGGTTGCCAACAGCGCGGAAACTCATGTTGCCGGCGTGCACAAGGTTAGGGAAGGACACCACAACGTCGGCATTGTTATCACCGATTTCCATGGGACCTGTCATGTTTTTAACTCCCATGGAGATGTTGGCAATGGAGGGATTGGCGATGATCCTGATGCTCTTGGTCTGGTTCAGGTCGATACCGTTCAAGTTCTGAAGTTGGGTGTTCTCAATGCTCAGGTCCTCAACATTGGAGAGTCCTCCGTCGAAGCCGAGGTTGCGGAGACTGGCGAGACCAATCATGGTCAGTTTCTTGACGGTGTCCAACTTGGGAAATGCGACGGCGGCCAATTGGGAGTTGTCCTGGAGGCTCAATTCGCCAGAGATCTTCTCCAAGCCGGCTCCATCGACACGCTTGATGTTCTGGTTGTTTTTGATGATCAAGTCACCATCAATCTCTTTGAGCTGGCCGAACGAGATGTCGTCAGACAGGCCAGTTGCAACAGCGATGTTGCCGGAGTAGGTTGTGCAGGTGGCAATGGCAGATGCATCACCCGCGTTCTGGATGGTAGCGGTTGCGCTGGCCGTGCATTCAGCTAATAGGCGTGGTCAGTGACGAGTCTCTCGAGTGGATGCAGACAAACAGGAGGCCATACCGTAGGCGTAGCTGGCTGCTGCCAGCATGGGCAGGGCGTATTTGAAGGCGGGCATTGTGATTGTTGTCTGGTGGTATACAATAAACTAACGTCGCGGCGGGTCCGGTTAGCAAGGCATTCATCAGTTTATGGAGAGGAAGGAGGCTGTTGTTTTGGGAGGGCGCGGTGGAGGAAAGGAGTACACACGTGGTATTATAAAAGTGCTCGGATGGATCGCGGGGGAGCGAGGCCGAAGGGGTGGACAGTGGGAGGATGAAACGAGGGAAAGAAAGAGCAAGAATTATTAGAAAGCAATAATGTTCCACGAAAGAGCCGTCGTCTATAAGGGGACGCGGAAAAGCGAGTGTTTTGTGGTTGAGGAGGAAAGAACGAACGAGGGAGCGAGCGAGCGCACTTTGAAACTTGGAAGGAAAAGGAGCAGGCGCGGAGGTGGACCATGCTAGGGGCTTTAGCTGCATCGGGAAAAGGGCGTGTGCATGGTCAACAACACACGGACTGCTAAAGTCCATGCCCCCTCCCATGCCACGGCCCACGGCCCATGGCGGCTCATGCTCATCATCATCACCATCGTAGATTGTCCTTTTTAGCATTCTGGAACACACCATCTCCGTCTATTTACCTATTTATTGTCCAGTCCGCCTGGTTGCCCGCCAATGCCATCACTTGTTCAAACAAGAAAACAAAAATCTCCAGCTGCAAGATTCGAGATAAATCACGTTGAATTGTTTTGTCGCAAAACATCCTGCTTATTAGACGACGACACTACCGGCTTTGGCACTGGCAACGGAGGTCCACGTCTCATCTCCCTCCCCATCAAGTGTTTTGTCTCGACCGATATGACGTTTGATGTCTCCTCAGGTTTTGGATACTCACAATATTTTTCCCTTGTCTTCTCTCCTCTGCTGGTTTTACCCATGGCCAGCGCAAACAACTTTCCATCGTATGTATCCATCCATCCCCTTTCCAACCGACTAACTTGTTAGTTACCGGTAGAGTCGATGCAAATCAAAAAAGCCAAGGCTCCCGGTGCGTCTCGGCTATAGCCTTTCGCAAGGCAGGGCAGGCCAGGGCAAGCCAAACTGCAACGGCGGCGCGCCACCCGCCCCAGATGGCCTGAAGCCTCCGTGGTGGTAGGCCGGGTCACTGTGTCAGCCAGCCTCGTTGTTCCTACACTGGTCCTTGGGCTGCGTGGGCTTGGTACACGTACAGTGCAGTGCAGTGCAGTGCAGTGCAGTGCGACCGTACTGTGGGTGTCGGACGTCAGTTCCATCCTTCACCAAGGAACAATGATGACGGCCGTCTATTTCCTGTTCCTTGGACGCCAAGAAAGACGGTGGAGGATCTAATCAAAAGCCTGTCCTGTTTTCCTATCGATCGAGCTGGCTCTCGCGACCTAGAGGATCGTCGACCATCCGACCTCGACGCGCCAAACCGAACCGGGTGCGCTAATCTATTGGCGCCACTTACTTTGCCCGCTTTCGTCTGGCTGCTATCGTACATAATCACCTTGTTCACGTGATGCTCATTCCCGTCTATGTATCCGTATGTACCTAGGTACACACAGTATGTAACGTCAGTCTGAACATTGGCCTTCAGGTCCCACACTCGCATCTAATATCTGTCTATACTTATGTCTAGGTGTCTTTGCAAGCACACGCAGACAATCACCGCCCCCTTGTCGAACCTCTTGCCGCAATCCAATACAGATATCGAATTTTGAAATTACTGATAAGAATTCCGCTGGATGCGGGTATCCAGAGGCGCGAAATCTCCGCCCCCCTGTTCGATCCCATGAAACATCCAATCTTCCATTTCCCGTTGATTCCTCTTTGGTACGTGCCACCAGGCCCGTCATGTCGCAAAAAGGAATTGCCAATTTTGGAGATCTTCTTGGTATCGTCTTTAAAATAGCCACTGACTGGATCGTTGGACGTCAAACATCAGTTATGCATGTATCCAATTATTGCGTAGTCTCTACACCGGACTTTCGTCATCTACTGTAAGTACAAAACAGACCAGGAAACGTCGTCATGTGCATATATATAGTTTTCATTAAAGAGTCTCTGATCATGGTTCAGGCAAAACATCCTGTCCCATAACAAGTAATAAAGTTGCTTGACAAGCCACCTCGCAGGAGTGCATGCAGCCTTGCTTTTTGCTTGTACCACGAATGACTATTGCTATTTCCAACCATTATGACTTCACTTTCCATGCGCCCCCGATTTCATCAGTTTCATTACACATATCCACACCTACTGGTACCTACCTACCTTTACCTAAACAAGACCGTACGTAACCCTCGCGCACCCGTCAACCCGCCTTCCCACTTCCTTGCAGCCATCCAAACCGCGGTCCACCTCCCCAGCACATGATCCACCTCGAGTCCATCTTTGCCAATCCGCATACACACACTCCACTCCGCCCATGTCTCCAAACCCAATCGCCCACCATCTTTCCGCGGCTGCCTTGCCCATTTGCACACGTCTCGGCGGGTGAAAGCTTGCAGCCAAATCTTGCCCCGTCGATCTTTCCTGCCTTGCGCCATGCATTATTCGCTTCATTTCCCTCGTATCCCAGGTAACAGCTGCGGGATCGGTGGGGGGGGGGATTTTGTTGTGTAAAACGGCTGCATACATACACAGGTAGTATCCCCACGCCCGCGCTCCCTTTTTCAGCAGCACCAGTTCCCAGGCAGAACGACATGCGGATGGCATATGTACCATTGCAATTGGAATGCAAGGTGTGGTCCAATTAATGTCGTACAAGATGGGGAACCTCGGACTCGCAAAACAGAAGGCATCCTACCCTCACAACCAACATTGACATGACAATGACGACGAGAAAAAAAACAGAATCGTGTGATCCAGTGCGTGAAATCCTGTATTTAGAATGTATCCGCCCCCTTCAGGCGGAGCCAGATGACTGATATCTCTTTAGAGCCAGTGGTCCACTCTATTCTCACGATTTTACATATAGATCATGCACATGGAAGTAGGGGGGAAGGACAAGCCTGAACTTAGTGGGTACATGTATACTGTCAACGGTACAACTGCACAGCATGAGTGAATGACAGTAGTTGCAGCATCCTCTCCTCCAATAAATACTTACCTCCGGTCTTCAACATCGGTAAGGATGACAGGTCAAGGATTTCGGGGTATGCGCAAAATCGGCTGTTGTGCGTTGCAAATATGTGCTCAATGCTGTGATTTTGTCCAACCTACACTTACTATGTACCTGTGCACACGAACCCCACACTCCAGACTGTCTATACATACACATAGGTTATTGGAGCCATCACTCGCTCTGTAATACGTCCATGTCCACATCTGCAATCCTCCACATATACCACATGAACAAAGACCTGCCAATAGGGTCAGTGTCACAACATATATATGTATCGCAGCATTGTGCCACCTTCCATTCGCACAGGGTATGCCCTTAGAGGAAGGAGATGGGAAGAGAAGTAGACTAAAGTCAAGATGCGCAGGACGTTTGGCGGATTTTGGATGCCGGCAGGGGGAAACGCAAAACGTACCTGTATGGCGAGAATTTGGATGCTACTGAGATCATTTCTTGCTCGCTCATATACTTCCATTTGCCGCCCTTGGATTTGAGCTTCGATGTGTCGCGGCCCATGTATATCGCCATTCCACGTCTATTCCGATTCACCGCATAATCAGTAACGTTCAGACAGCCACGTCCCATGTGTTCGAGCCTCAATGGACATAGTCCGCTGTACTCCGATGCCAGGGTAACAAGACGGGTAGGGAGGGGAGGCCGCCTGTTCAATACTCACTGCACGCCCAAGTCCCCAGTGGAAAATACATCCATCCTCTTCAATCCAAAGCAGGCAAACATTTCCACACTCCACCGTCCTAATCCCCGCACGGCGACGAGTTTATCGATCAGCTCTGAATCGTCGGCTGCTACGAGCATCTCCGCTGTCAGTTCGCCCGAGTCGAACTTTTCGGCTAAGCCGCTGATGCTATATAGTTGTTAATATATCATGCTGCATTTTTGAGTTGTCACAGTGTAGATACTCGGTCTGTGTTGGATTGGTAGAGGTGCATAGTGACAAAGATGAAGCAAATTGAAAAATAAAACATACTACTCTGCCTTTCGTTGAGATAATCCTGCTGTTCGCAAAGTAGGTAGGTCCAAAGTGAGAACTTGTCTCGGACTTGGAAAAGCAGGATGTGTTTCGGGGAACACTTTTCAAAGTCATTAGTACCCCGTAGCTCATCCAGGAGAAGTGTTCATCACTCTAGGTCAAGACTTACATGCCGTGAACTTTTTACGGATAGACGCTGCAGCTTGGCCGGACACCTATACGGTAGGAATCATCCCGTCAGCGTTGGTCTACGGCTTTTTGGGGTGAAGGATGATTTTCCCATGCTTATAGAGGAGTAAAGGTGGAATAGACCATTTTCATAGTCATGTAGAAAACTCCAACACACCTGCTGTCCTATAATGCCACTACTCAATGCTGTGAATGGATCTACCACCTCGCGCAACCCTTCTGGACTGAACACCTTACACTGATGTTTCTCAATTAAACGTCTCAACCTTGGATCTACTTTGCACAAGAAATCTTCTGCATCCTTCAACAGTGTGTCAATTGTTGAAGTCGGTGGTCGCAAAACCCCCACATCAGGTGGCACGGCCTCTTTGACTTTCCGTTTTTTCGTTGGAGATACGTCATCAGTCCCTTCACCTTGCGAGCCTGATGGCGGTTTAAGCGGGGACGAAGCGTAGGCTACGACACGGGATCCCCCTGGGGTAGATAATGGAGCATTTGTAGCGTGCGGCTCTGCTGGGCGAGGTTTAAGGGCTGCGAGTGATTCAAGTGGGTGGTCGTTTTCAGCAGGCTTAGGAGCAGACGTGATGAATCCCACACCTGACGGCGTTGGCGTAAATGGTGGAGGCTTAGTGGGAGATTCTGATACAGTCTTTCGCTTCTTGGGGAGGGGAGTAGCGGGTAGGCTGGGTACCACGAATGTTGGATTAGCGGATGGAGAGGTAGATACAGATTTGGGCAAAGGGCGAGCTCTGGTTTTTTTGGTCGTGGCCGACGGTCGAGCTGATTTTTTTGTGCCTTTCAGATCTGTAGCTCCGGACTCTGTGTCTTGAGTTGTCTTGCTTGCGAGATTACGAGCCGAGCGACGGAGCGACATGGTAGAACGTGTTCTCTGAGTTGGAGAGGCTGTCTTTGAAAGTCAATTCCATGGTTATCCTGCCTTCCGTCAATATAACTATGAACTTACCCTAAGCGCGTTGTACACAGTTCGATTACTACAACGATGAAGCCTGAAGAGAGATGGCACAATGATGCAAGCGCACATTCGCGTGTACGCGGGCCCGGGAGGATCAACACGTCGGCACATGACTTTGGGCTGACACATCAGCTTCCAGAAATTGATTTATCAGCGACGACCGATGCGTATATTGGTGCAGAAGTATGTATTTATAGTTGTATGCAAGCAGTAATCAGCGAGCTAATATGTTTACTTCTTATAATCCAATTGTCGTTCATTCCCATACACATACCTGGGTACATATATACATATGTACGTTCATCACCCTCCCATCGTCTACGATTGCCGTGATGTCATTACATATATGTAAGGTACCTGGTGAATTCTGACTTCGCTACTTATCCTTTTCACCTTTGTGCAATTACTGTTATGAGCTTGAAGAAGCCGACTCAAAAGGGAACACTATCCCATACATTGCATCACAAGGTTCCTTATGCTGTTATTTGCGCTCGACATGAGATTTGCAAATGTATGTAAGTACTTCCGAGAGACGCTTTCTCTGAAGCAATTAGACCGATAGGAAGATTAACTGAATGAATCGTTAAATAGTCATCCTCGATCACACTGTTGTAACAAAATCGCTGTGGTCTCCGATGTCATAGACGATCAAGTGGCAAGGAAATTTCTAGATAGTACACGTCTAATACACAACCGGCTTCCCCCTCGCCTCATGTATTGTTTTCGGATACTTTATGTACAGTTACAGGACGTCTAGTGGCCTGCATTCTTTGCCCTTTTCTGGATAACCAATGCCTCTAGGTCCTCACGCTCTGCCATCTCCGCTTCGATCTCCTTGATGATGTTGGAAAGGTATGGAGTATCCTGTTGTTGAATTAGCCACACCCTGGCATGAGAATTCGGATTGAATTACATCTTCTGGCTTTGTCCACTCGTTCTTGGGGAGCAGGTTGTGTGACATGGAGTGCTGTAGATGTCAGGTTATCTGATGCATCATGCGCTACCTGATAGTGAATACCTGAAGAGCACGGCGCAGACGGAAAACGCGGTCATAAGCCTCGTTGGGCGGGAGGCGCTTGAGGGCTAGAAGAACGGTATCGTTCTCTTCGGGCAGCAAGTCATCGGCTCTGTACAAGAGGTGGAGGTCAGCGCATCATCTCCAAGGCTTCGGGGGGATTTCCAGCTTTCCAAGACTCCCGGATGGGAATCCAGCCATGATAAGAGGGGCTTCGTACTTCAATCCGAGCTGCCTATAGCCTGCAGCATTGCCGTACCATTTGGCGAGCGGCGTGAGGAAGCGCTGGAGCCAGGGTCGCTTGAGGACGAAAGGGGCGAGGGAGGGCGCAGACATGATAGCTGGACTATCTAAAGACCTTCCTGGAGCTAGTGGATATGCTGGCGGGGATCAATGGCGTGCAGGAGGTGGTGTCAATGAAGATGATTCCGTCCACAAGTCTGCAAAGAGCCCTGGTCCCAAGAAGCGAATCAGCAAAAGCCTTAATCAGCACAGCACGTGATGTGACGCTAGTGTGCAGCAGCTCTATCCAAGCAACTTTGGATGGCGACAGGGTGAGCTTCCCCACCCCCATCTGGCCGTCTGTGTGCTCAATTTATCCCCAGCGCTGTCCTGACATTGTGTCTTTGTCCCGCTGATCGCTCCTCCTGCTTCCGCCTTATTCCTGCAACTTCTTTCCCACTGCGCATGTCAATGGAGTTTGTCAACCGCTAGCCATTGTGTCACCGAGTGCTGCGGGGCTTCCGCACACTGAAGCGCTCCAGAGGGGACGACGGCCTGTATGCTACTCTTTCTACTCTACGTCTTCCTCAATGCAAAAGTCGCATTCACTAATCTTTGACTGCGACATGCGTAGCTCCCACAATGTCAACCAACGAAGCCGAGCCGCCGCCGTCCCCGGGCACAGCGAGAAAAGAAAATGCGCCGGCCCTCTCACCCCAAAGGCCTCCCCACGGATCCCCCATGCACAACTCCGCTTGGAGCACTCCCTACTCTAAATTAGCCCTCAAATGTGCTGCTCTACCCAATTCTACTGTCAATGCCGCTTGCGGTGCTGTTGCCGGTATCGCTTCGGGTATCGTGACCTGTCCCCTCGACGTCATAAAAACTCGACTTCAAGGCCAGGGGTCATGGCGCCCGAGAAACTATGCGCGACCAACGCGCGTGGTATATCAAGGCCTCGTAGGCACCGCGCGTTTCATATGGGTCGAAGATGGCATAAAAGGCATGTATAGAGGCCTCGGTCCGATGCTGCTGGGATATATACCCACCTGGGCGGTCTATATGACCGTGTATGATTCATCCAAAGACTTTTACTACACGCAAATAGGTTTGTCATGTTGTCAGCCCATCCTGTCAACTCTTCTGACCATCTATTAGAGAACAAATGGGTATCTCGAATATGTGCTTCCATCACAGCTGGTGCTTGTTCAACTTTAGCTACCAACCCGATATGGGTTATCAAAACACGACTGATGTCCCAAGTCAGCTCTCGTGCTTCCGCCGATATCCGCACCCCATGGCATTATCGAAACACCTTCGACGCCTTTCGGAAAATGTACGCTACGGAGGGTGTCAGAGCCTTTTACTCTGGTCTGACCCCGGCGCTTCTCGGCCTCACCCACGTTGCTATCCAGTTTCCGCTTTATGAATACTTCAAAATGAGATTTACCGGTCTTGAGATGGGTCAGAATACTTTGGCAGATGCCGATGTACATTGGGTCAGCATTCTCGGAGCAACCGTACTCAGCAAAATATGTGCTACTTCCGCAACTTACCCCCATGAGGTACTGCGTACAAGGTTACAGACTCAACAAAGGACGATTCCGCACAGTTCACACGAAGATGTAGCATTTCGAGGCAGCCACCAAGGTCCTGGTCATCTCACGCGAGGGCCGGGTACATCTTCTTCAGATGGTATGGTCAACCTCCCACGATATCGCGGCATCTTAAAAACTTGCAAGACAATTCTGGCTGAAGAAGGATGGCGTGCTTTTTATAATGGCATGGGGACAAATATGGTTCGAGCTGTGCCGGCGGCTGTCACAACTATGATGACGTATGAAACACTGCGATCTATGCATCAAAAGCTGAAGAATGAGGGCATTGAAATTCGCAGAGATGAAAGTCAATAGCGTGGTTCATGCAACTTCGCGTAGCAAAGGAAAGGAACCAAAGGTCAAGGACAAATGGTGCGGTCAGGTTGCCATTCGCATTTCAGAAGACGACACGTTCGGTGAGCCATCACAATGACTGGTAAGCAGGTGTCTTGGCCCTGGCAAGACTGAGTTTGTGAGGTTCCACCTCTTCTCGAGATAGCTAGGGCTAACAACGCAGTATCGAAACATCATGCAATAGGTGTCGGCTGTCCACTTGTGGCGTTTTACGTATTAGGAGCGCGATATCCCCTTTCAGTAAGAATACACTTTGTTAATTCTATATCTTTTACTTGGCTTGTACACCATATAACAGCATTTGGGCGGAATGGGATTGGGCTTTTTTGGAGTTCACAGTTGGGGTGATACATCGGTGTGGTAGAGAGACGCGAGGCCATTGTTGTGGAGGGGCTGGTACTGTACAGAAAGTTACAATCCTAACCTCTAGTTTCATCATCAGTGTGTAGCAATCAGCTTCCAAACTTTCTTTCTGTATTCCTTACTCATCCGCTGTTCGGTGGATGGATAGTCTCTCCACTTAAATTGCTTATTGGCACTTCCATTGTAGTTTGTAGAGTCTGTTGACTTTTGTTGGAATGAACGTCAAAGTTACCACG
Organism: Periconia sp. R9002; assembly: GCA_023627715.1. Taxonomy (NCBI): domain Eukaryota; kingdom Fungi; phylum Ascomycota; class Dothideomycetes; order Pleosporales; family Periconiaceae; genus Periconia; species Periconia sp. R9002. Next base: position 37,853 of record JAMAHW010000046.1, on the reverse strand, counting down.
ACCCCTCAGAGAGGAGAGAAACATCCCATGTTCAGTTCAGAGATCTGGAATAATTGAGCATGATCAAGGCAGATAATTCAGGTTGGAACTTCTCGAGTTCAGCATTGGACCGATGTCAGACACAGAAAAATGGACCAAAAAGACATAAACGAGCCCCTTTGAGCTTTACAGGCGGCATCCTCGCCCGCCGAGAGCTCACTATTGCAAATATCATGGAATCATATTTGGCCTTCTTGAGACACCTCCACATATACCTTTGAGACTCAAGAACTACCTTTTCTAGAGGCGAAGATGAGTTCAGCACAAACAAGAGAGACAAAATGAGTGGTTTACACCTCCTACTCTTGACATCAAAAACTAAGATATCTCAAAGGGATCATTCCAGGGTATGGTAAAGAATTGGTGAGACGAAAACAATAAGGCAATTTCCAGTATGAAAGTGAGCTTCAGAAGCTCGACGGTAAACAAAGATGCTTTGCTGCAGGTTCATATGGGTGATATACCTTGTTTGAGACCAATCTCAACAAGTTCTACCGTCTCTAATATTCGCAGCTGGAATGACTTTTACAACCCCAGACAGAGCGTGAAACCATAGAATCGGATCGGAAATGTGAACAGGTGAAGATACCTCATCCGAACAGTGTCGATCGCCCGCGATTTCGTTTAGGAGTTGGATGGCTGATCTACAGACAGCTCTCCTCTCACAGTTGACCTCAATAATGTGGAGCCGGTCTCCTACAATACCAATCAGCAATCAAGTGCACATATCATGACTGTAATACATATGAACAAGCAAATAAGTCTACACCCTCCAAACGTGGGCTTGAAAACCTATGCTACTATCCTCTATTAACGCCTCGAAAGGAGATGTCTTTTACTTTCCCATCACTGTTCTGCACGCGACCAGATGGAATTTCCTCAACCTACCTGAATCAATTCCGAGAGAAAAGTCTTTACCACGAGAACGCTTCAACGTCGAGGCAGTTTAGACTACGCCGTTTCTCACCTGGAAAGACAGTACAAAACGCCAATTGAGGCCCCAGAAATGTTCACCTGAACCTTTTATCCCTTCTACTCCACGTCCTCGGCCAGCGATAGATAGACGCGAAATCAGGAGTCAGCTATCGCGGTAGAACGATGGATAGCGAGGTAGGATCAGAAAATTCGGTCAGCGCAGTAGATATCCAGACATAACCCGAGAAAAGGAGAGTGGTTGTGCTTGGCAGTCCTGCTGCTAAGCTAGCTTCTCTAGGTATACTTGCAACGTTGAATAATGAATCCAACAGCTTTTAACACTGTGAAGCAGGTAAAGGAGGAGAGGTAACGAGTGATGAACCGACGAGATTGATCAACCATACCAGGAACACAACGGTGAATTGAGGGACATGACGCACGGAAACAGGCAGAGGTTAACGAAGCGCTGGACAGGCTTCGAAAATGATTATGGTCCACGAGGGGAAAGCTGCACGAAATGTAATAGCATCCACATCGCCTCGTCCTGTAGCTCCGGTAATTTGAACTTCACCCAGAGAAGGTGCCTCAGCAATATCGACAAGCGGTACGATTTTAGCGCCAATACAAGGCACCATCAGACGCATCATGTTTGCTGCTTGTCGTCAGCCTCGAAGAAGCTGGGTCGAGCACTTCGCTGGACACTCGCCGTCCCCAGCGATCCACACGCCAAAACGCATGCCAGATGACAGCGTGAAGGATATCCATCCCAGCGGCACTCGATTGATACGGATTGCCAGACCCAATGATTTCGAACATGGTAGTGCTAGTGCACGATTTGATGCTTCACAATCACTTACACAAAATTCCGGAAAACGGTGTTTGGGTTTATGGGAGAAGCGTCGAGATGCAACATGAAAAACTAACCTGCGAATGGTTCCGTGCAGAAGTAGAAGTAGGTACTACAATGACCTTTCCCTCCCCCCCTCATCCTCTGTGTACTCTGTGTCCTCTAGCACCATGAACGACTGTAGCTCAGGATTAGGACATTTCGCAGCCGTCGGACCCAGGATGGACCCGCCTGAACAACGATCGAGCCCTCATTTGCAACTCCCATCTTCGTCACAGTTTGCCATCTCGGAAGCTACCTACATCAACAGTTCCGGTCTCCCGCAGCTACCATTTCCCAGTTTTGCAAACGTAGAATATCACGAAGAGAGGGTGTCTTCGGTGTGTGCCGAACGACCGGCGAGTTCGTGAGTAGCTCCCACTGACCGGTAGGTGAAATTGAGGGGAACTTGATAGATGAAGTTGTTTTGGATTGTCTGAAAGTGGTTTTCTCCGTTTTTGGCATTTGGCGCTTTTCTATAGGATCTTTGTGTATACGTTGTCTGCACAGGGAAAAGTATGGAGGTAATCGTTAGTATTTCAAAAAAAGACCAATCTCAACGCCGGAGAAATTGAATTGCCTGTGGAATCAACTTAAGAAAGATGGCACAAGAATATGTCATCGGCTATGCACGAGCATGTCTTACGACATACATATGTAGGTATGCGATGAAGAATTTTCCAAATAGATACATGTATGTAGGTAGAGTTGTGCTAGGCATATGGTTGCATGTGTGCTATTAACCCCTGATGAGAAATTTGCACAAGTTAGTCTCAAACGTTATAGACTTTGTATGTGTCGACGAGCTTCTTCCCCACTATTCTTTGAGTCCGCTGTACATAGTACGAAAGACTGTGCATTTGGCCTTGCTTAGAGTACATAGGTATAGGCTTTATGTTGGGAGAACCTTATGTTCCATTGATAAATAGTATACTAGTAGATTCGGTATTTACGCGTTTGTCAAACTCTCGTGGGTACACGCGACTTATTTGCTCACACGCTTACCCGAGAACTTTGGAAGCATCTAATTTCTTTCTATTTTTATTCACAATCGATAGGGACGTCCGGAACAAGACAAGGGGGCTAGACTTTGCTTGGGAGCAACACTGGGATTTCATTTTTGGAGGTGAAGTGCGAAGCGTGTTTTTTGCTCCGAGTCCAGGAACCAAGCGGGCGGCGCGCGCGGGACGAAGCCGACAATCAGGCCAATCAGGCCCACACTCAACTGATTAACAAGCACGGCAGAGCACGGGATCAGCAATCTCCGCCTCATAAGAAAATGATGGGTCTATGAGCGGGCTGATTCAGAGGGATCTTAAGCGTGCTGCGTACGATTATGCTCAGAGAGCGAAGCGAATCGCGCTCTCGTCTTTGCATATCATACCTGGCCCCTGACTAAACAATGAGATGGATACAGGTTCCTGTGACCGACGGCACAAAATACAAGACAGAGAACCTATTTCGACGCGATGCTTGTATCACGTTACGGTAGTAACTGTCAGCCGGATATTATGTTTTGTGCAACGGCGGTAGTGCGAGTTCGTTAGACAGTAGTGGCTGACGGGTAGGAAATAAGAAGACAGTAGGCCGTTGAAGCGAGCTGGCTCGTTTGAAACGCCATGAAGGAGGCAACACGGGCGAGGTGAATTATGTCATTGTTCATTTCACTAGCATTTGCAGTTGAAATGATGCTGGCGAGGCTAGGGAGGAAAATCTGCTGAGATTGATGCTGTGGCGCGCACCATGCTCTATGGAGAGATGGCAGAATGCGTTTCATGAAAGGGGGCTTGAGATGGATCTCGCATTGGACGCGGGGGCCTCCCAGATGGGGCTCGCTATCCGGCTCACGACGGTCGAAGGTGGGCGAGGCCACGACTGACAGCTTTGTGCCCACCGACCAGGGGGATTACGGGAAATGAAGGCTGCTCGGACTCATCTCATCTCAACCGGACTGTTCGCCTGTGCGCTTGCTCATGGCCGAAGGTGAGGAAGAGATACCTCGGGGAAGGCAGAGGAATAGATGAGGGTGGGAAGCGTGGGTAGGCAGCGAAACTTCCCATGGTGGTTCTCTCGATGATCGTGTTCTGATTACTTGGGAGCTGCAAAGACAGTGGATGTCGATGAAGTGGATGTGGGAGAGAACGGGCGGTTGAGATACGGGGTGAATTTTCGTAGCCGGTTGCGATTGGTCGACTTATGCACTTGTACCTGCAGGAGGGGCAGGGATCCCCGACGAAGCCAAGATGGGTAAGCGTTGTTTTGGCTTGCTAAAAATACCGAAGGTGCTGCGGTATTGTTACCATCGATACACAGGCGAATGAATGCCATGGAGCACAATTACCTTATGTCTAGGTAGTGCTTAGCTATAGTTGTAGTAGAAAGGGTGTATAGACAGAGCACGTCGGCGACATGATTCAGAGCAACACGGAGGGGATACTGCAACATCAATGCAATGGTTCGGTGTATCTAATGTTGTGTATGGATATACCTAGGTAGAATGGGATTGTGTACGTAAGTGGTTGTTGATACAATCCAAGATGGAAGGGAACCGTTTGTTGGTTTCTCGCTCCTTGATTGATGGATTGATTCATTAATAAGGGCATGTTTCGCAAAGAGAGAAAGGAACCCCTGGCCAAACACAGAGTAATGAGTTTGACAAGGCAGGGGCGGCGCAGGCAGGGGGGTGGACGGGCAGGCGCGACGACCCCAGGCCCACCAATCAAAGCGCAATTACGGGGGCTTCGGGGGTCATGGCGCGCATGCGGACTTGGAGACCCGCCTGGCCTATAGTCTTCTTGCTTCTCCTGCGCCGCCAACCGACCTACCTCTTCCTCTTCACCTCACGCCCTCGTGGGAGCCTCTCTTTAGTTAGTAATTCCGCCTCCTCGTGAAGCACCCCGAGTCCGTATCCTACTCTTGTCATTCTTTTGTGGACCTGCGAGCCATTGCCAATCCTCTGCTCTGCCTTTGCCTTTGCATCGTCGCTCTTTATTCAACCACCATCAACACCACACTCTTTTACATACCCGACTTGCTTATCTGCACACGATCCCACCGCCCATTGTTTTACCCCCTATACGACACTCCGTCCATTAATATCTAAACCTATTCAACCCCCCGATTGCCGTCGAATCCATCTCGAGAGCAACAAACAAAACACAGTTGTCTGTTTACCGTCTCAGGAGCACACCAACGCCAGGCGAACGGAGGCATACCAAGTCCCGTCGTCATGGTTCACTCACATCAACATGTGCACCACCAGCACTCGAAGAGAGAAGCAGACGCACCGCTCGGTCAACTTCCTTCCAAGACAGAGGTCTTGCAGCGATCTAGAGTACTTGTCGCCCGTGCATCATGTACCAGCGATAGTGATCCAGGATGCACTAAGCCTACGGCCACACCTGTCGCCGCCATCGTTCTGGCCGTTGTGTAGGTCAAACTTCAGTCTCATTAGTAGATTTCACGACTAACAGTTTGCAGATTCCCCATTGCCGCTGCTTTGATCGTGCTTTTCTTTCTCCATCGAAGGAACGTCAAGAAGCTTCGGGACGAGGACGCAAAGGATAAATATAAATCGCTTGATTTTGGTATGGGACCCAATCAGGGAGCAGCAGCAAACAGGAAGAACCGCAAAGGAGCACCGGAGATGATCAATACAGAAATGGAGAAGGCGAGATCTGGACCGGGTCACGAGAAGGGAATGTCAATAGATATGGATGTTGCAAGCCCGTACATCTTGCCAGCCGGGCTACACAGTTCGCGCGAGTCGTTCCACTCGCTCTCTCGCTCCACTCACGACCCACACGATCCCTACGGTCCCATCAGCTTCAACGGCAATGCAGACGGCGCAAGCATACGCAGCTCAGCCCGCCCCTACAAACACGACAATAGCTCCATGTACACTACTTCAAGCACACCAAACGAGGGTCTGTTGAAGAATGCTCAGACTATGCCCAACTCCCTACCCCCTAGGTCTGAGTCCAAATCGCCCGAGGTGAAACAACCCGAACCTGTGGCTGTTCCGCTGAGCCCCATGAACCAGCGCACTTACGAGGCTCTCCCTGCACCTCCACTTCCGCCGGTCGCCCCTAAGACTCCTTCCCCTCCGCCTGCTGCATCCCAACTGCCACCCGTGCAGGAAGCGAGAGCTACTGCCAACACAAGCCCCAAGCCTCTCCCGCGGGTACAATCGCAGGAAGCTGTCGTTCAGTCCAACTCGAAAATCACCAGCTTCATGAGCGACTCCAGCTTCGGTGAAGGCTTCCAGGTTACCCCTCCGTCTCCTACACAGGCCAAGCCGACAATCGATAAATCTACCGCTCCTGCTACTCCTGCTCCGTTGGCTCCGCAACCACGCCGACCTGAACGTCAATCCCAAGCCCTGGGTCTAGGTGTAGATGACTTTGGTCAAAACACTAACCGTCTATCCATGAGTCTACGACCACTTCCTCCCCCAAGTGAAGAGGCCAATGAAAGTGCTGAACAACGCGCAAATCGAATCCGATCTTTTTACAAGGAATATTTCGACGACTCGAAGCCCGAGCCTGTTGATGCCAGCAACGTCTACAACGATTACTATGACGACTACGCTTCAGAGTATCTTGATGGCACTGTATTTGACCCCGAAACTGGACGCTTTGTCGTCGCACATGCTCAGGGACCCCAAGCGCCCTTTGCTCAGCCCGTTACCCGTCGGGCAATGACCCCGCCCCCTCGTGCTCCTCCGCGATTCCGCAGTAACACAGGTCGTGGTACTCACATGTCCGGAAGCTCCATGGCCTCTACTGGTCGAATGCCGCCCCCACGTAACATGTCTTCAATGAGCGGCCGCATGGGTCCCAGAAAGCCTATTCCTCCTCCTGTCGTTCTTAGCTCCTTGCCCACTCCCGCGCAGTTGAAGGAAGATACGGCCCTTTTCAATGCTATGGATTTTGCGCCTCCCGTCTCATTCCGCGAGAGACAGAACGGAATGCGCCCTGACAGCCCTCTGGGTAACCCTAGGCCGTTTAGCCCGCTCGTTAGACCGCACACTCCTTTGGCGAGTTCCTATGATGACTTGGCGGCCATGCCCAGCCCGTAAGTAGCCTCCTCATTTGTATTCAGAATGTCGTTAACCTTGTATAGGCATTTGCTCCGCAAATCGGGCACTTTTACCGCTCTTGACTTTGCACCTCCCCCAAGATTCCGTGATCCCGACAACATGTCCGATGCAGGCTCCATTCGATCCAACCGTTCCGGCATGTCCCAAGCCGGTAGACTAGCCATCCGAAATGGCGCATACCGTGTCAGCAAGATCCCGAAAGAGATGGTCACTACGAGAGAGGACCTGACCGCTCAGCTTCGACCTCAGATGAGTCTTGTCAGCAAGGCATAGAACCCGTAAACGAGTTTCTGCCTGCGTGGCGTGGATGACAAGACTTGCATCATGCCTCAGCCATGACAGGCATTTTGCATACACAACCCACTGCGTGGGCTCAATACTCAACCAACAAAAGCAGCTCTCGGTTTCCCTTTTCTCGCGGATGCATCTCATGACGATCTTCAATGGCATAGACAGCGTGACATTTTCTCCTTTTTCGTCTTCATCTTCTTCCTCAGCAGCACTGATCTGCTCTCCTTCGGTATATAGCCATCCATTTTGGTCTTCATCAATTCTGCGGCATCATCTATAGACGACCGACAGCTGTTCCCTAGGGTATACACGGTGAGGATGGCGATCGGCGTCTTCTATATTCTGTGTAATTTTTATTCTCATGTTGTTGTTTTTCTGGTGAGCGTTGAGCAAGTGACGGAAACAGTGAGGATGGAATGGAGTGGGATTTGAGGCGGATGCAGGTGCTTGGAGAGAGATGCAGAGTGATCTTGTAGAGAGGAAGGATAAGCTATTGCAATCATGGGGATTTATAAGGTTTCCTAGGAAGACAACATGCAAAAAAAAAAAACATGACCGGCGTGTCTCATTCTCTATCGTGCGATGCGCTGCCATCAATGGAAGGGGCAGATTAGTCACGTGCTAGTGCCACAGGGATGTTCAAAACATCCATGGATTTGAGGAGCCAAGAGGCGTGTCCGGCAATGTTGCAGATCCTGAGATGGTCTGTTGATCAAGCCCATGACCACGGATGCACTTGTAGATCCAAATCTCAGATCCAGATGCAGCGGCGGGCTGAGCTAACGACTCTACTGCCCCGGATATGTGTGCCCATGGTTTGACGCATGAGGCGTGGACTTTGCGTGGACACGAACCTGCCTTGCACGTATGCATGTCTGGAAGACTCGGCGAGTTCATAACACCAATAGCCCTCAGTCGGTTTAGATCCGAGAAATGTAGGTTTGGGATAGCGCGTGGAGCCGCGCCTACCTTCTCAGCAAAATGACAGAGTTGGTAACGTCATATGCCAATTTTGCCCCATAAAAATATCTCAACTCACGATGCCGCGTCACCAGAGGCAGTGCGAGTCGTCGTGGCTGTCCAAAGATGACAAAGACTCCAATCTCTTGCATTGGCATCATTACTGACGTTCATTCCGCTTTCATACCTCTCGTCGGCACACTCTGTTCTTTCACTTGGAATTCGCAATGGCCTTTTTTCGTCGCAACCGCCGCGATCCTGTCTCTCCTGCCGCGAGTCCAGATCACGAACTCACCAAGAAGCAGATCAAACGTGCAACCAGGAAACGACTCATATTCGCTTGCCTCTGCTCTTTCTTCCTCTTCATCACCCTAATCTTCCTAATCCTCGTCGAAATCTCCGGCACCTACAACAAACACCTAATCCGAGACTGGCACTTCATCAAGATCGACGTCAGCGACATCATCCCAGCCTCTGTGCCAAACTTCGCCCTTATCAACACGATTGCGCAGACGTTAGGCCTTCATGACTTCTACCAAGTCGCCCTATGGGGCTTTTGTGAGGGATATAAGAACGAGGGAGTGACCAACTGTTCGCCGCCACAGACGCTATATTGGTTCAACCCTGTCGAAATTCTGCGTAACGAGTTATTTGCTGGGGCATCGAGTATGTGTTTCACCTCCATCCGTTACTGTTGCCCATGTTTGGCCGGCTGACGTTGCTTGAAAGTAAACCTACCTGCCAACATCAACGACATTCTCGATCTCATCAGACAAGTCTCGCAAGTCATGTTTGGCCTCTTCCTGACTTCTGCTTGCCTGACATTCGTCCTCATGTTCCTCATGCCCATCAGCGTAATGTCCCGCTGGGCAACCCTCCCTCTCGCCATCCTCACCTTCCTCAACGCCCTTTTCGTAACCGTGGCTTCCATCATCGCAACGGTCATGACCATCATTTTCCGCAATGTCATCAGCGGTGTGTCGGAACTGAACATATCTGCGAGCATAGGAGCGACCTTCTTCGCCTTCATGTGGATTGCGAGTGCGTTTGCTATATTCTCCTGGCTCATACAGACAGGACTCTGCTGCTGCTGTGCAAGTAGACGGGACGTTCGCAAGGGGAAAAAGAGAGGCAGCGAAAAGGCGTATCAGGACGGTGCCACGATGAGTGGTGCTGACGGCGCTGCACCATTGGGCTCTCAGCACAAGCGGGGGTGGTTTAGGCGTCGAGCCTCTTAGTCGGCGGGCATATATCATCATTACTTACGCTCCCTATGAAGTTCCTATCCTGGATTTACCCTTCTTGTTTAATGTTTAAGGAGTTCATGTTTGGTAGCACTGCGCTGTGCGTTATTTGCATCAAAAGAAATGCCTTTCCATCTTTTTTTACGGCGATATGTCGTTGTATGATGTCTGTGTGCGTATGGTCTGGCTATGTGGGATATGTAGGTAGGTACACATATGTACATGTATGTATGTAGGTATCATAGACTTTTGTTGTTGTTGAGTAAGAATTTCTCCCAATTGTTCAACCGAAATAAAAAAAAACTTTTCAATTGATACGAAGATAGATGTATGAATCGTTTAACTACCTACCTACATACTTGGTAGGTGCATGTGGGTATATGTACCTGCATGCTTTGTGGTTTACCCTATGACGTCTTCCGACTAGGACCCCACTACAGGAGAAAAAGTTTCTACCCCGCCAAAGGTATCTTTTGCGCCTTCACCTTCCATGTAGCAGTCATCATGTTCAATAATTGGCGTTCATTCTAGGCTTGGCTCCGGTTCTCGGAGGTATGCCTAGACTAAGTAGTAATACATAGTACCGTAGTTTGGTACTGGTACAGTACTAATACTATCTGAGGGGCGTAGCTGCAGAAAATGTTCTCACGAGCACAAACGAACCTTACCCTTTCCCACCACTCCACATCGCACCTACCTATAAGTACTGTGACATCCCACCATTTCACCTGCGACTCAACAGGCACGCGCCTTTACTTACAAGACATTGTTTGCTAACTCCACCCTAGCCCACCATGTCTGCCAACGATACCTACCAAGATCCTCTCAATTCGCGCTACTCATCCGACGAGATGAAGTATCTCTTCAGCCCTCGAAACCGTTTCAGTACATGGCGGAACCTCTGGATCTGGTTAGCAGAGAGCGAAAAAGAGCTTGGACTCGACATTTCCGACGAAGCGATCGCGCAAATGAAGGAACACCAAGTGATACAAGACGACGAATTCAAAGTCGCGGCAGAAGAAGAAAAGAAGCGAAGGCATGATGTGATGGCGCATGTGCATACGTTTGGGCTGAAAGCGCCGAGCGCAGCTGGAATTATTCATTGGGGTGCTACAAGCTGTTTCTGCACTGACAACGCGGATTTGGTACGATGGGCTTGATTTTTGTTTCAGGGAAGAGTATACTAATGCCATGCTAGATCTTCTTACGAGATGGCCTGGACATCTTGCTTCCCAAGCTCGCCACAGTCATCGAGAAGCTCTCCACGTTCGCAAAGGAGCATAAAAGCTTGCCCTGCCTGGCCTATACGCATTTACAACCGGCTCAATTGACTACCGTGGGAAAACGTGCGTGCCTCTGGATCCAAGATTTGGTGAAGGACTTGAAAAACCTAGAGCGTGCCAGGGACGATTTGAGGTTCAGGGGTGTGAAGGGTACGACGGGTACACAGGTATGTGCAACCGGCCGTCAGGGTATAAATGGGTTCTAATCAAGGTCCAGGCCTCATTCTTACAGATTTTCGATGGGGATCACTCCAAGGTGGATCGATTGGATGAGCTTGTCACTGAAAAAGCAGGCTTTCCTTCTGCCTTCATCATCTCCTCTCAGACCTACACCCGCAAGATCGATGTCGATGTCCTCAACGCCCTGTCTTCTTTCGGTTCAACCTGCGAGCACATTGGACAGGCCATCCGTCTCCTTGCGTCATTCAAGGAACTGGAGGAGCCGTTCGAGAGCACGCAAATCGGCTCGTCCGCCATGGCCTACAAGCGCAATCCCATGCGCAGCGAACGCCTCTGCTCCCTCGGGCGAAAACTACGAAATCTGAACGCAGACGCTAGCGCAACGTACGCAGCACAGTGGATGGAGAGGTCGCTGGATGACAGTGCGATCCGCCGAATGTGCTTGCCACAATCCTTCCTTGCCGCCGATGCCTCACTTATTTTACTCAACAATATCGCTTCGGGAATGGTCGTCTACCCAGCTGTCATTAAAAAGCGGGTTGAGGCCGAGTTGCCCTTCATGGCAACGGAAAACATCATCATGGCTCTCGTCAAAAAGAATGTGTCTCGCCAGGATGCGCACGAGGAGATTCGTGTCCTCTCCCATCAGGCAGGCGCTCAGGTCAAGCAGCACGGCAAGGACAATGATTTGATTGAGAGGATAAAGAAGTCTGAATTTTTCAAGCCTATTCTAGGAGAGCTGAATGAGCTATTGAGGCCCGAAACTTTCATTGGTAGGTGTCCGCAGCAGGTGGACAGGTTCTATGAGATCGAAGTCAAGGCGGCCTTGAAACGGTATATCGATGCTGGGCTGTTGCTTGATGAGGCAGCCGAGTTGCATGTGTAAGTAGTCTACCTAGTCGATGATTGAAGAGTGTTTTTTAGGCAGGAATGCCAGGGTGGTGCTTCGGCGTTAGAGATGTTTTTTAGGCAGTGATGCCAGGCACCTAGGTGTGGAAATAGCCCGCACTTACAACACTTGCCACTCCACATGCAACGGTTTAAGCACCTTTTCCCCTCAAGATTGTAATTCGATTAGAGGTAAGTTAGATACGAGGAGATTATGTCTATAGTTTTATTTTACTATTTTTCTCCAATTTCAGTTATTAAGAGTGTATATATATATATATATATTTAGATATACTACAGGTATGCGGAATATATCAACACTCGCGGACCGCGTGCTAGGGCGGTAAGTACATCAATTGATGTATACAGTAAGCAGTCACGTGACTGCTTATACAAGCCTTAGCCCGAGACACTAGTGTCCTAATAGGTACAACCTCTTTCACTGTACGTGTAAACCCTACCCACAATTCGCCCCACTACACCAACACACGATAACCATCCGCCAACCCCTCTCGCATGATGGCGCGTCCCAAGAAGGGTGGCACCGCACCGTCTTCCGTGTCTCCCTCTGCTCCCATGGACGCTGACATACCGATTACCTTGCCAAGGCGCTCTTCCAGGAAAAGAAAGTACGTACAAGTCTTTCCACAATTCGAAACCAGTGCTGGAAGAGCTAATAACTCGTTAATAGGGTGGTCAACTATAACGAGCCGGCGGTAAATGATGTCGACATCAAGGAAGTCCCTGCAAAGAAAAAGAAGACTGCCGCTCCTCCTGCGGTGAAAGGCAAAGCACGTGACAACGCGAGCAGCGTCGAATCGCCAGACAAGGAATCAAAGGGAAAGGCAAAGGCGAAGTCCCAGACCCATACCCGGAAGGAATCTCAACCTCCACCCCAGTCTAAATCGCGATCGGCGCCTCCAAAGAAGACAAAGAAGAGGAAGGTTCCTGATGATGTTCTCGAGTATCGCGACGACGGGGACGAGGTCAGAAAAAGGGACTACCAGCATGAGCCTTCTGAGAAGTTTTTGGGAAACATGAACAGGGCTCTCTCTCAACCGCTTCTCTTTGTCGACCGTCGTCGCTGTGACCTGGAAGAAACGCCTCGTGAGACATTCACGATTGCAGGGAACAGCGGAAAAGACTACACGGTCAATATCCGACATGTTCCCTCGTGTACATGCATCGACTTCGCCATGCGTCGGATCCCTTGCAAGCACATCATCTATACCATGGTCAAGGTGTTGAAGGTCCTAGAGACGTCGCATCTGCTCTACCAAACCGCACTCAAATCGTCGGAACTGCAGTCTATATTCGACAACGCTCCCGCCGCCCCGCAGATTGAGGTTACGGATAACGAGCCCGCGGATCCCAAGCGGAAGCCAGTGGAGGGCGAAGATTGCCCTATCTGCTACTCGGAGTTTGTCCCCGGCAAGGAGAACATCACATACTGCAAGGGATATTGTGGAAACAACGTGCATAAGGTGTGCATGGACACGTGGCTCAAGAGCCAGAGGAGCATGTTCGGAAAAGGTGAGTTTGCACCAGCATACCCGACTCGGGGCAATGACGTGTTTAGAAGGGGGCGAAGAACTAACAGCTCTGATTCATCTAGGTACATGCCCATACTGTCGTCAGGACTGGGTCCACTGAGTTGGCGGATCCTCGTTCTGTGTTTCGAGTTCACTCCACGGCCGGGTTTGCCCTTGTCTTTTCTAGGGATGTAGCTCAGGGGGCTGGATATTTTCATGATTTTCTTCACGGGAAAGGCGTTCATGGTACGGATCAGGGTACTTCTCCATACAGGAAGTTCCTGCACTCGTGGGTCTGATGAGGTGTCTTTCATGGGTCTAGGTTTTTGTTAGATTTTATGCGTACGGGAAAACGCATGTACTCAAGCATTCTATACACTGATCCACTGCCTTTTCAATATTCTACGATCCAGATCATTTGTAGAAATTATACGTCTACACAATATGCATGATCGTGCCCCTGAGTCGTGAAATGCTTTCAACTGGGTCGGTGTGGATATGTCTGATTGCCTCAGACGTTAACCAATGCCAAGTATTTCGTATCAGGCGAAAGAAAGCCAGTGCAATTACCAATGCTTTTATTGATTCATTATATCTCATACATGAGATTTTGTTTGTTTTTGCTATTCGGAGAATATCATGTACGATGGATCACTACCAAGTCATATCCATCACCCCATGCAGTCATACATCTGCTGCGTGACTGAGTCCCCCTTTGAAGACTGCCTTTATCTTCTATTCCCTATTACACCGAATGACATAAAGAGGACGACCAATAGATGTTCAGCCCATAGGACTAAGTAGCAAATTGCATGTAAGCCACTTTACAAAGTCTCATGATCGAGTTCCTCGTCCCCAGCAGGGCAGTTGATGGTGTAATCATCCTCCGCATCGAAGAACTCCTCATCATCCTCGCCTTCTTGATCGTTACCGGAGTTGGGTACCAGGGACGAATTATCGGTGTTGATATAGCGCGATATGGCTGTATTCGTAACGTCCTCGAAGGGAACAGAGCGTCTACCCCCACGAACGCCCCTCCTACTCCGAGTGGTGGTGACTGCGGGTGGACGCTTTTCCATGCGGTGCTTGTTAAGAATGTCGCGGCGAACAGAAAGCGACCCCATCCAGGAGAAGTACCTGACGAGATGTCAGTGATGAACATAATAGTGACCTGATCAGAGTTTTACCATGAAGTTCGTCCGTGTCCAAAGCGACAGTTCACATCAAAACATCCACGGAAGGGTAAATTCTTCTTGATGAAGTCTTCAGTAGGTTGTTCGGCGCTCTGGCTACGCTCCATGCAGTCCAGGCAAAGGCCGTCGAAAGCTGTCATGGTCTTTTTGATGGCAATCTTGACCGAGTTTTCAAAGTTATGGTTGCACACGCCAGACGGGCAATTCTCAACTTTTGGAGTGAATTGGAAGTTCTCAAGTTCAGCAGTGATCTCATTGATGGGGTAGCGCTGTACGGCACGATCGACGGGCCAACAATCAAGAGCGATTAAAGCTTCCTGATAATCAAAAGCGGTCTCCTTGCGGCACGGGCAATCGGCATTGTGTAGCTTCTTAAGTGGAAAGTACAGCTCTCGATCCAGGATGGATTGGATATGTGCGCGAGCATTTGTAAGTGGACCTAGATGATATCAGCATGGGGTCTACCATATCACAGGGTTCCTACATACCGTCGAGGAGGCGAGCGTC
The DNA here is from genome assembly GCA_023627715.1 of Periconia sp. R9002. Lineage (NCBI taxonomy): Eukaryota > Fungi > Ascomycota > Dothideomycetes > Pleosporales > Periconiaceae > Periconia > Periconia sp. R9002. The sequence goes on along the minus strand of JAMAHW010000046.1, from coordinate 22,834 downwards.
GCCGTTCAAGTGCTGAAAGTTGCTAGGATTGTGAGTGAAGATATGGCCGTTAGTGTGATAGGCAAGAAACTTTGTAAGCTTCATGAAACCTTCTGCATGGTCGAATATGCTGCAAGGGAAGGCAAGGCAGCAAGCCGTCATGGGGCTAAGGCCCGGACCGTTGTTCAGAGCATGGTTGTAGCAGTCGATGAACCACGGCTTAAGTTTATGGAGATTCTGCGGAGCAAAGCCGAATTGCTCACCCACACCGATAGCGACCCAAGCACGCTCCGTGTGAGTGGCTTTGAGGTTTGCTGGGAGGGAGTTGGCGCCATCGTGGACAGCGCGTAGCCAAATCTCGAAAGCGTAACCAAAACCGACACCACGGTTCTCGAATGTTGCATTTGGCTGAGAAAAAAGTTAGTTTAGATGTAGTTAAGGACCCTCGCATAGGAAAGAAGACTCACCAAGTCGGGGCAGGTGCGGAAAAGACCTTGGAAGAAGGTCGAATGCTGTTTCAACACAGCGCGAGATACACGAAACTGAACTAGACGCGCGCGCTTGGGCTGCGCATTGGTACCTTTCTCGACGGGAGGCTTTGCTTCTGGTGTAAGTTGAATCAAGAAGTCACCGTCGCTGGCGATTGTGATCTGGAGTGCGTTGGCAGGTAGAGCGGTTGCCGGTGCTACTTTGAGCGCAACTGCACCGTTCTCCTTCTTCGACTCCATGGTGGGTGTGACTGGTGGCGAAGAAGATCGCGCAATATCGATTCTGAAGAAAGACCAATCTGCTGAAGGAGAGGTGAAAAGAGGCAGCGTACGGGCGGAAGACGCGGGGTGGAGGGAGACAAGGTGAGGCAGTGAAGTAAGTAGGAGGGCGTTTGCAGTCTAAGGAAGGCGCGCCAGCCGGGACGGAAAAACCAATACAGCTTCTGGCTCTGGCTCTAGACAAGGGTAAGGATGATTGTGGGTTAATGAGCTCTAGAGAGGGAGGAAAGTGAGACTCAGTGTCCTTGAATGGCTCAGCGGTGAGTGGTGAGTGGTTGAGCAGACAGAGTTGGAAGGCGCGGACGCCTGGCGCACACAACAAAAGCAGTCGATTGCAAACCCGCCATGTATGCATGCCCTGTCGTCCAGCCTGTTTGATCTACGCCAATGTTAACCATAAGTAATCTTGCATCATCTTGATGATACGACAGACATTAAGCACCACGACAAGAATAATAGAAGATGTTCTAATTCACCGATACAACAACGCTACATGCCCAGTATCCATAGGGTATAATCTCAAAAAAAAAAGAGGACAAACCGCACGCCTTTCCCAACATCATCCCATAAACTCGTACAATCTGAGACTGAACCGCATCCCCCAAATCAGAGTTAGGAAACTCCTCCACCATGTCAACTCAAGGAACCTGATAACGACAAAGCTCATCTTCAACTGGAGGATTTCACAGAGACAGCCCTGGCCTTCCCTTTCCCTGGATGCTCGGCGGAAGCTGGGCTAGCAGGAACTTCGATCTCGTCTCCGTTTGCGCTGGTTTCGTCGGCTTCCTTCCATTCGGCATTTTGAGGGTTTAACTTGCCAGGTATCCCGCTCTCCCTGGGGCTGGCTAGCGGGCTCGTGGGGTTGGGTCCAATACTGCCGTTGGTACTATCAGTACGGCCATGGCCCAGACGGCCGCTGCGAATGCTCAGGCCATCGTTGTTTTGCTTGTTTGCATAATAGCTATTGCGTTCACTGCTGAGTGCTGGGGCAGCTGCGCCCGAGGAGGAATAAACGCTTGCCCGCTCCGTGTTCGCGAAAACACCAACACCGCCAGGCCTGCTCTGTGGACTGTATATTGTATCAGGATTCCCAGAAAGCACGCTCAAGGGCAGAGATTCCCGACTACCTCCCCAGACGGATGACGGCGCCAATGCTCGAACAGAAGCATTTGTATCAAGTGAGTTGCGCCGTTGACGCTTCGAGGAGGAAGCCAGCGTCAAAATAGATGCATTGTCCGTGAGCATGTTATTGGCGGTCGCAGCCTGGTAGGTATTTGGCTGAGACTGCGGCGCAAGATGTGAGGGAATGGCGGAGGGTGGGGGTGAAGTGGGGAATTGGTGAGAGAACTGTATAGGTGGGGCACTCGTAGTCTGTGTATTCTGAGTCTGGCCGGTCCCAAGCGCGGTAACAGGAGCAGTGGATTGTATCGTGGTCAAAGTCGTAGTCAACGAGCGATCCGAATGATTCGGCGACGAAAAGGTGCTGCCCCCTCCGAGCGTGTTGCTGATACCCGTGTCCGCCTTGGACCTGCCGGAGTGTACGGTCCCAGCATGAGTTGCCACGGTGGGAGCCGTGGATTTGTTGCTTTTCGCTAGGGTCTGATGCTGACCCGGGGTGCCTGTGTCCTCGACGGATGTGAAGCTTTCGGCGGATCGAGGGGTAGCGGCGCTCGAGAAAGAAGGGTGGGCATCTCCATTTGTATTGCCATTGACATGACCTGACTCTGGATACGGGTTGTTCTTGGCGGAAGCCTTCTTCGACTTGGGCTGAGCAGCACCTTGGTTCTTCTTGCCTGATGCGCCAGAGTCGGAAGTGGTGGATGATTTGAGGTTCGCAAGCCGCTTCATGAATCCGGCGAAAGGCCGCTTGCGGGCATGACGGTCTTTGTCCCGGAACATTAGAACCATTTGCGATAATGTAGAAGGTTCAAGGGAAATGTAGTGGTAGGGGGAGCGTAGAGAGACTTACCATGCGGCCTGGATGCGGCCTCGGCAGTAGCCATTCTCGAATACTAGATAGGACGAAGAACAGCCTTAGCCGTCGCCTACCAGGAGGCGAAGATGTAAAGTCGACTGTGCGTGTGCCAGCAAAGCTATTATTCTGTACGTGGCTGGGAGTGTAAGGCAGTCCACGTGGAGTCCGTCTAAGGGGAGGAACAAGGGCGGCGGGATGCGGCTTCGGCCTGAAATGAGGCAAAGAGTGTGTTGTCGCTCCACGGGTTGGCGCGCTTTGAATTCTTGTAGTGGCGAGAGCGCGGGGCAGAGTGTAGCGTGGGACGGCGTGGTGGTGGTAGTGCTATGAATGGATGGGTATACATGTATAGATGCAGCAGCAGTAGTAGTGGCCATGTAGAGAGGGCTGGTGCTGCTGCTATGGTGCGGGTAGGCCCGTACGCCTAGGCCCAATCAGGTTGGGAGGCAGGGCAGCGATGATGTACTGATCGACTGCCATCTGAACCCTAACGCCACCCAAATCCGAGTCGTCGCCAACCTCAAACATCCATCATGTACTGCACAGTACAATCGTCCAGCCACCCCCAACAGTTCTCTCTTCACTGAGATCCCTCTTCGATCTACACGCTTGCTCCTTTCTTGGATTCTGGTGGTTTTTGGTTAGACGTTCCCGCTGACAGGGGTTTGGAATGCACATGGCATACCATGAACCAGCACCATGCTGGAGAAGCTGGATCTGTCTCCATCCGTGAACATCCCATCCGGCCGCTACCGCCAGACGTAGTAGCCCAGATTAAATCCTCTGCTTCTGTGGTGTCCCTGACGGGAGTTGTGCTTGAACTACTGAAGAACTCGCTGGACGCAAACGCCACACAAATACACGCCACGGTCGACTTTGTTCGCGGAGGCTGCTCGGTCGAGGATGATGGCGTAGGCATCGTTCCGTCTGAATTTGGCGAAGGTGGGGGACTTTTTAGACTATACTGTTCGTCCCAATTTCCCCGGCGTATTGCTCTATGCTTACAAGTCTAGCCACGTCTAAATACTACTCGGGCCAAAGTTGTCATGGTTGCCATGGCACCTTTCTTGCCTCGCTCGCTGCCTTGTGTCTAATTCATATCGTCTCTCGACATCACCAGCATCGCTCGCATAACTTATTGGCCGCCCATTACTCTAGAGTCATCGACCGACAGTTGCCAGCCCAGCCTCATCACGAGATCCATGCGAGCCATGGCACTCGCGTAACCGTCCGTAATTTGTTCGGTAACTTGCCCGTGAGAGTCAAGCAGAGGGCCACTCTGACTGAGCAAAAGTCGGATCAAGACCGTCTTTGGGCCACGATGAAAAGAGAGGTTACCGGTCTTTTGCTCGGCTGGAGAAAACGTGTAGCTGTGAAAATTCGAGATGGGGATGGAAATACGATGATCAACTTTTCAGTATCTGGTGGCCCTTCGAATGATGTCCCCATCCGCTCATCAGAGCTACGACTCATGCTCAATCTACTCACCAAAGCCAACTACATTATAGCCAATGACTGGTCGTCGTGGATCCCGACCTCTGCGTCTACCCCCACCATTTCCATTAAAGGCGCTATCTCCCTGGACCCTGCGCCGCACAAGCAGGTCCAATTTATCTCCCTTGGCCCCAGAAATCTATCGGTCGAAAGCGGTCATAATGAACTATTCGATGAGATCAACCGTATATTTTCTTTGTCAAGTTTCGGCGCCGTCGGAGACAACGGTATCGACACCGAGGAGAAAGCTAGGCGTGAACGGGACAAGCGATTCAAGCATGATGGATATACTAACAAACAAATCACTACGCGAAAGGGGGTTGACCGATATCCTATGTTTCATCTCCGCATAGTGTTTCAAAGCAGCCAAAATCCAGTGCAAGCGGGAGACAACTCTCTCAAAAACGAACATGATTTGCAAGCATTGTTGGGAGTTATCAACGCAATGATCAGACAGTGGCTATCCGTACATCATTTTCGACCTCGCAAGTCTCATTCAGATAAGATCGATAACCGCCCTCCCTCCATAGATCCCGCTTCTGCCAAAGATTCTGGACCTGATTCCTCCTTGACCACAGAGAAGGATTTGGAGCAATTCCCATCAAGCTCATTCAGCAATTTGATCAATGATAAACATGAACCGCTCATTCGGAAGAGAAAGAGGAATACTCCGAGGCCAGAACAGATTCCTGCAGCAAGACAGCCCCAACCTTTTGCTCAGTGGTCGAGGATCAAAAGTGGGAAAGCAGACTTTTTTGAAATCTACAAAGGTGTACCAAAAAGGCCTGCTGTCTCGAAACGGCCCAGCACCCACACTGCTCAAGACCCGTATTCAGAAGTCGTGCAAAGTACGACAGGAGGCGAAACATTTCCAATGCTAGCAGTAGATGCAACCCAGCAACAGATGTTGGACGAAGATCATGATAGGATTACCATGCTGACGGATCCATCGACCAAACAGACGTTTCTCCTCAATGCTCGTACTGGTGTTGTCCTGTCACGCCCTACAGCCAGACCCCTCAGCGCAACCCATGCTAGTACATTGAACGAATACAATGGACGATTGCGACTTGCAGACACACCATGCGCTGAAAAAAACACCGCGAATCTTTGGCTGGATGGATTTCTCAGTACTTGGGACAACCCTGTTTTTAAACCTACTGAGAGGAGCGTTGAACAAGTTCGCTCTCCTGGTGATTTCCCAGACACACACCGCACGGGGGCGCATACCGATCTTGATGGTTTTTCACATATCAATAACAGCAAGCTCTCCAAAGCTGGCCTTCAGCGTGCCAAAGTTTTAGCACAGGTCGACAGCAAGTTTATCCTTGTTAGCATGCCAAGTTTGTCAAATAGGCGTATCAACCCCAATCCCCGCGAGCAGAATGAAGGCAAAATGCTCGTTCTAATCGATCAACATGCTGCAGACGAGCGTATCCAGGTTGAGAACCTTTTGACCGATCTTTGCAAGCCTCTTTCGCCAGACCTCACCCATTGGGGTTATCGCTCACAGCTCGGTCATCGTTCCCGCGTAGCATTCGTGATGCTGGAGAAGCCGATACGATTTTCTGTTTCTGAGCAAGAACGGCATCAATTCATCACTCATGCGGCTAGATTTGCAGATTGGGGGATACTGTTCAATATTGACATCTCATCGAGCACTGTGACCTCGAGCAGACAACAGTCGGTTCTATCTGTGTCAACTCTACCCCCAGCTATTTCGGAACGGAGTAGAGCCGATCCGCAAGTCCTGATTTCTTTCCTCCGCTCCGCAGTATGGAAGTACACGGAAATTGGACGTTCGGTCCAGTCCAATTCGGAAAAATCTACAGCTTTGGCTGACGGAGATACTTCAATACCAAAATCGTGGGTCAAGCAATTATCTACGTGCCCCGGAGGACTTATTGATCTCATTAACTCTCGCGCCTGCCGCTCAGCAATTATGTTCAACGACCAGTTAAGCATGCAGGCCTGTGAAAAGCTGGTGAGAAATCTAGCGGATTGCATGTTCCCCTTTATGTGTGCGCATGGAAGGCCGAGCATGGTGCCCTTAGTGGACATGGGGTCCATGAGCGTGGAAAGCAGCGTTGGAAGTCGGTCGACGAAGAAAGAAAATGACGAAGAATTCTTGACAAAATGGAAGAAGTGGACAAATAAGTGACGGCATGAGTCGGAAGGAATTGGTGCATTTTGCGTTGCCTTGTACATATTCGAGCTTCCTTTGTTTACAATGCTGATATACCCTGCAAAAGAGAACGATAGTATGACTATCTCATTGAACAATTGAAAGGCGTCTTCGCATGTTGTGTTTACTGCTCAACGTTGCAGCCTAATCAACCTGGCCTAATGCGGCGTAACTGCTGCATGATTTCAACCGTGGGCTGAGAGAGACCAACGATTAGCCAGGTTTCACGGGTAGGAGTATAATGTACGAACGCAATGAGACCTGAGGAGCCATACGAACTAGGCAATCAGGTCAATTAAACGCTCGAGATATATTTTTTCTAGGAACATTCTAAGAGGGCCTATAACGAAGTGGGATTATGGATTTCGTATAAGCGTGACAAATTGGTTCCAGCAACGTGCTAAACTCGGCGTGGCATCAAGAACATTCACCAAACAAAGCAACCATCTCGCGAGGAATAGAAGGAGCCAGGCATCAGCATAGCCCAAATGGACTGACACGATGCATTGCTCGAGGCAGAGGTAAAGCAGGGGTGAAGAGAAAAAGAAAGGTAGGGCAGATTCGATACAACACCAATGGTTAGTCTGATGTAGGTAGGTAAATATGACTCGTCCCGGAGGATTGCAGTGCAGATCAACCTAAGCCTGGCCGTTGATCTCGAGGGGATTGTATCCAGTCGTCGGAAGTAGAAGGGGGAGAGCACGGATGTAAAACTGCCTATGTCGTGGCTGAGCAGCAATGATTGCCGATGTGCGACACATGCTGACGAGCTGGTGGCTATGGTGATAGTGACAGGAAGATCATGGTTAGCAATACATAGATCTCAGACAGCTGAAGCGGGCTGGTATGGGACGATTAGAGAGAGATGAAGCATGAATGATGAAGGAAGAAGAAGAAGAGGTAAAAGGTTAGTCAACGTCGGCACTTCGAGATCACAGGAATATTTGATGGAACGGCCAAGCAAGTGCACGTGCACGGCGCTAACCCATGCCTCGCCTAGCCCCAGTACTCAGTACTCAGTGCTGTTCGTGCTGACCTCATTCTACGCCGTAACGTACGGCCATCACAGCACAAGTACTTGCATTGCACAGCAAGGCACTGCACCGTCTCATCCTTCCGCCCCGCCAGAAGACGAAACTCGACTCCCTCACAAACAAAAATGTCACGGCCCCCCGTCTTCTCTCTACCTCCTCTTTCGTAACATGCATCGTCAACCATAATGCGCCTCCTGTCCTTTTGCCGTTTACCCTCAAAACTTCGGCGTAGAAGTCGTCGGTCTCGACTAATCACCATGTTCATCGCCATCCTGGCCGTTATTATCTTCCTCTCGCCCTTTTACATGATCTACAAACCCCCTACCTTCTTGATCAAGCTGTTCGTGAAACATTTCCCAAGTGTCATCTGGCACGTCAACACATCGGAAAAGATTGTGGCATTAACAATTGACGATGCACCCTCGCAATTCACTCGTCAAATCCTGGAAATTCTAAAAGAAAACGATGCGCATGCGACTTTCTTCGTACTTGGCGACCAGGTTCCAGGTCAAGAAGAGGTTTTGAAAGAGGCGGTCCAGCAAGGTCACGAACTGGGAAATCATGCCATGCATGACGAACCCTCAGTCAAACTCCCGGATTCTGTTCTCATTCACGAGATGGACCAAGTAGAAACGATGATCAAAACTGCCTACAATGCCTCAGGTACCGGTGCACACCCGCCACGCTACTTTCGACCCGGCTCGGGTTTCTTTTCAAAGCGGATGCGCGATCGTATGGATATGCTCCAATATCGCATTGTGCTAGGCGACATCTACCCGCACGACCCACAGATTCCCTACTGGAGAGTAAACGCAGCACATATCCTGAGTATGCTGAAGCCGGGCGGTATCATTATCTGTCATGACAGGCGGAGCTGGACGATACCAATGCTGCGCAAAGTGATTCCCGAGATCAAGAGGAGGGGTTACCAGATTACGACCATAACCGGTCTCATCGACGAAGCGCCCATTGAGCGGAGGAGAGGGCCCTAGATCGCAAATCGATGAATCAGGAAATGTACTAAAGGTGGTGACGTGGAAAATGCCCACAATCAATAGCGCAAGGGGCCATGCTCCGCCACAAAGTGTCTGCCTAAAAACCAGCATGTCATGCATAATGACCAACAAGTTGGAAAGGTCCGCGACAGACGGCGCGCGTTCTACACATGGTCTACTCACTACATGAGGAAAGGACATCCGAAGCGGTTAAGAATACCCACCACCAGTCTATTCGGCTTTGTGTGTAGTGCGTGGTTCCGTCCGCGCATGGTCGAGCCAAACAATGGAGCGATCGTGAAGCCAAGAAGATGGAAACATGAGGGTAGAATTTTGCCTTTTGGAAGTATCAAGCCAGGATGCAATCCGGCTGCTACGGCATTGAAAAGGATGTGGGTGTGCAATTTTGCCCAGTGTATATCTACACAATCGAGTGAGCACAGTTATTTGGACTGTACATAATCCGTCCCGCGAGGAACGCATTCCTCCGATGGTATAATGAGAACCATCCCTATGCCACCATCATCTTTCCATTACGTGAATCGCCGAAAATTCAGCAGCGATTCTCATCGTACTGTCAGCCAACCCCAAACCCCGTTTCTTGCATTTTCTCCCTTTGCCCGCTCAGTAACAACTACAACGGCTTCCTCAATGCACTTTTGAACGGAATGATCTGCACCTTCTCCCAATCCCACACCTCTCCTGTAACGTATTTGTCCCTTTTAAGCCTCTCTATCACCTCTTCTTTGGTCTTTGCTCCGATGAGCATACAGGATCCTGCCATCTTGGGCGGGTTTGTGTCGCCTTCCTTGATGGGCTCTTCGAGCATGGCTCCTATAGCATTGTCAGTGATTGCAAAGGGAGTAGAAATGCGTGCTATTCAAAACCACAAAATTTGCTACAACAGATGGTTCAACAATAGTAGAGGATTGGACTCAAGGACACTCCACGCCAAAGGTCAAGAATCGCAGCTAAGAGAAGCAAAAAAACATACCGCCCCAGAGCCAAAAATCTTCTCGATCCTCTTTCAATTCCTTCAAATGGTGCTCTCGAACACTCAACCTCTTCTCCAACGCGCCCTTGAAGTCCGGTGCGATAACCAGCCACTCCTGCAAAGGCTTTGGTGCTGCTGCGTTGGATGCCATAGTTCGGACTGGTATCGACAATGACGACGGCTGTCTGCTTGGGTGGAATTGGAGGTAGGGTTGCGGAAACTTTGGGCGTTGCAGGAATGCACGGGCTCGGAGAGGCAGCATGAGCAGTATGTTAAGCAGATTGGGTGTGGGGGTGAATGTGGGGTAGTCGGCTCAGTGAAGACGTATGTATGTAGGTGTGTGGTGGTGCTTTGTGGGGCTAGGAAGAGAGAGCAGCTTGAAAAACTGACGGCATTAGCTGATTCAAGTAGATTTCTCTTCTTATTTATAGACTGCGATTCAAGCGAAGATTGTGATTTGTTCGATACCAAAGCAGGATGGTAGGGCGTATAGATGTCGTGTAATGGGTAGGGCGTAGATGTGGTGCTGCTAACGTGTTCGGAATCGTCCGCGGAATACAAGCCGAGGTTCATGATCCATTGCCCAAATCACCTTGCTACAGTTGTCGCGATAACAAAGCTGTATTAGAATCGTCATGTACCATTCCTATTAAACCATAACTGATGACTGTCCCATACCCAATCGTAAAGATTTGTTCCCCCCGCGTTAACTACTATTCTCTAAAAGAAAATCAACGCCGTGATGTAAAAAAAGTGTTGACCCAAAGCCACCGCTGTCCCATCTACATCGGGCATATACTCATACCTATACCTATACCTATACACATTATTTCATGAACACACAACTTAGCCCGATCTAACCACTGCACATGATGCACGCCTCCTTGTTTTCTATCGAGCAAGCAAGTACGGCATCAGAGTAGATATCGCCCTCACGGTCAGCGCTCTCCTCCCCGTCTTCCTCCTGACTCATTGCAGGCTCAGAGAGCTTCTGCTCTTCTAAAGGCTTCCCATTGGGTTCGGCAGCCAGCACCTTGGGGCTGTCACCTTCATCAACGTCAGCCTTGATGGGCTTCGGGTCAAGAGCATCGTTCTTGACAACATTGATAGGCTTGTTTTCAAGAGCAGGTGGCGGAGTTGCAGAAGGTGTTGGGTATCCATTTTCAGTGGGTGCACCGTTAGCAGACTTTGTCATGTGCATTGGACGAGGTACTGATGGTGCAGATGGCGAAGTAGTGTTCCCCTTGCGTTTCAATGTCTTGGCCACGTTGGTGTCGGCAACCTTGAGTGCCTCCTGGTCAACGGTGAACTGAATGGGGGCCGAGGCAGCCATAGTCCGCAGATAGTACATGCCGGTCTTGAGCCCAAGCTTCCAGCCAGCGAAGTGCATAGATGTGATCTTGCCCATGGTGGGCTCCTTCATGTGAATGTTGAGCGATTGAGACTGATCAATGAACGCGCCGCGGTCGGCGGCCATCTGCACTATCGTGCGCTGAGAGATTTCCCACACAGTCTTGTAAAGTGCTTTGATATCGTCCGGAATGTTGGGGATTCTCTGAATGGAACCGCCCTCTGCAATGATACGGTTCTTCATGTTGTCAGACCACAGACCCATTTCAACAAGATCACGCAGAAGCCAAGGATTGACGACTTGGAACTCGCCAGCCAGGACACGACGAGAGTAAATGTTGGAAGTGTATGGCTCAAAACACTCGTTGTTTCCGAGAATCTGGGAAGTGGAAGCGGTAGGCATAGGGGCAACCAGGAGAGAGTTGCGAACGCCGTGCTGCGCAATTTGTTCCTTGAGGGAAGCCCAGTCCCAGAGGTCTGTGGGTGTAACATTCCACATGTCATATTGCAAAATGCCTTGAGAGACTGGAGATCCCTCATAAGTCGCGTAAGGTCCGAGCTCTTTAGCAAGCCCGCATGAAGCAGTAAGGGCAGCGTGATAAATGGTTTCGAAGATCTGAATGTTGAGTTTACGAGCCTCTGGGGAATCGAAGGGCAAACGTAGGCTGAGGAAGGCATCAGCAAGACCCTGAACACCGAGTCCAATTGGGCGGTGCCTGAAGTTGCTGCGACGAGCCTCCTCAACCGGGTAGTGGTTGACCTCAATGATCTTGTTCAAGTTGCGGGTGACAATCTGCGTTATCTCGTGCAACTTCTGGAAGTCGAACTCGCCACGCTTGGTATCGACAAACATGGGAAGAGCGAGGGAAGCCAGGTTGCATACAGCGACCTCATCTGGTGCAGTGTATTCGATGATTTCGGTACACAAGTTCGAGCTGCGAATGGTTCCCAGGTTCTTCTGGTTGCTCTTACGGTTACAAGCATCTTTGTAGAGCATGTAGGGGTTGCCGGTCTCAGTTTGAGCCTCGAGAATGGCGTACCAAAGCTTTTGAGCACGAACAGTCTCTCGGCCACGACCTTCGGCTTCATACTTGTGGTACAATGCTTCAAACTCTTCACCGTAAACGTCGGCAAGACCAGGGGCCTCGTTCGGGCAGAACAGCGTCCACTCGCCATTCTCTTGGACACGCTTCATGAATAGGTCGGGGATCCACAAAGCGTAGAAAAGATCACGGGCACGGACCTCCTCCTTGCCGTGGTTTTTCCTCAGGTCGAGGAACCCAAAAACGTCGGCGTGCCACGGCTCGAGATAGATAGCAAAAGCACCGGGACGCTTATTGCCTCCCTGATCCACATACCTGGCAGTGTTGTTGTAGACACGAAGCATAGGGATGAGACCATTTGACGTGCCGTTGGTGCCGCCAATGTATGCCCCGGTAGCACGAATGCGGTGAACGTTCAAACCAATACCGCCAGCAGTCTTGGAGATCATAGCACACGTCTTGAGGGTGTCATAGATACCCTCAATGCTGTCTTCCTTCATGTCGATAAGGAAACAGGACGACATTTGAGGAGAAGGTGTGCCGGCATTAAATAGTGTGGGTGAGGCATGTGTGAAGTATTTTTGTGACATCATATGATAGGTCTCGATGGCCTTCTCGATGTCTTCTCCGTGAATACCCACAGCTACACGCATAAGCATGTGTTGTGGACGCTCGGCAACTTTGCCGTCGATGCGGAGCAAATATGATCGTTCAAGCGTCTTGAAGCCAAAGAATTGGTAGTTGAAATCTCGGTCGTATACTATAGCCGAGTTCAATTCCTCTTCATGCTTCATCACGGTATCGTAGACAGATTTGGATATCATTGGCAGCTTCTTGCCATTCTTGGGGTCTGTGTAGTGATGTAGGTCCGACATGACGGAAGAGAACTGTTTCTTTGTCTGCTTGTGCAAGTTCGACACGGCGATACGTGCGGCGAGAATAGCGTAGTCCGGGTGGGTGACTGTCATGTATGCGGCAGTCTCGGCAGCCTTGAGAGGGTGGTTAGCGGGGATAAATTACTACATCTCTCAGTATACTTACCAAGTCGTCCAGTTGAATGGTCGTGACGCCCTGGTATACACCAGATATGACCTTCATCGTGATAGCAGCAGGGTCAACATGCTCCGGGTCCAAGCCATAACATAGACGGGACACTCGGGCTGTGATTTTGTCGAATTGAACGCGTTCCTTGCGTCCATCTGCAGATTACATATTAGCACTGTCGACGGCATGTATGAGGAGCTAAACGGGAAAGAAAAGAGAGTACTTGGTACGATTGATTACTTACCACGTTTGAAAACAAACATATTGACTGAGAAAGGAACAAAGTATGCTTGGGTATCTTGAGAGTGTGAAGGGAGTGTTGTGAGGGAGAGAGAGCGAAAGTGGAGGGGAGGGAAGAACTTAAACACGCGCGACGCGTTCCGGGCGTGCACGGCCGAAAAAGGTTGGATGGAGCAACGCACGCGTTAAGAGCATTAGTTCGGGGCCGCTGACAAAAAGCTTCGGGGAAATGTTGATCCAGTTGCCGCGTCCGATCGGGGACTTTTCACAACCGATGTATCGACAACCGCAGCGCGCCATCAGAGGTGTTCCAACACCCTCCGACAACTGTTCCTATCGCCATTGTCCTTTTTCTGTGCGTCCGATTGTTTTAATTGCCCTCCATGGCGGGCGGGCACATGAAATACCGGGCTCTTAGCCGATCTTCTTCCCACCGACAAGCTCTCCTTCGAAATCTCGTCACATCACTTTTCAAACATGAATCGATAACAACCACTTGGCACAAAGCGAAAGAGGCACAGAGCTTGGCGGAGAAGCTGATAACACTGGGAAAGAAAAACACAGAGGCTACGAAGCGCAGAGCCTATCAGATATTTTACGTATGGATTCGAGGCTTAGGGGCTGCGCGCGCTAGAAGTTACTGACCGACTTAGGAACCCAACCAAATGGTTCCAAGGCTATTCGGACCCATAAGAGAACGCTACCTCGACCGTCCGGGAGGATATACCCGTATTCTTCGCATCGAACCCGTAAAGGAAGACCAGGCTGAATCTGCCATCCTCGAGCTTGTCGACGGCCCTAAGGACATGCGCTTCGCCATGACTGCCAAAACACTCTCCAATATACCGGAAAACAAGCAAATCAATGATATTACCGCAAGGAATGTGAAAAAGGTGACTCAATTTCGCCGCAATGGCATGAGCGAGCTGAGGAAAATGGTGGAGACAATGAGAAAACGCAAAGAGCAAGGCTGGGATGATAGACAGCTTCTAGAGCCCAAGCGAGTCTACCTACACGAAGATAGGTCCATCAGGGATATGCGCTACCCCAAGAAAGCAGAGGACTGGGAGATACCGAATAAGTTCATCCCTGAAGACGGCGTCGAAGCACCAGCGGGCACCCCAATGCGCAAGCTATACGGGGTCTTGGAGAAGCAGAAGCGAGCAAAACGTAGCCAGGAAAAGTCGAACCGAGAGACAGTATGATTAGCATGATGGATGTAGGATTACTTTTATTGTATTATAAAGTGTTTTATACAACGCATTCACGAACATCAGCGGCTTCATACTTATTGCCCGCTGAGATTTAGTTCTAGCCCGAAAATTCACTTTGCCAAATCAAAATTGGTGACGCCTTGTTCGTCTCCTGTTCTGGAAAACAGGTCTAGACAGGTCTGGATTTACTCCTGAAACTATGCAAGACTCGGCACATCTCATCCATCCTCAATTTCCAAATTATCTTGCTGCTGATCTTGAATCGAAATATCATTGACAGCTATTGGAAATGGTGGCACAGACCAATACAGACTATACCAGTTGGCTGGTTGCGTAGAAAGTGGAGTATAGTGAGACCTCAACGCTCTGATTCAAGTATGTCGTCACCTTATGGGCAGTAGCTAGTTCCCGCGGGAACCTCTCGTGGGTTGGAGTTCATTATCCGTCATTTCTTTTTCTCGATTCTGTATCTTTAAACTTGTAAGTCCATCAGTATGTTCAAGCCATTCTTATTTACTCACAGGAACAAATTTTCCCGAGACCAAACTCCCTTGTCGGGATCATCCTCTACTTCTTTCACATCAAACATTTTCCTGGCAACCTTCATAAACTGCAGATCCGCTCTTCTTCTCTTTTTAAAGCAGAAGTAGCATATTGTGTTCTCGCCGATTAAGTCTTGTAATGTCTGTTGAAGAAGTGGGAACGCAGGCTCGAAATAGACACAATCGGCAGCCAGAATGATGTCCGGGTGTCCTGGAAGATTCGTGGGAGTTGGAGTTCCCCAGTCGTATATCGATGCTTCGACCCTCATATTCAGGTCATTCAAGGTGATATTCTGCTTCATGAGCTCGAACATCGGTTCTTGATCAGTGATATGGAGCGTATTGGTCAAATCGTGCTTGATAGCTACAGCCAGACTAGATAAATCAGTTAGAATAGGCTAGACTCTCCGAAAGAACAAACTGCGAAGTAACGGCAAAATAGATTGTAAATGAAGCATACCCAACCAGACCACCTCCAGCACCCAATTCGACACTGCAAACCGTTAGCGCGCTGACTATGTCCTAACATCAAATATATACCTACATCTCCTTTCCCTTAAAGTCATCTTGGGGTTTCCGCAACATGTATTTGCTAAGGACCATACCTGCCGGCCATAGTTGACCACCACAGCCGCGTGTCAAATCTTCGTGCAACTTGAGCGGTGGCGATAAAAGCCCGTCAAAGTCAACTTCGGATATCCCAGCGGGTTTGATGAAAGCAGGTGGAACTAGGTCCTCGCTGACACCAAACACATCATTTTCTTCGCTATCAGACATGTCGAAGGTTTAATGTAAGTACTTGATATCTAGAGTGCAGAGGTTTGCACCATGCTAGAAGGATCGGTGCGTGCCACCAATCATCAAATGGCAAGAATAGCCGAGTGAGCTATCACACTATCTTCTCCACGATTTTGTGGAATTTTCGCCAATCTAGTACTTTTCAAATAAATGATTGGTAGTCAAACCAGCTTGTAAGTGAGATATCCAAGTTGGATATGGGTGAACGTTGGATACAACACGCGGTAAGGTGTTGCTCCTGCATCCGATCGGATTTTTCGGAATCATCGGAATACGATTGGTGGGGTGCCGTTATTTACCGATTTCATTCACGCAACTTCTCTTACGCCAAAGCACTTACGATATACATCATCTTCATTCTATTCATGCTATTCGGTCAACTTGTGCAAGACCATCACAGCCAAGTTCAGGATGCTCCCTGCATTAGTCGATGTGCCAACGCATTCCCAGCCACGCCATTTTTCGCAGGCGATTGCTCTAAGCTTTCCCAACCACCTCTCACCTACTGACAACCTCCTGCCGCCACATAACTATTGCCTTGCATACTCTTGAATCTAGTGCTGTATTTTGTTTTTCAACAGCTTCCACGTTATTATGAGGATACTGGATTTCTTCTCTCTTCCACCTACCATCATCCTCCTGTGCACCTCCCCAATTGTTGCTGGATCCGTCCCTAAACAACAATGGCCACACAACCTTCCCAGCCATTTAAAGTACTTTCCAGAAGATGAACTGCATGTAAAGAGGGGTTTGGAGGTGGAAGCCCGACTGAAAAAAGAGCGGCCGATTGGCGTAAAGAAAATGAGCGGTGACGAGGGTGAAATGTTCTTTTTGGATAATTGGATCTTTGCTCCAAGCCCGCGCGACCTCGAAAGACAAGTGGAAGGAGAAGAATTGTCCAACGTCACGAGCCAGGTGGCATCGCCCTTGCGTCGGCATTCATCAGTCTCACCGAGCGATTCCTACCTTCGATTCCATATTCGTGATGTGCTTCTGAAGCGAGATTTCAAATGCCCTTCGGGAACGAATGATTGCTCTTCCATTGGAGCACCGAATAGTTGCTGTGGAACAGGTCAGACCTGTATATCGATCCAGGATACTGGGTTTGGATCCGTGGGATGCTGTAATAGAGGCGAACAGTGCCAGGGTAGCATACGGTGCGATACCGCGAACGGATACACAAGTTGCCCAAATTCTTCTAATGGGGGATGCTGCTTGCCTGGGTACACTTGTCAAGATGTTGGATGTGAGTGTCGTTGAGGCTAGCCAATATGACTTCTGCAGAACATTTTTGGCGTGAATGCATATCAGTACAAACAGCTAATATAAAGCAGGTGTTATTGCAGGAACGTCAGTCACCTATATCCAACCTTCAACCTCGCCTTCGCGATCTACAACCACTAGCGCAGCTCCCACCACCCTTAGCCCTACTCCAACCTCATCATCATCGTACGTCTGCAGCACAGGATGGTTCTCCTGCGCTGCTAGCCTCGGAGGAGGCTGTTGCCAGAATGGGCGGACCTGCGCAACAGGAGCTTCTTGTCTGGAATCTGAATCTTCCACACCCACAGCGAGTGCCAGTTCAACGGCAGCGCCTTCAGCACCGATCCGCCCTACTAGCGGAACTAGCTCTGCCCAATCTACATCAAGCTCGCAAACAGAATCATTGTGCCCGACGGGGTTTTATGCGTGTCAAGCATACTACCCCTCTGGGTGCTGTCGTATAGGTCGAGACTGTCAAACGACGGGGTCATGTATTCTACCCACGCCAAGCAGTACCATCGTTAACACCAATGGTGTGACAATCGCTGTACCCAGCGGAGGTAGCTTCGCAACAACCGCAGCAGGACAAGGAGGTCGCTGTCCTAGCGCGTGGTACAGTTGCCCTCCAGATCGCGGTGGCAATTGTTGTCCGGAAGGTTACGGTTGCGGAGAGCAATGTACGGCGACAAGTGGCACCAAAATAACCGCAAAAGTAGCGCCAAGCCAAGCTACGATACCTTCTGTGGGGTTAGGTTGGGGATTGCTGTGCGGTGCTTTGACTGTGGGGGCTGCCATGATCATGCTTTGAATACGTATGATGCTCGATCTAATGGCCAGATCTATATCACCGACGTATCCTGTCTTTCGATATCTTGTATATATTTCATCGTTTCATTACATTACATATGAAGACACGATAATATTCATGGAAAATGTAAAATAATCGTCGCGGAGTCCTGTATTACTCGCAGTATCAACATGGTAGAAATTCACAAGCACGTCCTCGGTCAAGACAGACACAACTAAATTTTGGGGTACGTGATTCAAGATGTTCATTTGAAATGGTTATCATTCTCCTATATGACTAAGACTAATACTTCTAAGCTTGAGAAAAGAGCGCCTAATTCTTGTCCTGTATGGAAGCCTTAATCGGCGGTGACTACAATGGGAAATGATCACCACCCTCTCAGAATGTATCAGCCATAGGCTTTAAACACTCACCGAAGGAGGTCGTCTGATCATGAGTGTACAACCGTTCATTGCCAATTATCCGAGAGAACGAAGTTACTGCCTGTGTTGAAAGGCAAGTCGTGTTTGTTGGAGAGAACATACTCACTCGGCGACAGATAAACGGCACCGCAAACAGCTCTTAACGCCAACAAGTTACCAGATCTCAATTAAAAAGAGAGTAATCAGCGCAGGGTAAAGCAATCCAGGCTGCATATGCGATGTGTACACACCGATACAATGCAGACCGAGAAGCCTCGCGTGCAACCAAAAAAATACCTCAAGCCCCTGGTATTCCTAGAATTGGCAGACAATCCAATTAGGCCTTCGAGCTTCTTTAAGATCTTCGGCATAGCCATCGCGTGGCTACATGCACCACACGCGAACACGAGCAGCTCCAAAATGTGATTGGTGATTTATTGAAGTGAGGATGATATTTAGCAGAGTCCGGGTGTGGCTATACGAGGGACTCGCATCGGGACCACCCAGTTCATCATGCTGAATGTAAGCTTTGCTCTGAATGGCTGCCTTGCCTATAATGTCTCGCTTGTCAATGTGCATATGAGGGTCTATTACATCTACATGAAAGATATATAAAGCCTAGTGTATATCACTTCGTCAGAGTCGAGTGCCCCATACTTTTGAATAACCATCAGGTTTATGGACTGTCAGTTATCGTTCATAAGCAATCGCACCAATGGCTTTGATTTTGGTGCATTTGTTCCCGTCTACAAACACCTCAGTGAGACGTGTTTACCTGAGAGCGAGATATTCTTTCACGGAACGCGAATGTTGACTGAGAGAGCATGTGAGGTAATCACAGGAAACAGAAGCGGAAACTTCGGTTCCATGTGGAGTGGCTGGACACCATATCCGATCGAAGATATATGTTGGTAATGTCTCGCAAATGCCGTGAGTAGTTGCTTAAAGTCGTACAGGGACACGAATCGTCACATGGAAACTACCACTGTTCCAATTGGTAAAGACACCATGCGGTGTGGCGTTTAAGACTTTGCACATATCTCCCAGTGCATCACCACTGTTTGAGTTCAGCTGACTTGGTACTCGCAATTATAGGTCGGCCAGTTTCCTCGGTCTCCACTTGGATTCAGTGTCGAGACAGCTACTATATTCCACATTCTCGGAGACCCCATAGATTCTATTACCAGTATGCTGGTGACACTTGCGATATGCCGGTCACGAGTTTCGGCTGCGAAGAAGCTGTGCTCAAAAGCGAATATCGATCCCTCGTCGCCAGAGTATGCAAAGACATGGAAGAGGATGGCAATTATGATGGTTGCATATGACGACTGCGGGAAGAGTGAGGAACAACTACGCCAATTTCGCCGTACATAGTAAGTATTTCGCAATTTCAGTCTTGCTATCGCTGACGCATGGGATCCAGTTTAAGACTTCGAAGCCACTCACGTTTTGAGATAGACATTCGTCATATCTATGAAGAGACTGCAGATTGTTTAGCTGCTGATCGCCAAACCAAGGCGCTTCCTGTCGCACTTGCAGAATTGTTTTTTATAAGTGGTTGGGTCATCGCTCTGATCAAAGCAGCTTCATCGAATCCGAGTCCTTCAAACTGGCCAAATATCGAAATCCACAGCGTGGCATTTTCTGGGCTATATCTCTGGGTGACATCGGCCGTTGTAATTGCGTCAGTTATCGGGGTATCCCAAACAGAAGCTTCTATTCCCCGACTACTCCAGGGGTTTGAATATCATCTAGAGTGCCTCGATATCGACACCAGAACGCGTTCCACGGGAGACTCCAGTCCAAGTTTTTCCCCTTATGCACGAAGGCCTTCGGCGGCGCATCGGAAGTCGATATCCTGGTGTAAACTTGGACGAGAAAGAGCATTTCACGGGGGATTGAATGCATGGAGACCTTTGAAGTGGAAAAATCGACCACGAGCATTCAGAATTAGTCACTACGACATGGCGGGATTCGTAGCTGCTGCCAGTCTTGCTGTGAGTGCTAGCTACATCACTGCAGTCATCTTATCGTATTATGTACCTCCTCACGGCCTTGGGTGCCGTCACATACCTGAAACACTGATGTAAGTATATCTCGATCTATTTTTTTGATAGACCGCTGATTGCGGCGAAGGTTCGTCATTTGGATTGTGAGTTTCGCCCTCGAGTGTCTTCTTGAGATGTGCCTTCGGAGAAGGCTGTTTTGGTGTGTGTTTATCAAGGATATTTTCTGTGCTCTCAGCAACATAGCCATCGTTGTGATCACTCAATGGGGGATCATGAATCGATGTAGTTGCTGGTCGATGTGGGGTTTGACAGGCCTTCATCTCCCTCAAATTCCAGAAGTGATGCCTCAGTTGATGCGAGATGCTCGTCATGTTTCTCCGTGGATAGTTTCGGCAGCAATTCTATTTCAGCTATTGTTTTGTGCGTATATAGCCTGGAAGAACTGGGATGCCGCACGTGTTTTCGTCCAGAGAGACGATGGCATCTCACATGTTGGATGGAAAAGGCGCCCACAGAGGACTAGACATAGTCTGGAAATGATATGACAGATTGAACATATAGACTGTGTGTCCTCTTCATTCAAAATGTCAACTCGTATCGTCTTCCTTGAGAGCGTCAGACGGACAGGTTCTCTGTATAGCCCTGTGCTCCTACATGCGCATGCGCATGGACAACCTCATATCAAATCTATTGCAATATTCTCTATATAACTAGTCGTGCAATTTATGGCTGTATGCCGCAGGCGCGTAGATATTGATGCTCTGCAATTAATGGATTGCAAGCGCCAGTTACCAAGAGAATGCATTTTTGCATATAGGAATATTTTAGATCGTTTCAGAATGATTCCATACTGAAGATGAACGCAAGAGGCTGAATAACTGACGGTACATAATTTTTTCGAAAATGGGAATCTCAGGGAATAAATTTCGCAAATGTCGATGCTGTGTTCGTTGCACTTACTAGAGGTTCAGTACCGTGTCCGTGCACCCAATGCACGGATTCACCAAATGCACGCCGAACACCATAAACGCTCTACTAGAAATACGGTTATAAAACCACCTACAGACAGTATTATCACGCGATTTTCTGGTGGAGTATAAAGTTGATAGCTGCGATCAATTTGCGCTACTTAAATCTATCTGGTAGCTTGACATTGCGGCCGCGGCGCGTTAATCTGGTTGGGGTAGCAGATGCGCCCTCTGAGGACTCACCCAGATCTGGGGCATCCACAACACGTTTCTGACGCTTTTTCTTCTGTAGAGGTGGCTGCGAGGCCTTCCTCTTCCTCTTTTGGGATAATTGTAGAGCTTTTTCTACGTCGCGGGCAGACTTCTGGGCGGCGCGCTGAGCTGCCTTTTCAGCCCTCTCCTTCTCCTTTGCCTCCTTGGCTACCTCTCGCGCAACACGCTTCTCCTGCTGGATCTTTTCCTTGTATAGCTTAGCTGCCTTCCTCCGCTCTGCCGTCTCTGCTTTTTGAAGCTGTTCCTCCTTTTCCTCACGCTCCTTGATAGATTGACGAACATGTGCCTCCCTCACCTTCTTTGGTGACCAGAACACTGATCTACTATGATACTCCTCACGCTGTTGTAGATCTAGGGATTTGCCCTTCCTTGTGCGCTTCTTCTTGATCGCTAGCGCCTCCCTCAGCCCAGCATTATCATGGTGGAGGAGCTCATTTTGAACAGATATGTGGTGAAGTGATTGACGAAGCTTCTGCATATCCTTACTACTCTGATCCTTGACTGCAGAGCGTATAAGTCTATCCATCTTTCTCCAATCATGATCACTAAGTCCTGATGAGGAGCTATTGCCTGAGTCCTGATTATGGGCGAACCTATCAAGGATAGGAGTGGGATCAGGTGGCGATATGCCTGTCGATCTAAAAGAGCTGAGGATTGTTGATTCCTTGAAGGAGTCCTTCCATGCATTCCAGAATAGGGGGAAGAAATCACCTTTGGTGATAGAAGCTAGGCCCTGGCTTCTGTGGAGGTGTTTTGAGAGCTCTGCTGAGTAGGCTGTTGATAGAGGCTTGAACATCGCAACATCAAGTGGCTGAAGCGTATGAGTCGAATGAGGTGGCAGAATAGCAAGGAGGATCCTATTTCGATCACAATAGTCGATAAAGTCCATAGTAATATGGGATCCATGACCATCTAGGACTAGGAGTCGATATGATCGTCGGGCCTTCTCCTTTGTACAGCGATCAAACACCTGTTCAAGCCAGGCAAGCCCAATATCGTTGTTTGTCCAGCCAGAGGGTGATGAGGTAATAAAGACTTTATGTTTGCCTGCCTTGATCTCCTCTACCCAGGTTGATTGGATGCCCTTGTTGGCAGCCTCATAGATGAGGCTTGGTGGCAGAGCTGATCCATCCGCGCAGATACATGCCAGGAGCGTGATCCACGCGCGGTTGCCATCTTGGAGTGATGCTGTAACCTCCTTCTTCTCCCACATTCGCCTGCTGAAGATCCTCTTTGATCTATTAACAATTCCAATCAAGAAGCCTTTTTCATCCATATTGTAGGTATGACGAGGATCTACCTGATATTGATTGATCTTACTATGCAGAAGGTCAAAGTAGAGGCGATATTTATCCTCTGAATCAGCTTTGTGGCGATTGCTGTCCATGCCGACTGTCCATTGAGAGATAAGATGGATACTGTGTCGGTTGATGAAGCGAGTAACCCAGCTCTCACTGACTA
>JAMAHW010000045.1:179335-295434 GCA_023627715.1 Periconia sp. R9002 | reverse complement strand
TTTTTTTGTGCTTTTGATACTTTGAGACCTCGCAATCCAGTGGAACTTCCACCCACCCATATTCTCTAGTTTTTTAGACACACGAAGTCGTTCTCGGTTGGCGCCAAAGGAAGCGGCTTCGGTGGGCGATTGGACGATAATTGATTGTATAATTAAAAATGTGAGACGTCGATTGTTGTTGAATGAAGCCCTAGCACTGCCACTTTGACAGTGTAGATAATACATCACTGGACTCTCCAGGTGACAGTGCCAAGGCTTCATTCAATACCCTTCGTTCGACAACAATCGACAATTATTGCATTCTACACACTGTGGGGTTTGGCTGGGTTTGGAACAGTGTGTCAGCCGCACTTCCCACTTTGAAATATCAATGGTTAAACAGTCACTTCATGTACTACCTTCTACATGCTGTAAACAGTCATTCTAGATATTAATTTCTGTTAGATAGCAATCCTACATAGGGTATGGTATAACCCTGTAATGTATTTTCTGCTACCAAATACCCTCTTAACCTATAATGTATACCTTCCATGCATACATAGCGTGAAAACAGTCACCATCAATCCCAGGGTTTGATTTTCATCTCATCCAGCAATCCTAGAGTGCGGTGCACCAAACATCATGCACGTCTTACACCAAACATCACAAAAAAGCATATACAAGTACGGTTCACAACATCGTTCAGTGCAAAAAAAAGTGTATTTGAATCATCTCTTCTCATCTTCTTCTCTTTTCCCCATCTACTAATCCCAGTCGATTCCCTCCCCTCCCTCCCCCAACCTCCTCTTCCCCTCTTCTTCTTCTTATCATCATCACACAGAGCGTCAATCCGAAGAAAGAGAGAAGAAAACATCATCCCAACCCGAACACAATCCTAGAGATTCTCTTATTTTTGTACATCCCTAATCTCACTCACCAACCAAACAAGCAACCTCCAAAAAAAGGGGGAACGGGAGCGGGATAAGAGTTAAGAAAGAAAGAAGAGAAGAAGAGAAAAGTGAAAGAAAAAACATAGATGAGGTAATATATCCGTCCCCGGAAACAAAACATACTTGCAAACGGGGAGAGGGGTATGGTATCGAAGTTGAAGGAGAAAGAAGAAGAGAAGAAAAGCGCCCAAAAACAACAGGGATCCACTACTTGACAAATCCAGTGTGCATAAGTGAAGAGGGAGGGAGGGAGGAACACAACCAGGAGAAGAGACCCGTGTACAAAGGTAAAAGCATACACACCTCTCTTGTATATCATGCCAAATGTACGACATCTTTGTTGAAAGTCCCGAGCCAGGTATATTCAAGGCGCATAACTCCCATGGTTTGATATTCAGTCTCTTGCATCCACACTTTGCCATTTCCATTCCTCATCGTCCGTCGGTCAGATCCCTATTCCTAAACCGGCTTGAAAGACGTGGCGAGATGTTCTTGGAAGACGTTGAAGTCCGACTGCGCACGCGGCACCGTTTCCATAATGTGACGCAGATTGGCCATTTGCTCCTCCGTCATGTGCGCTCCACCCTCACTGCTAGCCAGGATGCGGGCAATGACAGGCGCTTGTAGGTATTCGCCCAGGTATTTGATAGCAAGCGGCGCAAAAGGAGCGGGGGGTGTCGGCGAAAGCGCTTGCGCCATCTGCGCGCCTGGTTGCGTATGGACGTAGCCGTTGTTGTGAGGCGGCGGGCCTGGCGGGAAGGTGTTGTTGTTACTGCTCGGTGTGTTGCTATTGTCGAATGGCTGAGTGGGAGGGAAAGACGGGGCCATGGGCGAATATTGCGGGCCATGAGGGTTGGTGAGCGGCGATGGACTGGCACCGTTAGGGGCGCCGTTGAAAACCTGACCTGGCTGAGGCGCCTGCCCGGACGGCGTACTCTGCACTGCACCAGACTCGAAAGGATTGGCATCCGCCGCGGGGTTGTTCTCTGGAAGTTTAGCAACAAGGGCTAGAAGCATCATGGGTTCTTTGCGCGGTGTTTCGATGACGCAATGCTCGAGCATATCTAAAAAGGGAGGCAGACTGCTTGGCCCCGGTTCAAGTGGCACAACATACAAGTCACGCACGATTTCATTCTCGCCAGTAGGGACGGGTATCACCCCCCATCGCTGTCGCGGGTGAAAGTAATTGTAGATGGTCTCCATAGAACCCAGCCCTCCGGCTGTCGTGGGTGTGAGTGCAAGGACACACACATCGTGACTGCCGGTAATGGCCAAACTGCGGATGTAATCGTCACCACGCTGGTCCTCAATTCGACCCTTAATCGGGAGCGACGAGGGTAGCAGTTGGTTCCACGGCACGACCTGACCGAAATCACCACCAGCCACAAACCGGGCTGTGACCTCGACAGCATCCATCTGCTGCATTAGCAAGCTGCCTTGCCATACAACGCTCGAGTCCGTTCCGCCCATGTGCACATCTTGATCCTCGTCCTTTAGAAGTCGATCGATATCGGCGTCGTCCCCAGGACCTTGCCGTGGAGTCTCTTGCGTCTTGATAGAACTTTGGCGACGGTGCAGAAACGTTTGCTGGTCAGTCTGCGGGGAACGAACTTTGTCGAACACAGAATTGATGTCAAAGTTGGACGTCCGTCGCACTCCATCCGTGGGAGCGTCAGACGTGTCAACGGCGAGAGGCGCCCGTTGGCCGAGATCTTCCGGAAGTTCAACGACTGCTTGCCCGTCACGAGGTGGAGAAGGCGGCGCGGGGGGTTTTGATTCTGCAATTTCCTCCCTTTCACGCCCGGGAGGAGCGCTAAAATCGTCGGGCAAAGGTGCATCATCGTCCCCAACCAACTCTTCGCCTTTGTGAGTCTTTCGAAGTCGCGGGCCAGTCTCTTCTGTAAGCACCATCTGCTTTTCGTTGGCCTCTCTCATAGCGGCGTCTTCCTTGAGCCTCTCCTCACTAGCCATTTTATCAGCGCCCATGGAAGCGAATTCTTCCGTGGTCAAGCTTCCCGAAAGTAACCGATCGATGAGGATAGTGTTTTTCTTGACATTGAACATGATACTCCTCAGCTGTTTGATATATGGAGCTTCCGAGTTGGAGGGCACCCCGTGATGAATGCATGCAAAACGGTCGATTTCGAGGGCGAATTTGGTGGCCAATGATGTCGAGGTTTCACCTTCGGGTATTTGATAACTACGGGAGGTGGCGGCGGTGTCTATTAGGGGAGCGAGGGTGTCTCTGAGTTTTTGGACCAACGGCTTTTGCATGGGCGGCAGGTGGTCGAATTCACTAGCAACACTGGTTTCGGAAACAGGGGTGTCAGGGTTGACCGCACTGGACTTTCTCCTTTTCTTGCTCGATCCGTCTTTCTCGCCGGCAGGTTCGTGCCGCCGCTTTTCGCCCAGTGGGGACTGAGGCTGGCTTTTCGGGGTATCTTTTTTATTCTGGCAGCACAATTAGCAGTAGTCAATCGAAATATCAGCTGGATGCGCACCTTTGCCGAGCCATTGGAGCCGTCATGCGACGCTGCCACAGGCACCGTGATGGGGGCGGGGGGAGCCGCAGGTTTCTTCGCAGGTGCAGGAGCCGGACTCGCTTGAACCTGAGGGGGAGCCGGAGCTGGTGTTGGAGGCTGGGTTGCAACAGGGGCAGGTGTGACCGCGGGCGTGTGTCGCTGCGAAGAGGGGGGTGAGGTCTTTTCTTTCTTGACGTCGCTGGGTCGCGACTTGGGAGGCTTCTTGCCTTTCTTACTTTTGCGGTTCCAAGGCTTCTCGCCGCGGGCCATGGCCGCGAGCAGCTCTTGATGGTCTTCGGGCTTGCACTGTTCACAGAAATAACTCCTGTTGTCCCAGTAGCTGCCCTGAGGTAGATCAAGACACTGATTGTGCTGCCATACCTCACACTTGTCGCAACAGATCATCTCACGGCCGCCAATGTCGCGCTGGTCTCCGCATACACATCGGATCACGGCGTCGTCTTCGTCATTGTTGTCTTCGGTTTGCGCAGATTCAGAGCGCGTCGGCTGGCGCTTTTCAGCGGATTGCGCTTTCTTCTCCGCCTTTGGTTTGGACTTTGGTTTTGCGATTGGCTCGTCGAGGGCGTCGGCATTCTTGGTGTGGTGGCCCTTGTTTGCGCGGCCGGAGCGGCGTATCTCGTCTGTAGAATGAAGAGTCAGTAATCTGCTTCGCGCACGACGGGATGACAGAGGCGGGTATGTGGTACGTATGGTGAAGACGCAAGCGCGCAAAGGGCAGGCTGGGGGATGTCGCGACGAGAAGGGCAACGACGGAGGTGCTTACCGGCCATGATGGCGGACGCAGAGAGAGAATGTATGTGAGTGCGGCGAGGGTGCAGCAGCAATGGGCTCAACAGGTGCGACCAGAATTACGTTATGCGCGCAATGCAGAAGTTCACAATGGAGGTAGGTAGGTGGTCTATCGACAAGGTTCAAGACACGCCTTGGCGGCGAGGGGGCAAGGAGCTCCTCACGTTGGGTGACGCGCAGGTACAGGACAGAGCAAAGCAAACAACAAGGTGTGTGACCGAAGCCAAACAGACAGTGAAGTGAGGAGAGGAGACGTGAGAAGGGAGGTGAGGATGAAATATCTAAGTAGTAGCTGCCTCTGCAAAACTGTGCAGTTCTCCTTGCGCGAGCTGGGCGCCTTCCCTCTGAACAGATGATGTGGCTACCGCAAAGTGGCGCTGGCAGTCACAGTCGCGTGCTGGCAGCGTCGCGAGCGGGAGCAGAAGCGGGCAATGGCAACGCGCGGAAGCGTCGGGATGGCAAGAGTGCGCGGATGAAGAACAGGTGTGTAGAGGAGTAAATGCGCAAGATCAGACTGCCTCTTGGGTTGTGGAGGAGAGTGAGGAGGGGATGTCGGGAGGGAGGGTGATGGCGGTGGTGGTGGGTGTCGTGATGTGTGTGTGGGGTGAAATGGAGTGAATGGTGGATGAGTAGTTAGAGCTTTCGCGCTTAGCCTGGTACGGTTAGCCAGGCTTGTTGAGGCAGGGGCAAACAGCCAACTCCCGTTTGTGCTGGGACAGGGCACAGGGATATTTGTACATATTAAAACTACCTACATAGTACATACTAAGTACATACCGTCCCAACCACGCATACCAAATCACGAACCATGGCCGACGCCCGGACTCTGCTTCGCCAACAGCGCGCTGCCCGCCAGCAGCAGCAGCAAAATTCAAAACCTCAAAAGACCTCAGCTATCCCCGCCGCAGCTCCCTCGTCGAGAAAGCGCAAGGCCGTGACCCACGATGAGGCCGAAGAGCGCAAACGGACGCGCATGGAAGAGGATGCCGGTGTTCCCGCCGGCTTTTTCGATGCAAACCAACAAGAGCCTCCTCCCGCTGTAGAGGTTGACCATGACGATGCTGCTGCTGCTGCCGCCGCTGCTGTTCCCATTGCAGACCCACCGCCTCCCGCTCCAGAGGCGGATCCTGAGCTAGATGCCTTCATGAACGAGATGGAAGAGATGGCAGAGACACAACAAAGGAACGTGAATACCTACTCAGGTGCTGTTGTCGAGGCTGCGCCCATGACAGCAGCTGAGATTGCCGCACAGGCGCGGGAAGAGCAGAGCGCACAGCGTGCCAGACTCGACGAGGAGCTGGAGGGCGAGCACGAGGATGCAGAACGAGCGCTCCAGGACGAGTTTGAAGAGATGGAGGGTCTGGAGGACAGGGTGAGGAGGCTGCGCGAACAGCGAGAAGCTCTTCGGAACAAACCTGTCGGGGCAACCGCTGTCGATCCAGACGGTATGCTACCGACTCCACAGCCAGAGGAAGATGAGAGTGAGGCTGACGACGACGATGATGACGATGACGAGTACGACTGGGACGATTGGAGATTCCGCCCAGCATAATGAACCAAAAGGGCGGGTAGGCAGGGGGGCAAAATCCACTGTATGTCATGAGGACTTATGGCGGCATGTAATACTATAGTTCATCCTTTTGCATTGTGATACCACGGCGTTGGCGATTTTTTAGGATTGATTTTTGAATCAATGATACCATTCGAATCTACCTACATGATGCACGGCATCTGTTCCACATCGCGCGTTCATGTCGTGAAACGGTTCGCTCTCTTTTTTTCTCGATTCCCTCGTGTTCACTTATGTAGGTGGTGATATTTATAGAGCATGCCCTTGTAGCATGTCACAATTTGCACTGTTGTGTGAAGGAAATGAAGCAATCTGGAGACCTAGGTACATGTATGCTGTCTGGAAGCGGAATGGCAGCAGCCAATCAGCGTCGAGCTCGCACCGCCACACTTTGGTGGGTGGTGGCTAACAGTTCCCTTTCCGTTGGGCCAGATCCAACACCAGCGCACCACAAAACGACTCGATCTCACTCTTTGCTACTCTCCATAAAACGGCCTGCCACCTCGCTACCAATATTCTGGCTGGCAAACCGTCCTGCATATTGACTACAAAACCACGTTCCAACCTCGACTGCAAGCACACGACACAGGCACACACACCCCACGCCCGCCTCCGTCACCATGTCACGGCGGCCCAATCCCGCTGCTGATCGCGCCGAGCAGAATCGCGCCACACTCAAGAGCTTGGTCAAGATCGAGGCCAACAAGAGTTGCTCCGACTGCAAGAGGAACAAGCGTGCGTACACTACCACTTTACTTTGCTTGAAGACGGCATGGCCATGTGAGCATTGCTGATGGTGTGGGCAGATCCGCGATGGGCCAGTTGGAATCTAGGTGTCTTTATCTGCATCCGGTATTACCACCTTTTGTCTGTTCAGTTTGGAAACATTTGAAACCAGCATGCTGACTTGGATAGATGCTCCGGAATTCACCGTGGTATGGGAACGCACATCAGCAAAGTCAAGTCGGTTGACCTCGATACCTGGACCGATGAACAACTCCAGAGCGTACTCAAGTGGGGCAATGCGAGGGCAAACAAGTCAGTGGCACAATGGAATATCAAATGGCAAGCAGCACTGACGCGCGCAGATATTGGGAAGCAAAGCTGGCCCCGGGCCATGTCCCTTCGGAAGCGTAAGCCTTCTTTCCTAGTCCCACTGACGCCTAGCTGTATTCTGACCTCGACCCAGGAAGATCGAGAACTTCATTCGCACCAAGTATGAATCGAAGCGCTGGGTCATGGATGGTGGCATTCCGGACCCATCCACTCTCGATGTGTCGGACGATGATATGGTGGGTAAACCTGGCGTGATCAGCAGGGCATTTTTTGCTGACGGTATGACAGCCATTGAAGAAAGTTCAGGAAAAGGTCCAAATCGAGCGTTCTGCCTCACAGCGCCTCGCCGGCAGTTCGAGCCAGTCTCCTGCGCCCCGAGCGGCACCTCAACCGGCCATTGATCTCTTTGGTGACGAGGCACCCGCCCCTCCACGCGCCAGTACCGGCCCTCCTACCGCGAGAGCAGGGCCACCGCCAAAGGCGGAACCGGCACCTCCAAAACAGACAAAGGCCGGAGATTCTTTGCTAGGGCTTGATTTCTTGGGGAGTCCACCGGCACAGCCCGCTAGACCTTCCAGCACTGGTCCAGCCGCCGCCATGGCGCCGTCTCGTCCTGATCTCAAGCAGTCCATTCTCTCACTGTACGCCTCAAAACCGGCCGCGGCCGCACCTCCTCCCCAGCATGCTCGTCAAGAATCATTTGGAAATCTAGCATCTGCACCGCAGCAATCCCCCCAGCAATCGACTTTTGGCGGTATGAACGACGCCTTCAGCAGTTTATCTTTCAGCTCGCAGCCGCAACAGCCCAAGGCTTCTCCATTTGCTGGCCTGGATAGCTTTTCGAGCTCCAAATCACCACCTGCGTCATCTTCAAACATGTTCGGCGGTGGCGGTAACTTTTTCAACTCAACTCCCAAGTCTCCGCCCGCCCAACCGCCTAAGCAGGCTGCTTCAAGTGGTTTGGGCGATTTCTCAGCATTTTCTTCTGTCCCATCCAAACCAGCAGCCCCCTCGTCCAGCATGGGCGGCATGGGCGACCTTTTGGATCTGTCCATGCCCGCTGCCCCTGCACCCATGTCCCAACCGACCTCTCCTCCGGCACAATCAGCTTTCAACCTCTCTTCGCCTGTCACATCCGCGCCCAAGCCTGCTCCAGCGCAGACCGCAGCACCAAATTACTCGGGTTTCTCCGGCATAGACGCCTGGGGCTCAGATGCATGGGCTTCTCCAGCGCCTACCCAATCGCAGACAACAACGACAGCGTCCCACACCACTACGCAACCTAAGAGCCCAGGCTGGGGCTCGTCTACCATTACACAAGATGACGATTTTGGTGGATGGAGCAGCGCAGCGCCTACTACGACGACGACTTCCTCGTTCACGCCGTCGCACACAACCCAGCAACCAGCGGCCGCGCCCAAGCCGGCGGGTGGATTTGGCGGCGGCGACGATCTTTTTTCAAATGTGTGGGAGTAAATGGGATGTGGACACTGAAACCCACATAATGACCGAAATGGCGTGGGTGATGGGATGATAGAATGGAGGTGACGCAATCTTGTGGATGAATGAAGGGACGAAGTAGCAGTAGCCCGTTCGAGGATTTGGATCATCAGTTCATTATTCGCTGTGTATAGAATTAACGCTACGATGGAAAGAGCGGCAGGAAGCAGCGAAATGAAAATCACGATCATACATAATCACATGGTGATAGGATTAGAATCATCCCCTTTTTTGCTGTACGTACGTAGGTATGTAGGATGCGGCGAAACGAACTAAGTACTTTATACGAGAAAGTGTTTTGGTATCGTCGAATTGAAGTTCTATTAGTTCTTTGTTGCTTAATGTGTGTGTGTTTCTTTCTGGTGGGTGAAAGCTAAGTTCGCTCCCTAGATTGTGATGAGACAAAATCCTCATAGTCTGACTTGAGGAAGGTGGTTATATCTCCTTTCTTTTGTAGCTGAACTTTACTATGAACTCCTTTAGGATATTTTCTATATCTTGTAAAGACACTCTCCCTGTCTTGGTTTACTTGTGCAAAGTGGGTTAATAAATAGGTTACTGCCCGTGTGTGGCTGACGAGTTGCCTCGTCCTCCCAGCCCTCTCAACCCGTGAAATGGTGCGTACACAGTACTGTAGACGCAGATTCTGTGGAAAGAAAGACTCCACATTGTCTTAGTAGTTGTATAGCTTTTTTAGGAAACTGCTTTGTATTAAGAAATGTGACTACAGGGGGCGGTCCAAAATTCAATTCAGAACCAACCCGGCCAGGGGATTTGGTGGAGGAAGGCACCCCCGAGGTGGATATATGACGACGAGACATTCAGAAATTGGATGAATGAAGAGCCGATGGAACTATTGGACGGTATCAAACGTCCCAAGACCTTTCGGCACGAATGCTCCTTGGATTAACGGTAAACTTGAAACTGGGAACTACAAGAGTTCTACCCCGTATATGCTCTAACATGAGTCCAGGGAACCCGGGGGCTGGCAAAATTGTTCTCGCAGCATCTGTTGTTAGGGAGTTGCAGAATGAAGGCTGCGAAGGAGAATTGTTTTTATTTCTTCTTTGGCGCAAGCTCAAAGACAAGTTTAGCATTGCGTTCCTTCGGGGCCCAGCCTTTTCGCAATCTCGAAAGATCCGAGCAGTAAGTTCTTGACAAATTTCCTGTTTGTCATGGGACATCACTTGAGTGGTGTCAGCTCACCTTCGACCGTGGATGACCTCATGAATCTTCTACGCATTTTGCCTTGGGGAGCAGGGCACGACATGGATCATCATCGACGCAATTGGTGAGTGCGAAGATAACAACTATCTACTAAAGCATCTCCTGACTTTGTCAGCGATGAAAAGTACTAAATTGCTCATGTTCAGTCGACCAAATGTTCGAGGCTTCATGAAATCATGCCACAGGCAACTTCGGCTGAGAAATAATAAAGTGTTTCTATCCCGAGACATTCGAATCGACATATCACGCCTGCTCAACGAGCTAGCCGATAATAGAGAGCTTATTATTCACGAAGAGGACATACCACACCTAATCGATAAGCTTGTATCGTATGGAGCGGAACACAACCGCCTGTAACCAACATTTCTTTCCATTCCAGCGAACCACTGATAGGTCTCAGCAACGACGCTATCCAAAGGGGAATTACGATGAAAGTAGGTATGGACAATGTCAATCTGCCCCCCAACAGTTGACTTCGGAGCGCTGACCCAGCTTGACAGACTACATGAGCACACTCTCGACACTGAGCTTTTAAGTCCAAAGCATCGGAATTTCAGCATGTGGAGAATTTGTTGTGCTTAACGGCGATTCCCAGACTAAAATAGTCTCCTTGAAGGACTTGATCAAAACATCAGTCACTACGCAACCATCAAAACCAGAACAACACTCCACAAAAACCACCACCGCAAATCAGGAAATCCTCCCATCCAACATGCCGCCAGACCAGGTCGTCAGGTCCTCCACAGCTGCTGTCACCGGCAGCGTCGCTTCCAAGACCGCCCGCCGTCTCCGTGGTCAAAAGCACAACAACCATCAACCTCCTGCACAACACCGAAAAAGGGGAAGAATCAGTCAGTATCATGTCCCTACCTCTAGGGCAGGGGATTGTCAAAACGTCGGCAGATCTCAAGCTACCGAGCTCCTCAGACCCGTTCTACAGCATCGTGTTGAATAAGGGCGCGCAGTCTTGGTACAGTTTCTCGGGGCCGACAGAGGAGCATTTCCCACTACTGATCCGTCGCGATCCGAGAGTGGTGGAGTGGCGAGGGAGAAGAAAAAAGTGGGATGATGGGACGAAGGGGGAGTTGGGTAGTAGTAGTACTTCGCATGAATCGCAAGAGGTTGGGCTAGGAGAGCAAGGTTCCAGCTCTAAATACAATGTGGCGAGGGGTGAGAACCCCGATGAGAGGTCGCAGGTATTGGGTATATTGAAGTGATTGTATTGAGTGTTTATGTGTATCTGGTGTGTCTATATAGAGAAGCGAGATGAGCTTTGAACTAGATTAATCATGACTTGAGACTTAACTTAGCTCTTGTCCGAGAGAATCGTATACAATCCCCCATATATGTTTTTATCACATTATAGCTATAATATAATAAAGTAATAACAGCTCATAGTTCTCTCGCGAAAAAGACTCTACTCATATTAGTGATGGAGCAGAGGGATGTTTTTCCCAATGATCATTGTTGCATCCACTGCGCCACCAAATGCACCAGCTAAAAGGTCGCCGTAAACTATTCAGCCAGATACGTAGGTCCCAATTTTGCACGAAGTAGCTTTCACGTGGGTGAATCGTGTAACAGCTACTCACCACAAGATACTGATTTGTCTGGTCGTCGTGAACCAAAACCCACACAAAGTCCTGGAACTGGACAATCTAACAAATCTCAAAGCCAATTATCATACACTGAAGACAGTCCTAAACTCTAAAAAGGTATGGATTTGAGATGTCTTTTCTACAAAACTGTCTTATTGCACCGTGTGTCTCAGGACCTAGGGAGTGACCTTAGATATATGTATGTAGAGTCACGTTGCGTGGTACAAAAAAGGTAAGATAATAGCCATCCTTAAATATGATTTTGGATAGCAGAACAGACTCGAATTATGCCATATTCGCTCTAGATCATGATCTGAGGCGCATAGTATGGATTCACCTTGCCATAGGAAATAAAACTAAATGGCTAGACAGCTTAAGTAGTATTCGTACTATTAAAGTTGTCTACATATAATAAATGTAAATCTGAAGGAAAAGCGTATAGGTTAGAACAACGGCGACGAAGTTTTCTCCAAGAATGAAATACTGGAACAATGCAGAAATCAAAATGACCATAATCACCGGGTTTCTGAATTTAGGGTCAAGCACTAAATGGAAAACCTTGCGCCTTGACCGATCGACCATGTATTTTGCACTCCCACGATCGACTTTTGGACCCGAGTAATGGAGTCCTGGGAATTGCGAATCAAACAGTAGATGAAAAAGCTTGCGCTTTGCAAAGTAAAATATGGAAGTCGGATCCAAAATGTCTGTTTTGAGCTTCTCAAGGTATTTTCGTTCCGAATCGTTTGGATATCCAGATGATGATCTGTTGAAAATCGTCTCGTTGGAGGGAACGGAGGGTTTCGGTGGAGCTGGCTTGCTCCGTAGTGTTGATTTGTAAAGCGCGAAGATGGGTGGGGGCAACACCGGCCTGGCTCGTTGTGGGATTCGAGAGAGCGGGGTCCGAGGGATGGTGAATCGTGCACCGGTATGTAGAGTCCTGATGGGAAGCAGGACTGACATGTTGGGAGGAAGCTTGTTTTGATGGAGTGTTGATGTAAGAGAGATGAAGGTGAGGACTGTGCTGGCAAGTCCTGTGCGTCGAATACATATTTAAGCGTGTTCGCGACGCGAGATGTTGTGTAACGTTCCATCATTGAAGGCTTCGACATCTGGATTGCACGTGCAGTAAATATTGTCACGTGACTTATATTCAAGCATGCAAGTGTAACTATTCAGCGTTTGAACAGCAGAATATACATACAAGTTAAGATCCAACATGGTATACGAGAAAAAAAATCTGTGTAGAATTTTGAAAGCGTGAATACACATCTCCAATGCCTTGAAGATGTCGTATACAAGACTTTTGTATGTATGTACGTCTTCCCCTGCCTCTCTCCCCCCCAATACCGGTATCGAAATCTGAATTGCAAAATATGTGTACCCATGCACGTAATAAACTGTAAATCATTCACGCCTGTTACGATTTGTTTTCCCCATCTGAGCGCTCATTGGTCAAATTCAAGCGATCAGCCGTGCGCAGCAATCCGGATATCCGACTTTGTCGATCTCGATGGTTATCCGCTGTACTTCGATACAACCATGAACTGTCATTACGATCCTGCAAGAACTGGTTGACAGCATTTTGCGAGAGTGTTGATGAGCGACATGGGTGTGGACGGCTGCTGAGTAAGGTTAACGTCAGTGAGTATGTAACCACTTGCGAAGCCGAAGTGTACCTGGCACTTGTTTGAGGAGCATTGTTTTTGTCTTTGGCTTGAGACATGTTTGTTCGCTTTCAAGATTGTTTGGCAAAGTTTTCTGGTAGACGTGCAAGCAATGTTGAAGTGCTACATGTGTATCATGGGAATACCCATGGTTTTATCAGTGCCAACCCTTCACTCGTTCTACATATTCGCACAATTTGGTACACGTTGTGGACATCATCAGAAGAAGGGGATATTGTAACAGACGTTGCGAAACTCAGTGGTGTCGTAGTCTGGCATTCGCACAATTTGCGATGGATTGCCTGTTTCGCGCCGTCGAGGTTGAGCGTCACGACGCTGCCACGGAGACTGCATGAACCTCATCGAGTGTCCATCCAGGCGAACAGTTTAACCCAGGGCGTATCTTGAATTGGCGTAAACGATTCGCTGAAAACTACCGACAGGGTAAGCTGCACATGATGTCCTCTACTGCGCAAGCGAGCAGGGATCGTTGACCGGTCGGCGGCGGGGGAAAGCTGAATCTGGAGAAAGCACATCTGTGCGATTCGCAATCTGGGTGCCACAGCCCTTTCAAAAGGATGACCGGAGGTTTCCACCTCATAATGTGGATCTTGTCTTCGACTTCTTCCCCACTCATTGTAGTCCAACACACTGAGTTCCATTCACGATGTACCACAGCAACGTTTCCGCGGGAATACCAGATACGACTTCGAGTCGCAGCGGTTACTCGACAAGTTCAGCTGACTCTGGCTACAAATCCGGTGGCAGTTCACAGCTGTCTAGCTCCTCCAAAGTTAATCCCCCCGGAAGATATTCAACTCGATATACATCTCCTCCCTCGCCTCCCCCTTCCGCTCCTCGTTGTCCTTCTCCTTCCCCTGCCGCTTCTCGTCGTTCTTCTCAATCATATGGTCCACCACCTTTATCTCAACTAGGCTATATTCATAGTCCAAGTTACTTCCCTCCTGCTTATCCAGTTTACGCTCCCTATCCTGTGCCAGCACCGCACGCGCTCCCCACGCCGCGCTCTTCGAACGATTCCGGTTATCATCCGTCACTAAAACCCCCAAGGTTCCGAGACTTGAATACCAACGAGGAAAATGCTGCTTGGGGGTTTCTTGAACACGGCAAACGTTGCGCTTCCTGCGTGCACCCGCAGGATACCTTGAGGTCGCGCAAGCGCTTATGCGACCATGGAAGTTACCTCGCCAGCGAAGTCGATGACTTACTTCAAGTCGATAGAAGAGGTCATATCCGGAGCGTTGTCGACGAGTGCTTTGTCAATCTTGGGACCCAATTCCAAGACCTTGAAGAATTGCTGTGGGCTATTGAAGATAGCAGGCTTAGCAAAATCCGGCTTTTGGATTCTGCTCCGAGACATGCCCCGATCATCACTGTTAACCGACGTGGTTCGGTATCAAATCAGCCAGTAATTATTGCGGGCAAAAAAGATCGCCAACCAACAACTATCTATTCCTCGAGTCCGATTTCTGCCTCGCGTCCCATCTCTAATAGAAGCCAAAGTTATTATTCCGACAGCAGAGACCCTATCGTAACCGTACATTCTTCCAGGAAGGATAGACGCGCACGCAGAACGGAATACTCTATAGAGAAGGAGCCTGTGAGAAACCCGAAGGCATATCATCAGGGCGCCCGTCACAAACGAATTTCTTCTACAAGCAGCGGAGACGAATACTCGACATTCAAGGATCCACCTGGGGCGGGATTTTCGAGAGATCTCTCGCCTACCGTAGAAGATTATCATAGCTCAGATGAAGATTCATTACCCATGTCAAATGGACTTAGAATCGAAGTGGGGGGATCGACAGGAAGGGAATTCATGAAGTCCCCACGCGACGCCACAAAGAAGAAGTTGAAAGAAGTTGCATTACGCGAGCCGAATGTCGAATCATCAATTATCGAGACAACCCCTGACCCATCTCTTATACCGATTCCGAGCACAGAAGTCTCGCCACCTCCATGCACTGTCCAAAACGACCAAGAACCCAGGTCCTCATCGGATCAAGACTTGGAAGAGAACGCAGAATCTCAATCGATTTCGTCGACAGCGTCATCCGCAGATATCGAAACGCCAGATCCAGAACAGGTTCTTGGAATTCTTAGCTCTGCAATCTTCCAACTTAAAGAATCCCTCCTGAGGGGGCTCATCGACCAGACCGCAGCAGAGGAGT
The DNA here is from genome assembly GCA_023627715.1 of Periconia sp. R9002. NCBI lineage: Eukaryota > Fungi > Ascomycota > Dothideomycetes > Pleosporales > Periconiaceae > Periconia > Periconia sp. R9002. The sequence goes on along the minus strand of JAMAHW010000045.1, from coordinate 280,363 downwards.
TGACAGATGGCGCGGAAGGCTCCCCAAAACGCGCAAGGGAACCGAATTCTTCAGGCTCATCGCAAGCGTCTGACCGCCCCCCACCCAAGAGAGTACGAGGACAAGGACGGGATCCTGGAGACGGCGGTGACGGTTCAGGCGACGATGATGATGACAGTGACCCTCGCAAGGGAAGTGAGAGACGTTCCCCATTCGGGCCCTCTCGTCGCTTAAAATGTCCTTTCTACCAGCGAGAGCCGGAAAAGCACTCCCGAGCCGCCTGCAGAGGTATGTACATACTCCTAGTTCTATGAACGCTTTGTTATGACCTTTGGGAAGTTCCAAGGCTGAAACAATCAACAGGAGAAGGTTTTGCAGACATGGCAAAGCTTAAAGACCATATCAAACGCGTACATACCCTGCCTCTGCAATGCGCTCGGTGTTGGGAAGATATGCCAAGTGAAGAGGCATATGTTAAACATCAACAAGCCGAAATCTCTTGCAATAGACGGTCTCAGCCCGTGGACGAACGCATCATGCAACAAACACTAAAACAGCTTGATTTCAAGAAAGCTCCTTATGCGCAAGCAAAAAACACCGAGCAGAAATGGAGAATCATGTATAAGAAGCTATTTCCCAACGATCCAGAGACTCCATCGCCATACGATCAACATGGATTTACACCTAGGCTTGAGAAGGTGCTATACGAGGCTCTTGAAGAAGAACTCACACGGGAGCTGGCTCCTGCGCTGGAGCCAATCCTACGGCGAATTAAAGATCGCATACCTTTCATCATCCAAAATTGCCGCCAGAAACTCCTCCGCTCCAGTCCTGAAAGCGTCGACACAGCAAACAGTGTCATAAGCTCAGAGAGGAGCGAATCCAGAACATCGGATTTTTATCGACGCCAAGTAGAAGAGATGGGATCTGACAGCCAGGCCCGAAATCTGAAGGCTTCGGCGAGAAAACCACAACCCTCGAATAAAGCTCAAGGCAAGCGCCCTCAACTTCACAGCTCTTCGCCGTCCGCTGGTTCCACTACAGATGAGTTCCGCGACGACCGGCATACTTCATCCCCTGAAAGCATCTTCGATCGTCGAACCACCCCGCCTACTCCCAGCTCGACTTTGGATCCATCACATCTCTCCAAGGCGGTCGATTGCGTCAATACTGCATATAATCTGATCAATCTTCCGGGAAGTTTCCCGATCGCTGAAAACACGGATCTCCCAGTCTCAACGTCGAGCTCTTCAACCATCAACAGCACCACGAATGGACCCGAAAACGTCCAATACCGCTCGTTTATGGACTCTCCTTGTATATCTCAGGATCCAGCATTATATGATACTTACCCTCCACTGGTATCAAACCACAACCTTGGAGAAAGCGTCACGAAATCAACACCTGTGACTCAGGATCCTGCAGTACATGTGACCTACCCTGCACTGGCATCCAATCCCGACTTTTCAGATGGTGGCATGCAGCCTGACCAGGCAGAGCACGATCCTCCACTCATTTCCGATATGGATCATGTACCCGATGATTTTGATTTTTCCGCCTTCCTTGATGGGACTTGAGGCTATTTTTTCTCAATACATTTCGGTGTACATGGTTGATATTCACTAAGGCCTTATAAAAGTTCCTCAAGTGATATTTGTATTTCTTATATGTAATTCTACAGATACCAACAAATGGACTTGAGATGCATCATTCCTAGAAATAAAATCCCCTGTAGTAAACAGGGACATGAAACTGAGACAATCTCTTTGCACAGTTAACATATGTCCCTGTCCTTTAAATCTCCCTACTTGCCTCGCTGCAGAGCAGTCTGAGTATACAGCGATAGCGACAACACCCATCAAAGTAACTGCATATCGTCCGATCTCATTTCAGTATAGTACACCCACTTAACGCTCTGAAATTAGAACAAACTAATATCAGTCTAAGCTAGCGCATTACGATGTACAGTTAGAGCTTCGTGTAGTTTACGAAGGAGAGATGGTACTGGCTTACCCCGCAATTCACCATTCGTTGGAGACCTTCATGCTACACGTGCTCTGAAAAGTCGCCGTTTACAAATATATCGCTGTGACATCATTCGTTATCCATCCAACCTATACACTATCGCTCAATGTAAACACAACTACATTACCACCTCCACAAGCTACTTCTCCTCCCACCAACTTCCATTTCCCTTCGCCTCTCTATCTCGTATCCACAAGCACTGATCATGAGTTCTACCCCACCACACCACCAAGAAACAAAACCCCGTACTTTCGACGCAAAATGCCATTGCACATCTGAACGCCGGATATCCTTCACAGTACCAACCACGCGCCTCCCGCTACCCGCGTACTTTTGCCACTGCGGCGTTTGCAGGAGGACGCATGGGACGTTAGCGGATAATCACGTCAAGGTATCGAACGAGGAGGTTAGTGGGGTCGATGTTGAAGAGGGGGAGGATGAAGAGGGGGTGAAGATTAAAGGGATGAAGGTGTATAGGAGTAGTGTTGGGTGTTGGCGGTGAGTTGTCTTCTCTGGTTTTTTATTTATCTTTGTTTCTAGCCCTTCTGTTTTTGTTTTCTTAGGTTGTGTTGATACCGGGGGCAAATACGTGGTCTCGCGATCGATGAGAAACAATGCCTTCTTTTTACACTTGGGTCGTATGATTTCGTGTAGCAAATGTGTGTAGTTGGTGTTTTGTTGAAGAGGGGGGGTTTTTTTTTTGCTTCAGAGTGGGAGGTCTGAGCATCACAGAAACAAAGGAAACGCGAGTATCAAGGACTGAGAAATCCGCTTTCACACTTATCCCTGATAAAACCCCAAAAATGCTGCATAAAAAAACCAAAATACATTCTCTCTCGAACGCCGACTGACTTTCCTCCTCACCATCAACCAGCTACTTCTGTAAAGCCTGCGGCGCGCACGTATTCGACAGAACCGTCGACATCCCATCCTCAACATCATCATCCACAAACGAAGATCAACAAAGAGAAATCTCTAAACAGATATGGTACTACATATCGATCAGTTCCATTACCGATGCCGACGAGTCAGTCTGGGACATCCACTCGCACTACCACGTTGGAAGCACAAAGGACGGCGGGCTGTCTCGGTGGGTTAGGGAGATTGGTGGGAAGAAGCTTAGGATCTGGGAGGAGGGACACATAGACGAAGATGGTGAAAAACACGAGAATAATAATAAGAAAAAGGAAGAGAAGCAGAACTCCAAAACCGCAAGCGCGCAATACACAAACCCGGCACCACAAGTAGACCCCCACGACCACCAAGAAAAAACGAACAGAACGGGCGGAGAAAAAGAAGAACCCATCGACTTCCTCAAAGCGCAATGCCACTGCAAAGGAGTGACTTTCTACATCTTACGCCCTCCACTACCACATCCACCCTCTTCTGCCTCTGCAGCAACCTCCGGAAAACCCGCTAACGACATGTCAATCCTCCCCCCCACCCTAACCCCACGCGACCCCCAAAAATGGTACGCCCTCATCGACGTCTGCAACACCTGCACTCTCGTGGCCGCATGCGCGGTCATGGCATGGTGTTTCCCGCTAACTTCTCGCATCCTGATCCCCCCTTCCTCCTCCTCACCACCACCCCTCCACCCCAACACAAACAACAACGACGGAGGATGGCACACATGGGAACCCTTCACCTCACTCTTCGGCACCCTTAAGCAATACTCGTCTGCGACCGGGATTCGACGGACGTTTTGTGGGACGTGTGGCGCGGCAGTGTCGTATGAGTGTGAGGATCGGAAGGGGATTGTGGATATTGCGGTGGGGATTTTGAGGGGGGAGGAGTGGGAGGGTGTGGAGGGGGAAGGGCATGGGGCGCTGGCGCTTGGGTGGCTTGAATGGAGGACTGAGAAGGTTGGGTTTAAGGAGGATGCGGTGGGGAGGGGGTGGGGGGAGTTTTGTGGGGGGTTGGAGGAGGGGTTGAGAGCGTGGGGAGGGGAAGGGGGTTCTAGGGGTTGAACTGTGACTTAGTGAGACATGGCATGGTTGGTTTCCCTCTCCTACTAATTTACTCACATTTTTTCTTCCCTCTGTGTAACGTCGACTCCATCTATCTGCAATCCTGTTGAATACCCACCAGACAACCCAACCAGCCCATCTTACTTAAATACCGTCTTGGCAAAACCATCCAAAACACCAAACACCTCCCCCGGCTTCTCCAACTGCAACCAATGCCCCGTATCCTTAAGCTCCCTCACCTCAACATCCACCAAATACCCCTCTCTCCGCCCCTTCTCCGCACTCACCCTCGCGATCTCAGGCCTCGTCGCGACATCGTTGCTCCCAACCAGAAACAGCGTCGGCAGCTTAATCACCCTATTCTCAACCGGGATCTGTGCGTATTTGTCCACGTCGACGTTCCTCATGCCGGCCTTGTACCAGTTCAGCGGGCCCGTGTATCCACCCTTCTGCAGGATCGAGAGATGTGTATCCCACTCCTCTTGGGAGAACCACGATGGAAGCGGGGCTTTCTTGTTGCTCGTCACCCAGGCGCGCGCTTTTCCGTAGGGACAGAGGTGCGTTTTCCAAAGGGAGGCGTCGTTTGAGTAGGCGAGTGAGGAAAAGGAGGAAGGCTGTAGCAAACACATTTCTCAGCTTCCTGGTCAAAAGGAAAAAAAAGAAAAGTAAAAAAAAAAGGGAATACCAGAAAATACTGCTACTTACATGCTCATCCAACACCCCCGCCGCATCATCCTGGTCGAAGAACTCCCAGTATCCAAACGCCGGGTATCCGAATTGCTGCTGCGTCGAGTCGTTGATGGCATCTACACCCAAAACCATCAATCAGCAGAGACCAAACACACAGAGTAAATCAGCTTTATCAGCTAGCCTTACCGAGATCGAACGGACCCGGCGGTTTGTAAGGGACAGCCATGAAGACCAACGCCGACAAATACTCGGGGAAGCGGGTCGCGAGCATGCTCAGGGCATCACATCCCCTTTCGTTTTATACCTCGTTAGTTAGCTGTCTCCTCTCGAGGAACGCAGCATCCCCTACCACCACCTCCTCTAGGAACCCCCCGAAAAGACACCAGATGGGAAAGAACAAACACACCAATCATGCCCCACGCCCACCACTTTCTCCAACCCCTCCGCCTCCAAAATCCCCATCACATGCTCCACAACCTTCCAAACCGAATACGCCTCCACCTCCTCCGGTTTATCCGTTTCGCCATATCCCAACAGATCCGGCGCAAGTACCCTGCGTTGCTGAGGTCGCGGATCTGGTTTCGCCAGTCGTAGCTGGAACTCGGGAAACCGTGGAGGAGGAGAAATGCGGGGTTTTTCTTCTTTTGGTGAAGGGTGGGTCAAGGGGAGGGAGAGGGAGAGGGGGATGGTAGGTAGATGTAGGAGTAAGTGAGGCCTGTTGGGAGGGTGAGGTGTTTGCGGGAGGGGAGGGGAGGAATTGTTGTCGAAGACATTGATGTGTATGGTCGGTAGTGGGTGGTGGTGTTTTGTTTGTTTGGAGGTGAAGTAGAGAAGCGAACAGCACACTATTAGAGGGCAGTCAGTTTAAAGAATATGTGGGAAAAACTAACGTGTTTGATGATTACTGATAATTGTTTCTTGCTGACGCGTTTTGCGTGGTTTAGCTTGGGAGGACGGAGATAGGCAGGTAGAACTCCTAGGGACATGTAGGTAGAAATGATTGATATTATCAATCAGAAACCTAATACTTAGATTGAATGGAAATGTTGATTCGTTGATGCGCTGAGTTACGTAACGTGATGCCGCGGAGTGGCATGCGGTCTTACGGGCAATACTCAAATACCTCTCTACGCAAACCTCATCCCCACAGTATACCAAACCAGGAACTATAATTAGTGTTGCTGTATTGACCCAAAAACCTACATACCTCCAGGTGCGTGGATGTTCTGAAAAGTTACGAAATGGCATGGCATCCTCCCAAAGTATTTCCGACATACATAGCAGTCGTGATAATCAACAAAGATATTCAGAACGCTCATAGCAGAAAACATCATTCAAACGTCAACCCGAGAGGAACCTATCCAAGACAGGGGGTATAATAGAAATACTACAAAATTTTACGTACTGAGGAGCGGGGGTATACGACAATAGTGGACCCTCGAGGCCACATGAAAAGGACATGAACGCGTAATTACAATCAAACAACTACAAAAATGGGCAAAGAAGAAGAAAAAGAGAATACAGGGAGATGCAAGCAGGGGAAATGTTCAACACCCCAAAGACTTCCATCAATCCCATTCCATTACGTCGACTCCTTTGGCGCTGTAGTCTCGCTGCCCACGAGCTGCTCACTGCTGGCCGTCGACTTCTCATCCACGGCAACCCAGTCATCGTCAGTGAGTCTTTGGGCCGTGCGTGAAGACTCGGCAATGGCTTCATTGTTCAACTCGGAAAGTTGATTGAGGGTTTCCTGCATCGCCGCCAACTGCTAGCGGTAGGTTAGCAAGTATATCATGAATTCACCGTGCTGAAGGGATACTCACGGTACCGAGTACCTCTCGTGGCTGCGGCGGTGATGACAGGCGAGACGACTGTGCCCCCGAGGTGGTGACTTCTTCCTCCTCCTCTTCGTCCTCTTCTGCGAGAGTGTTGATCTCGCGCTTCTCGCCCATGGTGGCAGCAGCCCTAGCAACCCTGTCGCCTGCAGCAAGGATGTTGTTGAGACGATCGACCTTGTCTTTGAGCATCTCATTCTCCCGTTCAAGCGGCTCGACGCGTGCAAGATGCTTCTTGACAACATCCACTTTCATTTGCTCAATTTGATCTTCGGCGGCTACTGCAGCCTGATGAGCCTCTTGATGCTTTTTCTCTAATTCACGAATCATCTGCTGAAAACGTTGCACATCAGCTGCGTGGGTTTCTGCGTCCGAAGCGGTTTGAGACGAGAGTTGTTCGTGTTGAGACGAGAGCTGTTCATATTGAGACGAAAGCTGTTGGTATTTAGGCGAGAGCTCTTCATACTGAGCAGAGAGCTGTTCGTATTTTTGTTGGAGTTGCTGGACAGCATCGTTTTGGCTAGCTTCCATGCCAGTCATGAGCTCGGTAATGGCCTCCTCATGTGCTGTCTCTATCGCGACTTTTTGGGCCATGAGCTCCTCGTGGGTTTTCTGCAATTCGTCAAGGCGCTTTTGAAGGGTGGTCAATTCACTGGAGTGCCCCTCCTTGAGCTCTTCCCTCAACAAAGCAATGGCGTCGCTATGTTCCTGGTCAGCTGCAGCAAGCTTAGTTTGAAGGCCGTCACAACGCGCTTCAAGCTCCGCCATAGCTTTCTCCTGCTCCTCCTTGAGTGAATCTTTCAGTAGAGCAATGGCGGCTTCATGCTCCTGTTTCGCGGCGTTTTTTTCGGCCAGCGCGCTTTCATATTTTTCTGTGATAGCGGCGATATCATCTTGGTGCTGCGCATTCTCGCTGGTTTCCTTTTTCAAAGCAATCAGCTCCTCCATAGCCTTCTTCTTTGCCTGTTCCATTGCATTTAGATCTGTCTGCAAAGCATCGAGAAGTGTACCATATTGTTGTTCGATCTGGATCCTTTGATCGTCCAAAGCTTTGGCGTGTAGTTCTTTGGTTGCTTCCTGGTCCGCCAGTATTCCACTGTGCTTCTCTTCCAGGTCGGAGATCTTTGCAGTAAGAGCGTCGATTTCATTCTTGTGGGCCCCCTCGAGGCTAGTTTTCTCGATCAGGAGAGCATCATATTTCGCCTGCAGCTCGCCGAGTAGTTGGTTCGACGTACTCTCAGAATCCTGCTTCAAAGCCTCAATTGCGCGGCTGTGAGCATCTTCTGCGAACGTCTTCTCCTCGAGAAGGCTGTCGTGGCGAGCTTGAAGATCGGCAACGAGCTTCTGTGACACGGCGTGGGCTTCCTCTGCAGTCGATTTTTCTTCGAGCAAGCTGTCGTGCCTAGCCTGCAGGTCCGTAACAAGCGTCTGAGATGTTGCGTGAGCTTCCTCGGCCCTGGTCTTCTCGTCTATAAGAGAGTCGACCCGATTTTGGAGATCCGCAAGAAGCTCCTGGGAGATGGTATGTGCTTCCTGAATGGCCGACTTCTCATCTTCAAGAGTCTTAATCTTGGAGAGGGCGTCCTTTAGGCTTTGGGATGCATCGCCGCTACTGGCCTTGTATGATTCCAACTCCTCCCTAACTGTATTCAGATCGGCAGCCTTTTGTGCCAAATCCTCCTCATGCTGACTCAGTAGAGTAGTTTTGTCGGCGATAAGGGCATCGTAGCTGGATTGCAGTTCTTCCAACTGCTTCTTCGCGGTCTCTTCTAGCTCCGCGCGCAGGGACTCCATCTCGGCGGTGCTCGCTTTCAAGGCAGCCAGCTCCTCGTTAGCAGCATCAAGAGAAGCCGTTTTCTCGGCTAGGATCTTGCCGTGCTCTTCCAAAGAAGCATTCTTCTCGGCGACAAGGGCGTCGTAGCTAGACTGCAGTTCATCCAGTCGTTTCTTTGCGTCGCCCTCCAGATCAGCGCGTAGCGACTCGATTTCGGTGTCATGGTCTTGACCAAGAGTGAGCAAGTCTTGTCGGGCACGCTCCTGAGCAGCATCAAGTTCAGACTGTGCTTTCTTCCTGGCTTCATCCAGCTCTGCCTGGATTTTACCAACAACAGTGGAATGCTGCTCTGCTGCTTCCTGAGAACTCTGCTCGAGTGTTTGTATGGTCTTTCGCAGACCATCGCTCTCCTCCTTTAATTTCTCCAACTCGGTGGCGTCATTTGCCAGCTGGTCGTTGATGGCGTCCAATTGTTTCATAAGCTCCTCGCTCTCGGTGGCCTTAGCTTGAAGCGCATCCGCGTGCGACTGCTTCAATTCCTCAATCTGCTTGTTCAACTCGGCAGCCACCTGTGCGCCGTCGCTTTCACCCTGCTGCAGCGACGTGATCTGCCCTTGCAGTCCGTCAATCGCTTCCAAATGACGAGATATCTCTGACTCTTTGCCCTGAACTGCCTCATCGTGTACTTTCTGGAGTTCTGCAATTTTATCTTGGATAGCTTCAGCATGTGCGCTGCGCTCCTTCTCTAGATCCGCCGTGGTGAGGTCGGCACGTTCCTGTAGTTTCTCGGTGAGGTCCTGCAGCTCCTTGGCAGCGTTGATGTGCGACTCAATTGTTTCGTCTTTGGAACGTAATTCGTCTGTATGTTGCTGAAGCAGCGATTCCATTTTGGCCTGCAGTTCTTCCACCGCTTTTGACGATTCTGACGATTTCGACTCGAGCGAACGGCTGGCCTCCTCCAAAGCATCCGTATGCTTCTGCTCAGCAGTGATCACCTTGGTCTGTAACTCCTCGACAGTCTGAGACAGGCCAGCAATCTTCTCGTCGCGGGCCCTTAGATCATCTGCATGGCTTTGTTCCATCTCAGCCTGTTTTGCCTGAACTGCCTCCAAGGTGCTTTTGGTCTCGTTCAGCTGCTGCCTGGCAGCGTCGACCTCCTGTTTCAGCTCATCGCGTTCTTGGGTGAGGGCCTTTATTTCGGTAGTCAGCTCCTCGATCTGGGCTTGCTGCTCGACGAGCTTTTTCTTCTCGGCATCCCACTCGGCGCCTTGCTTCTCGAGATCCTCACTGAGCTGACTCAACACTTGCTGGAGTTCGGCAGCGCGTTTCTCTTCCTCCGCCTGCTTAGCCTGCGCAGCGGCAGTTTCCTCCTGGAGCTTCTCGCTGCGCGCTTCCAGCTCTTTTGTCTCCTTGGCAAACTTCTTCTCCATCTCGTCGACAAGGGTGCTGTGGACACTCTCGTCCGTCTTGTTAGATTTTGCGGCAGCTTCAATGGCTTTGTCTTTTTCAGCAACGGATGCCTCCACTTCCTGCAGCTGCTTCCTCAATTTTGCCTTTTCCGCCTGCAAGTTTTCTACTTCACGGTTCAGGTCGTCGCACTGCTCTTGTAACTTTTCTCTGAGATTTGTTTCTTTGAAGAAATCTTGCATCACCTGGACGCTCCGCCTGTTGGTCTCCTGGTCCACTTCGTGTGATCCTGTGGGGGCAGTATCGGGGCGCTGCGGTTCTGCTTCCCCCAGTTTGGCAAGTGCAGCCTTCACATGGCCAAGCCCGGATTTTCGTGTCTCGACTTCGGCATCGGAGGCGGCTTTGTCTTTGAGCAGGGCGCTTTTAGCAGGGACATCAATGCTACGGGTACTAGTTGATGTCAGTCACTGCTGGTAATGAGAGGCAGCGCTGGGGATAGTGGCAGAAGAGTTGAGAAAATTTTAGGGGGGTCTCGAGAAAAGAACAAAACTTACTCCTCTTCCGGAATAGACTGCTTTGGCTCAGGGGCGGGCGGAGCAGTAGTAACTGAAGGTTTTTTCGCATGGGAAATCGAAGTTCTCGATGTAGAGCTAGGTGTGACTCGGGCCGTGGCAGATGGACGAGTTGTAGTGGGACGGGTAGAGGATGAGAGCGAGGCGCGAGAGGTGGGCTTGGTGGTGGTGGTGGTGGTGGTGGTGGAGCTGTCGGCAGCCGGGCGCGAGGTCAATGGGCGCTTTGCAGCTGTTGATGCTGTGGCCGATGGGCGTGTTGTGGTGGGCCTTCCTGGCGATGAGCGCGTGGCAGCGGCCGAGGCGAGGGCAGTTTTGCGGGCAGTGGGCCGCTTGTTTTCGTCTCCCGACGTGACGGACGAGAGGTCTGGGTCGGCGTCGGAGGTGGGTTGAGCTCTGGCAGCCAAACCCGTCTTACGAGCGACTGTACCGGCAGCAGGACGCGTCGGAGGCTTGTTCAAGCTGGAACCAGCGGTTGAGGAGCGGATTGTGGAGCTGGCGGGTGTCCTGGACGCGGTTGTGGAAGTTCGCGCCGTGGACGTGGACGTGGAAACACCAGCACCTGCACCTGCCAGCGGGCGACGGGCGGCAGCGGAAGTAGCCGTGGCAGTAGGGCGGCGAGGAGGCACGGCATCCTTGGTAGGGGCGGATGAAGAGGCGCTCGAAGCCATTCTGCGTCTTGCTGGCGAGGCGGGCGTCGTGGCAGCAGAACGAGGGGATGATGTATTAGGATTATTTGGGGTGGTAGTGTTGTTGATGTTGGAGACGGAGCTGTCAGACAGCGCAGGGGTAGGGGCAGCACTGACAGCGCCGACAATACTGTCTGGGCCTTCGCTTGGTCGTGTCGGCGTCGGTTCGGCAGCCATGGCAGTGGCACAGGGTCAGGACAGGCACGCTAGGAATGGAGCATCAAGACAAGTAAATGGTTGTATGTAGGTATGTATGCAACTATTCTTGGCGGAAGAGGTGTGGATAGACGCAGCCAGGTAATGGCTGGGTGGACGAAGAGAAGAGAAGAGAAGAGAAGAGAGAGAGAGAGAGGAGAGAAGAGGGGAGAAGGAGACAAGACAAGACAAGCAGTCGCGGCTTCTTCATGCATCAACCAACTGGCAACTGCTTGACTAGATATATCCATGTATGTCTCGACGTGGGGGCATTCTTACGAGAGGGGCATTCATCCTTGCAGGCCACCTGCATGTGAACATCCGTTCAATCACGTGATGCTCATGTAAACATATGTACATCAATTGATACACCAAACACACTGATTGATCAATTGCATCAATACGTACGTACACAGAAACACACCTTCCAATGTACTCTACTCAATGGCATTATCCTCACTTGCACCTGTAACTACACAACATGCAGTGAGGGGCATGGAGGTCCACGACATCCATGTCTGAATTCAGCGTTCGACAACTCATCACTTCTGATCCTTTCCCTCACTCCTCCTCCTCCAACCTTTCTTCCCCCCACAATCCCCCACCACTATCCTTACAACACGTATTTCCCCTTGCACACGTGCTACTCCCTCCCCTCCCTTCAACTCTACATTATCCATCACCAGCTTCCCCTCATCACTCCTATTCAACATCCTAGACCACGTCAACACCTCTCCGTCATATACTCGCCTGCAGGATGACATCTACAACCGTTTGCCACATCGAGCCATTCATCCCAGCCGCCGCCAGAGAATGGCTCTACTACGATCCATGAAGCGTGATGCGCTGGGTGTCATCACGGCCACGACCGCTTTTCCCTCCATCATCTTGCCTGCCTCGCTGGACCATACATAGTCCAAACATCCCTCAATCAGGATGCCTTCGTCTGCAAAATGCACTCACCTTTGACCTCATCTACGAGCATATGTACGATTTCCTTCCGCTTGTCGCCGCCCCACGATGAAACCATCTCCCTTGGCGTCATTCGATCCGTGGGCTTGAAGTTTCGTGGCTATTCTACTCTTTTCTCCCATTCGACCCACAAACAAGTTAACCACAGGTAAACACAACACGTTTCGCCTCTGAAGATTCTTTCCCTCCCATCCATCTCGGCTTAAAGAAGTCGCCTACGCTTCAGTTCAAACATCCACTGCGAGTACAAACTTAGCTAATCTCGCATGCATCCTCCTCCGCCTCTCCCCCATCTTCAAACCAATTGTCAAGTGCGGAGGTCGGTTCGACGTCGACGCGATTCCATCTCCATCTCATAACCCCAAACCCCCACCACCCCATCCCACCCCTAATCTCCCCTTCCTTTCCCACCCTGAGCAAGGTGATACATGTACATACACAATCACCACACTCTCCGCGCATACGTCACAAGCACACGCACACGCACACGCTCACGTCCCTTCACTTACTTACTCGTCATCCTACCTACAGTCGTTCCGAGCGCTTACATCCCATCCCCTTTCCCCCTCCCCCGAGCATCAGATGTGTACAAAACCCGACGACCAACAGAAGATTCTATGAAGACTACAGTACGCAGTGTTTATGATAAGTGTATACATCGAGAAGATGGACGAATCATGCAGTGAGTGGGTGTGAGTGATGTACGAATCCACCTATACATATACTAAGGATCAATAGGACGAAGGATAGGGGTAGATTTTCATCTATCCATCCATCCATCTGTTCAATTTCCTCGCAGACGAGGTGGAAAATGGATGGAATATAAGTGCGATACCTAGATATGTAGAACAGATGTATGTACTGAAGAAAAGAGCATATATATTTGTACATATATGCACAGGGTGGATGGATGCGTTCAGCAATGCCAATGCGGGGAACATTTATTATTATGGATAAAAGATTCGTCGCTCGAAGGTAAGAAAAAAAAAGATTGGTACGAGCGGCAAAAAAGGGGAGATCATTTCTCATCGCGAGGACAACTTGGTTGCCTCACGGTAGCAGCACGGTTCGGGGAAGAGTTAGATAAAAAAGGGAGGCAGGGAGGGACATGTCAGTCACTACAAGCGGGCGGCGAAGCGATGAAGCCCTCCTTCTTCCGCCTCTTTGCTCGGCCATCACAGTCACTCCCAGTGTCTTCGTCCAGCTCTTCATTACCGTTGTCACTTGTCACTTCACCCTCGGCCTCTGCCATCGTTGCACCATTGGCATCGTCATCATCCTTGGCCTCCTCCGCCGCCATTCCTTTCCGGCGCCCCCTTTCCACCTCCCCAATCGCACCTCCCGGGTGGTTCCGCGCAAAGACCTCCCTCGTCCGCGCCTTGCCTCCATACATGGCCTCGGCCAGGGTCAGCGCCAGCATATCGCCGACGGCGATGGTGACTGTCGTTGAAGTGGTCGGCGCGGATACGCCAAAGGATGTTTCTTCTTTCTCGGGGATGGGGGCTGGGAGGAGGATGGCGGTGGATGGCGATGTGGAAGAGGTGGCGGACAGGCGGGGCCGCAGGAGAGCGCAGTCGAGGGGTCGCGTTTGCGAGGTTATGGCGAGGATGGGGGTCGTTGGTGGAATGTGGGCTAGGACGGAGAGGAGTTCGGTGGTTTTGCCGGAGTAGGATATAAATAGGATTGCGTCGTTCTGTAATCCGTGTAAGTAATGAGGCGGGGAAGAGAAATCGGGGTAGAAAATGAAGCAGTAAAGAGATGTGTGAGTAAGAAGAGAATCATACCTCTCTAATATCACCCAGATCCCCATGCAAAGCCTCGACCGGATGTAAAAACGAACATGCAATGCCCAAGCTCTTTAAGCTCGCAACCGTCTTGCGCCCCACGAGGCCGCTCTTCCCGACACCGCAGACAAGGAGTTTCCCACCGGCGTCGACGACGGACTGGATGCACTCGACCGCATGCAACAGGCCCTCCCGCGCAGTGGGGTCCGATTGATAGAGGAAGGTTACTTGGGAGAGGGCGGTGGCGGCAGTAGAGAGGACGTGGACGGCGCGCGTAAGAAGACATGTGCTGGACGGTTCTTCTTCAACGCTGAGCGGAGGGGTGAGCACTGCGGCGGTAGAGGCAGCAGCGGGGGAGGGAGAAGATGAGCGTTTGCGCTTCATGGTCGTCACTGAGGAGTGGACAGGAAGACTGGGGTCGGCACCCTGCGATTGCGACTGGAGGAGCATGGCAGATGTGTATCCCACTTCTGGTCGGCACTGGTCTATTTCTCCTTTTTGTTTGTTGTCTTTTTGTCACTTGGACGGTACTCCGAGGGAGTAAAGGAACCAGGTGGCGAAGGCAGCTAGGGAAAAAGAAGGGTTCATTCAAGTGCGCATAGTCGGGGTCGGAATCGGAATCCCGCAACCAAGGATAAGGACGAGATAGTACAGAGATCTAGAAGGAGGTGCCCAGGGTCGGGACACTGCGGATCCAGATGGGACAGGGCCGAATTTCCAGTCAGTCCAGTCCGTGAGCGTAGGTGGGGCAGCGAGAGAAGGCGGGCCGGTCACTGCACAAAGACACAAAGAAGAGGGAGAGAGAAGGAGGACGAGGAGGACGAGAATAAAGAGAAGGGAACAAAGCGGAAGCGGCGGCAAGACCATTCATGTTGGTATGTATGTATAAGTACTCGGTGTTGGGTATGGATGGGTAGAGAAAAGTAATGGTGTTTAGTGATAGGTACGTAGTGGATAGTGGAGGGGCAGGCCAAAAACGACGTCGCGATAAAGAATGGCGTGCTAACACTCGGGCGCTAGGCCCAAAGCAGCCGATATAGCACGTTTCGACGCCGCGACATGCCCTTGGTCCCTCGCTTTTTTACGATCCGCACGCAGAATCCACCATGCGAAACATCTTGACCATGCATCCTGCTCTCGGCCCTGTGTCTCCTTCTAGCATGTCTGACATGCACTGCTCATCCATCGGATCCTCCCATCTCCATGTGAAGGTCAAGACGGTTTCTCCTCCATCTGATTCTGACGTGCCTCCACCAGCCACTCCCTCCTCGCCCCCATGGCCGCCAGCCCTACCTCGTCGCTCACCATGGGCTTCATCCCAAACTCTTTCCTGTACAGCCTCTGAGCTTGCGCCGACCCCGTGAGCAGAACCATGAACCGCAGCGCCGGCATGTCGGCCACCAGCTCGCGACAGCACCGCAACATCCACTTCCCCAGCCCCAACCCCTGGAATTCGTCTAGCACGTAGACATCTGTCAGGTACGCGAGCGTCACGTAGTCGGTTACTAAGCGCCCCATGCCGATCGCCGTCATTTCCTCGTTTGCCTCCGATGTAACGTAGAGCCCCAGCGTGCACGAATTGTCCAGCATTTTCTGCAGCGTTGACGTCGGGAGCGGACTCGCCCAGTACATGGCTGGCTTGTCGAAGGCTTCTTGCACGAAGGAGAGCGGGAGGAGGTTGCGTGCTGCAGAAACCGTGTAGATTCTGCCGTTGTGCTGCTTGTGCCATTGTCTGGTTTCCATGTTCATGTTTGTATGCGGTGTGAGGCGAAAGACGTAGGTAGGTCGGAAACGCTGTGTTTTATGAGGGAAAGTGTTTTATACCTATCTCCAAGTAAAAAGTGACGACTCATCACGCCCTACCACCCGCCAACCTGGAGTAGTTATCAATGTGTACCTACGCACGGACCTCCCCCGCTACGACATGGCATCTAGAGAGAACCTCCGAGGCGCCCTACACGCCAAATTCCTCCACTCACAGCAGCGATAGCTCTACCATTCTTTGTGATTCTAAAAAAAAGCCGCTCTCCGCTTCACCAAGTACAATATAGTCCCCCTCCCTCTCCCACCTGCACTCCTTCCAGGAAATGGAGAACTTTTCTACGCATATTCCAAGGATCACGCTACTGCAATAAACCGACAAAAGAACAGATCCCACACTTACACAAACACTTCAACCCAAAAACCAGCCCCTTGCCCTCACACCTCACCTCACCCCAACCACTCTACCTCCTTACAAACACAATCCCATCATGCAATTGCCAAACGCATTCTCCCAAAAGAATTCATAGCTCTTAGATAACGAATTATCTAGCACCTAGGTATTTATGTCTCACTTCAACCTCACTTTCACAGCTCCGTACTAGCACCATGTCTAACAGTAGGGATTGACAGATCAATCCTATCTATAAAACGTGAAGATGTTGGTAAAGCGAACTACTACCTATCTCCCTTTCCCCCCCTCTCTTAGGAGTAAGATGATTTTGGTGGAGGTGGGAGAATATGGTGTTGCTAAATTTTTTTAAAAGGGGTATGTGTGGGATGTGCGATGTAGGATGTAGGGTGTGGTGTTGTGGTCTTGTAGGTTTTTGGAGGGGGAGGGACGTAGCGGTAGGGGGGACAGGGTAGACAAGTGTTTTCCCGTTCTCTGGGGATAGTAGACGTAGGCAGGGTGTGTTGAGGTATGTGTGCGTGTAGGTGTAGTGTATTCGAATGGATTCTAGTAGTGCTAGAGAGGGTTTGTTAATGTAGGAGGGTTTAGATGGTGTGGGTGGCTAGGTGATAGCTGGGGAGGTTGAGTTATGGATATTTGATAATGGACGTAGTAAAGGATTTGTTTTCCCCGTTTTGAGGAGGATAGATGGCGAGCATGCTTTGTCTGTATGGCGGAAGTTGTATGTTTCTTTTTTTCCTCTTTCACGACTTCGCCGCTCTTATAAAGGAAAGGTTTGCGGAAGATATCAATGCTATCGTTTTTTCCGAACAGATTTAACAAACACGAAAACCAAAACCCAAACCTCGACATCTGTCTTCAGACTAGCCTGAGCACGTAAATAATCTGTGGCTACTAGTAGATGCCGAACCACAACGCATTTTCACGCACAAGAAAAAAACAGCTTTGAGGGTAAATTAAACTATATAAATGTTGTTAAATCCCACTCTAGACCTAACAAGACAAGATACAAACAGAGTGGTTTGTCTAGGATAGATTAATTTGAAATTAGGAAAAGACGCAGGGATCGAAGACTTTGTTTCCAGGATTTGTAGAGAGAAAGGGTTGGTGTTATGTTAGTTTTAGAGTCCCCCTTCTTCTCCAGCAGTCAAACCCTTCCAACAACTACATAAATTCTCTGTCTTCGCGCTTCCGTGATGATCTCCCTCACTTTAAGATGTTAGAGACGCAAGACCCTTATTTTGAAATACCTCGAATCAAGATACAGCCCTTCCGTCAAGCGCGAGAAAGCAGAAGGGAAATAGCAAGAATAACAACAACGAAGACGGCGATAGTGTTAGGATTGTTACAGTTGAGGGAGGAGGAGGGGAAACCGCAAGCAGAAGGGGAAAGTTCAAGAAGGAGAGGGGTCCAAGAATGTGAGTAGAAAGGGTGCGTGGTTGGATTGATGGTTTAGTAGGTCTAATAATGCTCTTTAAGGCTGTACCAAAGATATGTTGTAGATTTGTCGCAAAGTATTTGATTACTTGCGGTGTCGACATAGACGAACAATCCCAATTATTTAAGGCCGTACAATTTCTTTGATTGCAGTTATATTTGCGGAGCAATAAAGGTGGAAAGTTAGGACGTGATCAGCTGAAACCTGGTGAGATGGTTCAGGCCGTCAACCCACTCCAGCCATGAACCAACACATCACTTAAAATCTACGAAGAATCTGAAAGCGAGTGAGGGACTCTTTATTGACTGTAGAAATTTTTAATAATCCCTTTTCTACCATTCCCTAAGCCTTCAGCCCTAGATCAGCCACCAGTTTCTGCCAACTTTCCTCCGCTCTGCTTGCCAGATCAATAGGAACAGCCCTGCCCCTCTTCTCCATATCTCGATTGAACAACTCCATGCTGATCCAGCCATTATACCCAATTTGATTGACAATAGTATCCATGATATCACGGACAGGAAGATATGCTCCTCTACTCACTTCGCCGTAGAAGAGACGACAGTTTCGGCTCCAACTCATGCGGGCCGGCTGTTCTGGGTTGTAAAATGGATGCCCAGGCACCAGTGGCGCGTCTAGGCGCTCCGCATCCACAATTTGAACACAAAAGAGCTTGTTTACATTGGGCTTGATGGTCCGAAGAAGACGTTCCGTTGATGCCTTTACTTCTTCTTCTGCATTGCTCGTGAGACCTGTGGGAGATGTAGGATCGGCGTATATTCTACCAAGGATGTTGAAGCTGTCTAAACAAATTCCGAAATTCGCACGATTGACACGCTCAACAATATCCCAACATTGTTCCCACTTATCAACATACGTTCCCCAGCACAGACTTTCGTATGCAAAGCGAATGTCAGGCGCTTGTTCCGCGCCGAGGTCGGCTATCTTGCGAAGATCGAATACGATATCATCAATTTTTCCGGAAATGTCCTTCTTGGAAAGAAAGGTCGAGGGGATAAGGATCATGTTGGTTCCGAGTGCTTTGGCTAGCTCAATCCAGAGTTGCATTTCTTTGATTCTCTCCTCGTGTCTTCCGAGGTTGAGAAGCCCTTCATAATGCATGAAAGCTTGCAGAGATATGATTTTCAATCCCAAATCATTACACAGAGAACGTATGGCCTTGGCTGCAGTGGGTATATCTTTTTGTTTGTGTCTTTGAGCAAAATCGTTGAGGTCCTCGTAGAAAAGTTCTATTCCCTGGATACCGTGCCTGGCGGCCTCAAGAAGTTTGTTCTCCAAAGAATGTCCTGCATAGCACCTTCCGAGGGAAATTGAAGATATAGAAGGGAGACACGGCATGTTGGAAAAATGTGTAATGAGAATCGCTATGTACGCGAAAGAGAGTGAAGAAAGATCTCAAATTCTGGAAAAACTGATTGATATTGAAACCCCCTAGAAAAGGCGTGAGAAATGTTTTGAGGGCACGACACTGTCTTGATGAGAAGTAATTTTATACGTTTACATTTGTGTACGGTATCAATGATACGGAGCACTACGTACCCTGTGTAAACCTAGTTCGAGAAATATCTGAAAAAGTAAAATTCGAAACGCCTAAGAAAAAAACAAAAAAAAGGCGGAACTTTTGGGGACTGAAATAATTTCCGGGATGACCAATCAACATGCCGGAGTCGGAGAGTTTCAAGTTCAATGCTGGTGAGAGCAGATTTAGGTGCTTGTGTACGTGGCCTTCAATATGCACTTTGCTCACCGATAGAAAACAAGCTTTTACGAAAATACAGGATGAGATGATGGGCTCCCTCCACCCACCCCGATAGGTGGCGTCGGATGTGGGTAGCTTAGTACGAGAATAAGAGATGTAGTCAGACCAAAATTCAACATATATAATCGTGGAAGTGCGCTTTATTGTAGAATGATCCAGTTCTTTATACAAGGCAAACCATGAGAGAAATTCACACCCAACTATATCCCAATGAGCACGTTGGAAAAGCCGTTGGCGAGTATGCCTTCAATCACTCCACCACACTCTCTCCGACCATTTCCAACGTTCACGGCTGGGCTTTGGAAACCCAGGAAAAATCGTTCTACATGATTTCACCGCTACAAGCTCAATTCCACATCTGGTTTGTGAAAGCTCTTGGGGCCAAACGCAGTAAGTGCTATGACGTGTGTTTGTGTGCTTTACGATGTAATCTGATCACAAAATTGACTAGTCTTGGAAATTGGCACGTATATCGGGTTCTCCACGCTGGCCTGGTCCGAGGCGGTCGGGCGCCATGGCCATGTCACAACTTTGGAGTTCGACCCCGAATACGCTTCGATTGCCAAGGAGACACTGCAACGTGAACGGATCACGAATACAGAGGTGTTGGTTGGGGATGCGGGAGAGTCCATTCTTAGCCTGATATCTACCCTGGAAGAGCCTTTCGATATGATATTTATCGATGCAGACAAGCCGTCTTATCCGAAGTACCTCTCGCTGATTGCGTCACTTTCGGACCCAAAAAAGGGTGGTACTCGCCTTCTGAAGGAGGGAGGGATCGTGTTGGCTGACAATGTTCTTCGGCGAGGTCTTGTCGCCGACTCTTCGCCCTCAAACCCCTGGTCCTCTGCCCCGCTTCAGAAAGGCGAACGAAAGTGGACTCCGGCGGACTTCCAGGCCCTGGACGACTTCAATAAAGCTTTGGCAAGCCATGATCGATTCGATACTTTTTTGCTGCCAATGTTTGATGGGCTTGGGATGGGACGTTTACGTGATTGAAACCCTACAGTTGCATAGCCTAGCATAGTGTATCGAAAAACATCGAGCTGAAAAATCAGATCAAATAAGCGTATTTTATACTATCCAATTACTGTCTCCCGATGCTGCTGTCACGTGAATTGAGATGTGAGCCACGAGTTAAATTGACGGAAGCCGATTGGATGCTGTCATTGTCGGTCTATCCAGGCTCCCGGGAGAAAAGTGGATCAGTAAGACTGGGACTGATGTCACTCCGGCTACCTGGAGCCACCCTGATAGTCATCTTCGACTTCTCTGCTAGATGTCCCTTACACTGTCAGAATCTACCTCGCACCATGCTATAAATACTAACTTACCAGACATTATACTGTAAATCACTCGGTCAAAACAGAATTTGGAAATGAAATGTTACGAAATAGCTGATTCTCAAACTTATGGGTCGCAGATAGTAATTGGCGAAGACTAATCGGCTTGGTTTCCGATTTGTCTAAATTTATCGGAAGTGTTTTCCTCTTCGCATTGATTGGTGTAATCAGTCACGGTGCAAACACTGGTTTGTGTGGATTTGGGGTAAAAGTGCAATATTCTGCGATGAATGTTTATATTTTTCATATCATGATGAGGCTAAATACAACAAGTTTCGGCATCCCAGTAACCCCCCGTCTACTCCGTAGGCAAAACTAGCTCGCGCTCTTTCATTTTTACCTTGAAATCAAGTGGCCGGACAAACCAACCATTACGAAATCGCGAATAACGAGTCGAGTCTTGCAGTTCAATCTTCAAACCTTTTTAGCAATAGCATTGAAACTCAGAAAGCGATACTCACCTCGAATCTACGAAACATCATAGGGACCAGCTTGTAAACTTCCATCATACCAATGTGCTTGCCAAGGCACACTCTCGGACCCTTCCCGAAACTCATAATGCAGTATTCCATTTCCTTGATTCTAGCAATCTCTGAAGCTCTGTTCTTAGCATCGTCTGGAAGCCAACGCTCAGGTCGGTAGGACTCAACGTCTTCCCCAAAAACCTCGCTTCGTCGATGAACAGCCCAAGCATTGCATCCTACAATCGTGCCACCTTGGATGAACTGGCCCTGTATTTGTACCCCGCTCTCTGGAACAACTCTTTCAAAGGGCAAACCTGGGGCTGGGTGCAGTCGAAAGGCCTCTTTCACACAAGCATCAAAGTAAGGTAGACCTTGACTTTCAGCCCACGTTACCGTTCCACATATGTTGTCTTGGAAATGACCTTTTGACGCCTTCTGGTCCAGTTCATGGCGGACCTTTTGTAGACATTCCTGGTTCTGAAGCAAACAGAGCAGTATCATGCTGATAGATACAGCAGCCGGCTCTGAGCCAGCGAATGCCATGGAGACACACATTGTAACCACAAGCTCATCGTTGAAAAAGTCTGGCCGGTCATGCTTGGCTTGAATAAAGCGAGAGAGGAAGTCAGGCGGTATTTGAGAGCTTTCTTGCTGCCAGGCAAAATTATCCTTGGAAAACGCAGTTATGCCGGACGGGTGTCGTTCTGCAAGACGGGCTCGGGCAAAGCGGGAAACACCATAAGAGGAGTCCAGCAACCCGTACTTTGCTGCCAACAGTTTGAGTGGATTTTTCTTCCAGAGTCGATCCAGCACCGGGATTTGTCCTATCTTCGTTGCAATTAGTTTTGCATCTAGGCATTGGTAATTGTACATACTACTGCAGCATAATCGAACAAAGCCGAATTCGCTTGTACAATTCCTTCGATGTCGTGATTGGTCTCCAAGAATCCATGTCTTCTGGAGTATACCAGTTCACCAATGACATCGTAAGTGTAGAATTGGAGCCACTGGTACATGTTGCAGACTTCGCCAGTCTCTACGTATCGCGCCCGTGTTTGATTAAGGAAGATATGATTGACAGAATCGAAAACTGGTTCGTATCGCATCTGTGCAGACATTGAAAAAGCACTGTTGACGCTGCGTTTCAACTCGGAGTGGTATTCCTCAGATTGGGTGCTGAACAGGGTCGGAAGTTTCTTGCCTTCTTTCGATGTCGCCATTTGAACTGGGTAAAAGTCTGACTAATAAAGTTCAAATTTGTCTGCCATGTTCCGAGGCAGAGATTCAAGTTACCTTTGTAAAACCTTTTCCTAGGGCATATATGACTTTGACAGCTTCTGGGCTGCTAAAAGAGAGGCAGTTCGGACCGAGTCGGACGACATCGCCGTGTTTTTCGTGCAACTCAATGTGCCATTTTTCTGGCCGACGTTGACACACTTTGTAAAGTCTGTACCAATTGCTGATAGCGCAAAAAAAAGGCCCAGGATACTTGTTCAAACCTCTGGTAAAATAGTTCCGTATAAAATAAAATGCCGCTCCAAAGATGGCGAGCGCAAGCCAGTAGTGGCTAAAAATGGATGAAAACCCTTGAATCATGATCAGAGTGTGGTTCAAAAGAGATTGTTTAAAGATGTAGGATTGATGAATTTGGGGAGGGACAACAATAATCAATGGAAGAAGCTACATGTGCCACCCTAAAGACAGGGAAACAATCCACAATAAAACAACAGTGGATGACCAGGTGCGGCTAGCCAAACGAGCATGGGCGGTGAAGTGTTACGATACGCAAATATCAGGGACAAGACTTAGTCCAGAACCCTACAATGACATAGTGCCCCCGATGGAGTTTGTTTCTCGGCGTCCTATCTGACGTCTAGTGGCCACGAGAATTCCCGGTGAACAGGATGTGATATATGGCTGGCATATCTGTAGATCTTATTGGAGCATGTAGTGCATGTCTTTTGAAATTGGAAGTACTACAAAATCCTTAAGCACAGCAGAGTTGTTATTGAGAATTTAATTGTGCATGGTGTCGGAGTTCACATTACGTGATCTCGGCGATAATTTCATTTTAGCTTTTTCAAATGACGCAAAACCCCGATTGAAGATCTCCAAAAAACATAAAAAAAAAAAAACAAAAAGGTTCTCGAGCGATGATTACATTTCGGCTCCCCCATCCCAAGAAAAATAAAAATTGGATTCAGGGCAAGATAAGATTTGACTCTGTAGGATCGTTGGCACCAATACCAGGTTTTTGGTCCCCAAAAATTGGAAAATGCGGGGGAAAAGGAAACGAAAAACATGACTGACTTTCTACGATGAAGGGTCTGTTACAACAGGGCCACTGAGCTCATTATCTCTGATGCAGAGAACTTTACTGAGACAAGAGTATTGCAGTTATGCATCGTTGTTCTCATTTCCTTCAGATCGAAGATTGCATGCAGGGCACCCATATGAGAATTGACCCGAGTTCTGGATGGGGAAAGAGAAAGAACGAAGAACATTCAGTGATAATCAATGCATTGCTATAAGAGTTAGAAACAGATAGGGTTTTGACGCATCGTGATTGAACACAAGGTGTCATCCTAGCCAACCTCTTGTTGTAGTATTCCGGGTTGGGGAGGGGTGAAACCCGAACTTGACCCCCGCTAGTGGCCCTCATGTGCATACAAATCCATTAATGCAAGAAAGGGAGGATTATGATGATCAACGTGTTGTTGAAGATTAACCCGCCTAATGGGTTGTGTTCCACTAATGTACCTCCACTTTTGAGTGAAGTACCATTAACGTGATATCACCCGAAATCTTGTTCCACATTAGTGGACTAATGACTGAAGCGTACTCAATCGGAAATCTACCCGAAACCTTGTTCTCTTACCAAGCCTTTGAGCACACCGCTGCTAAGATCTAGAGCTGTATACAAGGTCAAGAGCGGTCAGCTTGAAGCTTTTTGTCATTTCACCTCCGGAAGTCGCAATGGCTTTGACAGCCACTCGGCGCCGGATGCTGCCGCCTGTTAAATGGATTAGTCAAAACTCAATTCCACGCTGATCAGTCAACAGCACCGCATGTCCCGAGCAGGAAACAGGGATAGTATCATGAGGTTGTCTAATCATGCCATCTTTTTAACCGAGAACACGGGGGTTTTGTCACAGCTATACGCTTACTGCCTTTTAAATTTCTTGCCGGTATATGTGCCGTTTTCAAAGATACTGGCATGCATTCATACCACTAGAAGATGCAAACGTAACGTGTTTATGTGCTGGCGAAATGTTTGTTTTGTGTCGGTGAGGAATCGGTGAGAATCGGTCTCACATTTGACGTAGTAGAGCAGTGCTTTCATAGTGTTTTTGTTTAGTTTCGCGAAATACATTTTACGTCATATATCCATCGACTTAGTCTTCCAATCTTTTTTTTTTTAATTCTCTCAAAAGATTGTGTCGTGATATTCCTCTACAGAGCAGAAGATCTAAGATCGAAAGAAGCAATACTGATTGATTTACATCTTTTGTCACTAGCACGAAGTCCATAAAGTAAGTCATCGACAGTTTCTCCAAGGAGTTAAGAACTGAAAGTAATAGAGAAAAGAACACCGCTCCCTTGAACAGTTGTACACGAGACCATAGAACTTAGTAGGACATCAAAATGGCAACGTCAAACAAGGTTCACCTTGATCGATATCTAGTCAAAGAAGAGACAACGAAAAATCATGTAAATACTACGGAAACTATGATGCGGGACAAAGATTCCGCAGAGGTAAGGCACTCCACGAGTTTCTCGGTAGCCAAATGAACTTCTACTGAATATTGGAAGGCTGTCCTCTCATCTCTCGAAAGCTCACCCTTCCCCGGTACTCCTTCCACGATCTCAACTCCTAAACTAGGAAGTACATTGACACACACTTTCCCCCTCCCGCTATCGCCAAGTTCATCCGCGGACATTCCACCAACATCCCTCCTCCTCGCAGCATGGAGCCTTATTGTTGGGCAGATCACGCACGCTAAGGAGGTCACGTTCGCGCTGAAGGCAGCTGAAAACTACGGCACAGGGAAGTCAAACGCGCACACGCTCCCGCTGCGAGTGAATCTACCGGATCAGCAGGAAGTTCTGCAGTTTTTGGAGCGCGTCAACCGTGACGCGTCGAAAGGGAGCCTTGCTGGAGTTGAAATGAGTGAGGTGATGCGCAACTCTGACTCTGAATACGCGTCCATGTTCCAGACGTTGTTCATTGTTCATCCTAAACATCACCACACGATTGTCTCTGACGCGGTACCCAGGGAGTACGCCTTGGTTATCGAGATCCAGCCGAATGAGTCCACTGTCACTGTCACGGCATCATTCGACGCCCGCATCATGCCAAGCGAAGAAACGAAAAATCTCCTCGAGCGCCTCAGCTTCGTAGCCCTTCAATTCCACGACCTCGCTCCAAAGGCCACAGTTGCAGACGTCACCATGCTGTCTCATCATGATCTCGAAAAAATTTGGCGCCACAATATACCCCCGCCCGAATCAGTAGGACTTTACATTCATGAGGTCTTCGAACAACTAGCTGTATCGCAGCCTTCCGCCCCCGCAATCGACGCGTGGGACGGAAGTCTGAGTTATTCCGAGCTTGACACAATTGCGACTCAAATAGCCAACCAGCTTACGGAAAGGGGCGTTGCCCCAGGCGTCTTGCTTCCGTTGTATTTCAATAAGTCCATGTGGACGGCAGTCGCAATGTTGGCTACTCTGAAATCCGGTGGTGCATTTGTTCTGCTTGATCCCGCGCTGCCTCTGCAGCGACTGCGCAATATCATGCATCAGGTTGGAGCGAGTTTTATACTTTCCTCAGCTGAAAACAAAGAACGAGCCTTATCACTTGCAGAAGACGTCTTCGTTGTGGACCGACAAGCCTCCAACGGTCATGGTGTTCAAGGGAAGAAATTGAAAATAGCTAGAAGCTTAAGTCAAGACTCAACTGCTTTTGTAGTTTTTACCTCGGGAAGCACCGGCATGCAGAAAGGCGTCGTCATAACGCATGGTAACGTGGCTTCGTCTTTCCTTCGCCCAGGAAAACCAATCTACAAATGCACATCGCGTTCGCGGGTGTACGACTTTGCATCTTACAGCTTCACCATATCAATTTCGAACATATTCATGTCGTTAGCCGTGGGTGGATGTCTATGCATACCGAGTGAAGCAGAGCGAAAGGCGCGTTTGGAGTCAAGTTTCGTGTCGCGGGGTGCAAACACCATCATCTTGACACCCTCAGTTGCAGCTATATTGTCTCAAGAGATGATGAGGGGGCTTGAGGTCCTTATTCTTGTGGGCGAAACAGTGCGCTCCAAAGACGTGAAACGTTGGGATGGCCATTGTAAGGTATTTATTGCGTACGGAAGTAGTGAATGCACGACTGCTGTGACTATCAACTATTCACCATACAGCGCGCAAAGGATCCAAAGTATCGGAAATGCTTTTGCTTCAGCAACATGGGTTGTTGATCCTGAGAACCCCAATCGATTGCTTCCACCAGGTTGTATAGGTGAACTCCTTGTTGAGAGCCCCATGGTGAGCCCTGGCTACCTCCACGATCCAAGCAAGACAGCCAATGCTTTCATCGATGCGCCTCAGTGGTTGCTTCGCGGAACTTCATTCGCAGCGGGGCGGCAGGCCAGGCTCTATAAAACGGGAGATCTCGTTCGACAGGAGGAAGACGGCAGTATATACTATTTTGGACGGAAAGATACGCAGGTCAAAATACGCGGCCAACGAGTGGAGTTGAATGAGGTTGAGTATTGGGTACAACATCATTTTACAGGCGCAATTGATACAGTTGCCGAGATTATTGAGCCTCAAGGTGCAGGCTCGAAACCGATGTTGGCAGCGTTCATTCTCATGAAGGACCAGTCCACCCAGGAAGAAGCAGAAGAGTGCAGACCTCATGTTTTATCCATTTCCAAAGACGTCCAAGATCATCTTGCGGAGCACTTACCCGTCTACATGATGCCGAGTGTCTACTTCTCCGTCTGTCTTCTACCTACTACAGCGAGCGGTAAAGTTAACCGCAAAGAATTGCGTCAGATAGGTTCTTCATTCACCACAGAGGAACTCATCGAGCTACTACGTAACGTTCGTAACCAAGCAGTGGATGACGAGTGGATGGACGGACCGGTGATAATAGGAGGCCACCCTGTGGAAGTGACTGAAGTAGAAGCAGTGATCTCCAGTCATAAGTCTGTTCGCGACGTTGCCATAGTGAAACAAAGAAATCAAGATGGAGAAACGACACTCACAGGCTACATTACAATTCACAATGAAGTTCAAATTGCAGACAACCCGAACAGCAGCAAAGGCCAGTCGCAGTACGTGAGTGCATGGGAAGGTCACTTTGAGCACGAAACATATGAGACGTTAGATCACATCCAAGCCAAAGACACCGGAAGAGACTTCGTGGGATGGAATTCCATGTATGACGACAGCGAGATTGACAAAGAGGAGATGAACGAATGGCTTGACGACACACTTGACACACTCCATAACGGCTGTCCACCCAGGAAAGTACTCGAGCTTGGCTCAGGATCCGGCATGATACTATTTAATTTGAAGGCTGGATTAACGAGCTACGTTGGGTGCGATCCTTCACAGTCTGCCGTCGAATTTGTCTCCAAGAGAGCACGTTCCATTCCTTCCTTGGCAAACAAGGTGCGCATGTACAAAGCTACGGCAATGGATCTGGACCGTATTGAACAGATCGGATCTCCAAACCTAGCAGTTATCAACTCCGTGGCCCAATACTTTCCTAGCTTGGAGTATACCGTGCAGGTTTTGCAGAAGCTTCTTGCTATTGGAAGCATCGAGACTATATTCTTCGGCGACATACGTTCGTATGCGCTTCACCGGGAATTCTTAGCAATGAGAGCACTGCGACTAGCCGGTGAAAGCGTAACTGCCGAAAATCTTCGAGAGGCAGTAGATGAAATGGATTCGGCCGAACGAGAGTTGCTGGTCGATCCAGGTTTCTTCGCTGCTCTTCCAGATCGATTCCCTGACCAAATCCAACATGTCGAGATCTTACCGAAGAGAATGAAGTTCACGAACGAACTCAGCTGCTATCGCTATGGTGTCGTTATTCATACCAGGTGTTCAAGTGGAAAAGAACTGGAGGTCTTTGCCGTCCAGACGGACAAATGGGTCAATTTTGAGAAGGAGGGCCTGGATTATGATTCTTTGCTCCAGAAACTGGAAGGATCCGTAGGAACGGGACCTGTAGCCATTGGAAACATCCCCTACAGCAAAACAATCTTCAGTAGAACTCTTCTAGCAGCGCTTGAGAGTGGAAATCATCACCAGCAAGACTGGATATCATCTGTTCGCCAAAAAGCTGATAGTGCCGTCGCCCTGTCCCCCGTGGATTTGTCAGAAATCGCCGGAAAGCTAGGCTGCCGTGTGGAGCTCAGCTGGAACCGACAATTTTCTCAAAAAGGTGGGATCGATGCCATCTTTCACAAAATCCGGCCCCAGAACACCTCGAGTAGATGCATGTTCCGTTTCCCGACCGACTATGAGAACAGGCCATGGCAAAGTTTGAGCAGCCAACCACTACAGAAAACGACTTTGCGCAGGATAAAGAAACAAGTTGAGAATCTCATGCGCAGTCAACTTCCCGAATACATGATTCCAGCGTCTCTCGAGATCCTTGAGAACTTCCCGATCAATGACAAAGGAGAAGTCGACCGGAAGACCCTGACACGGAGAAAACAAACACCGAGAACTAGTCATAAACCAACTTGGAAACCCTTGCATGAAACAGAAGCAAATATGCTACAGTTGTGGTCTGAGGTTCTCCAAGTCCCATCTCGAAGTATACGCCCAGACGACAGCTTTTTCAGGCTTGGGGGTGATTCTATCACGGCCATGAGATTGGTTGCAGCAGCCCAAAAGAAAGGAATTAGCTTCGCTGTTGCTGACGTATTTCAAAACCCTGTATTTTCTGATATGGCTAATAGAGTCGATGTTTCTAATGCAGAAGTCAAAGACATCCCGCCTTTTTCTCTTGTACCGCGTGATGCGGACGCTGTGCGGGTTCGTGCTGAGGTCGCTCAGGCTTGCGACGTAGCCACAAGTGCTGTGGAGGATATCTACCCGTGCTCGCCACTACAAGAAGGTCTTATGGGGTTAACCTATCAATGGCCAGGGTCTTACGTACTACGAAGTGTTCTTGAGATACAACCTGGAATTCAGAAAGACCGACTCAGAGCTGCCTGGGAAAAGGTTGCCGAGACAACTGCAGGTATAAGAACAAGAATCGTCTATAGCAAAGAGGCAGGATTGTTGCAAGTGGTACTATCAGAAAAGGTACATTGGAAAGAACACGAAGACCTGGACAAATACTTGGAAGAAGACAGCTCGAATCCAATGGACCTTGGTAATCCACTCGTGCGTTATGCGATGGTTACGAATAAAAGGGAGAATAAGAGCTGGTTCGTATGGACTATTCATCATGCCATACACGACGGATGGTCATTGCCTCGAATCCTAGCTGCTGTAGCGGCTGCATACAGTGGAGAGTCACTACCGAAACAGTCCAACCCCAATCGTTTCGTTCAGTATCTCAGTGCTCAGGACCAAGAAGCAGCTGCGAAATACTGGCAGAATGCGTTGGCGGACTGTGAAGCTGTCTCATTCCCATCGCTGCCAGCTGGAAGGCAGAATGACAGTACGGATTTGGAAGTCGAGAAGCGTTATACCCCTTTCACTAGCTCATCTCCTTACGCAACAACGTCAAATTTGATTCGTGCCGCCTGGGCAATCATCGCGAGTCGCTACACCAACTCTGCCGACGTCGTATTTGGTGTCACAGTCACAGGGCGCAATGCTCCCGTCGCAGATATCGACAGCATGCTTAGTCCGGCGATTGCCACGGTACCAGTGAGAGTGCTCATCAACTCTGATCAGAAAGTAGTTGAATTCCTTGAAGCCATGCAGCAGCAAGCAACGGATATGATCCCGTTCGAGCAGACGGGGTTGCAACGAATCGCAAAAGTTAGTCCAGCAGCCCGTCACGCTTGTACGTTCCAGACCCAGCTTGTGGTTCATTCAAAAGACGTCGAGAAGATTGAGAATGGAGAATTGGGAGAATTCCACTTCCCGATCTCGTTGAAGAGCATCAATACTTATAATTTGGCGCTGGATTTCAACAAGGATTCGAAAGGGATAGAAATTGTGGCTGCCTATGATCCCAACGCTATTGAGAGATGGTTGGTGCAGAAGATTATTGAACAGCTGGTATCTGTGCTGTACGAGCTGGTTCAGGCAGGGCCTAAGACAACATTGTCGGATATCGGAACGCTCACACCAGAGGAGAATGAGGAAATCTGGTCATGGAATGCGGTTGTGCCAGCAAAAGTGGACCGTTGCATCCATGAGGTGTTTTCAGATCGCGCACTGGCCTTTCCCAATTCTAATGCAATTTGTGCATGGGATGGTGAACTGACTTACAGCGCTTTAAAAAGCCTCTCCACAAGATTAGCTCACGTTTTGATCAATGCCGGTGTGAAGCCTGGAATGCTTGTGCCGTTGGTATTCGAAAAGTCCATGTGGACTCAGGTTGCAATTTTCGGACTACTCAAGGCTGGTGGCGCTTTCGTATTACTAGATCCATCGTTGCCAGACACACGTCTTCACAATATTGCACAACAGGTCAACTCGCCCCTAATCATGAGTTCCGGCCTTAACCAACACCGTGCAGGTGACTTGTGCGGCAAAGTCGTTGTCGTCGATTCAAACATGTATGCCGAGCATGGTGCTGCTACATCACTTCCAATCGTGTCTTCGTCCAGCCTTGCATACGTTACTTTCACTTCAGGCAGTACCGGAAATCCCAAGGGTGTCATGATAACCCACCAAAATCTCGCTTCGGCTGTGCATCACCAAAGCGCGCAACTAGGCTTCAACCCGCGCTCCAGGGTGTACGACTTCGCATCGTATGCTTTTGATACCAGCATTGAAAATATTTTTGCCACTCTTACGACAGGTGGATGTCTTTGTGTTCCCAGCGACGAAGATCGAAAGGACCAGCTAGTCTCCAGCATCTCATCGCTGAAAGCGAATTTGATTGAATTAACGCCATCCGTTGGTAAGGTGCTAGACCCTTCAAAAGTACCAACACTAGAAACAATCGTTTTCGGAGGAGAGCAATTACGCAACAAAGACAGTGCGCCTTGGGTGGGCAAAGTGAAGGTTCTAAACACGTACGGGCCGAGCGAGTGCACCCCAACGAGCACAATCTACGAAGTCACCTCAACGGTCGAAGAAACACCCCATATTGGAAAAACTGTGGGGTTGAATTCTTGGATTGTGGACCCGGAAAACCACGACAACCTCCTGTCCCCTGGATACATTGGCGAGCTGTTGCTCGAAGGGCCTCTTGTAGGGAGAGGATATTTGCAGAACCCTAGCGCCACCGCGAAAGCCATCATTGAGGATCCTGCATGGCTAATCAGAGGCTCTCGAAATGCACCAGGCCGCCGAGGCCGTTTGTATAAGACGGGGGATCTAGTCAAATACAGCGAAGGGGGTAGTTTGGTCTTCGTAGGTCGAAAAGACAGGCAGGTGAAGATACGCGGCCAGCGCGTTGAGTTTGGCGACATTGAATACCACATATCTGAATGTATTCCAACCGCTGCAGAAGTAGTGGCCGAAGTCATTGCGCCTCGCGTTGGCCAACCAGGGACCGAACTTTGCGCTTTTGTAGCGAATCCAGGTGCGCAAGAGTCCGACAAAGCGACGTTAATGCAGGTTGCACCGGAAATTCTGGAGCAGGTTGCCGAACGACTTCCCATTTACATGGTACCCACTTTGTTCCTTGAACTTCCAAAGATTCCTATGACAGTATCTGCGAAAGTGGATCGGAGGCGGCTGCAAGAAATCGCTTCCTCTTTCTATACCCAGCAGCCGGACGACGAGCAAGCAACAAAACCTGCAAAGGATCAAGCCTCGCACACGGAAATAAAAAAATCTCTACAATCAATATGGGCCCAGGTACTAGACGTCGAGGCGGAGACCATCGGATTGGATGACAGCTTTTTCAAACTCGGAGGTGACTCCATCACGGCCATGCAAGTATCATCAAGCGCTCGGTCTCTCCAACTCACCGTTTCCACCCGCGATATCCTCAAGGAGAAAACCATTTCCAAAATCGCTAGGTTTACCAAACGATCCGCTACATCCCGTACAGCGACTGTTCATCAGAGCAGGATTAACGAGGCTTTTGCGTTGGGACCTATGCAGCAATTGTACCTCCAGCTCGAGGGTACTGGGCGATGCACGTTTGACCTATCGTTTCTTCTCCACCTTAGCACCAGTGTCGAGTTACAACCGCTCAAAGAAGCCTTAGTAGCCCTTGTTCGCCGACATCCCATGCTCAAGGCCCGATTCCAGAAAGGAACAAATGGGAAGTGGCACCAATGCATATCAGATCAAGTGGAGTCATCGTTATCCATACATCTTTTGGAAGAATATGATGAACTCCAAATGACTCAGTCAATACGGAACAGTCGTGAGTGCTTAAACATCACCGATGGTCCACTGCTAGGAGCTATGGTGTTCCGCAAGGACGGGCGTTGTTCCCTATTCATGACAATTCACCATTTGGTCGTCGACCTGATTTCGTGGCGAGTCCTCCTTGAAGAACTGGAAATCCTGCTTCTTGGACGCAAACTCCCCGCGCCACCTGCCATTGACTTTCCCACTTGGATTAATTTGCAAAAAGAGCATACGTTGAAGGGACCACATTCCAAGACACTAGTGCACGACGATGCAATCAGAGCGCGATTGGACTACTGGGGTGTACTGCCTGGCCTGAAACCAACGAGGGTAGAAAATTTCGAGGTCGATGAAGTAACTACCGCGGCACTTTTCAAACAGAGTAACGAGGTTTTCCAGACTCATTCGCAGGAGCTCATGATTGCCGCGTTGCTCTTCTCTTTCGCTGCCGTGTTTCAAGAGCGAAACCCTCCCGTCCTATTCAACGAAACACACGGCCGCGAGACATGGGGGAACAATACGGACCTATCTCGTACCATCGGTTGGTTCACAAGCATGCATCCCATCCAATTGAAGAGCGTCAATTCCGCCTCCACCATCCTTGACTTCATCCGCGAAACCAAAGATCTTCTCCGATCTGTGGAGGACGACAACCAATCCTACTTCTCATCGCGTCTCTCAGATGAGCATAGCGCAGAACAATTCGGATCCCTGTTTCCTGTAGAACTCACTTTCAACTACTCGGGCCAATATCAACAGTTGGAGCGAGACGACTCGCTGTTCAAGATTGCAAAGGTCCCCAAGGAAAGTATTCCAGCGTCTTCTATCAATGCGACGCTCTTCTCCATGTTCGAAGTCACGATTCAAGTCCTAGATAGCCGCACAGATGTGCAATTTGAATACTGCACAGGCACGCACTATGACGAACGCATCCGAACGTGGGTTTTGAAGTTCAAATCGACGTTGGAGGAAATGCCTGCACTGCTGTGTGACCGACAACCCGAGTGGACCCTACATGACTTCCCACAAGTTTTCGATTCCTACGCTGCTCTCGATCGGTTTCAGAAACAGACGTTGCGGGATGCGGGGATTCAACCCAACGAAGTAGAGGATATCTTCCCATGCTCCCCGATGCAACGAGATTTCCTCACAGCGCAAATCCACGACCCAGGAGCAAACTGGGTGACTTCCATCTTCGAGGTAACCTCGACCCTCGACGCACCCGCAGAAGTGTGCACTCGCCTTCGTCACGCATGGTCTGAAGTCGTCAAGCAACACCCATCCCTACGAACCACCTTCCTCCCAACCAACACAGGCTTCATAAACGTAATCCTGAAGAACCCCCCGCCTTCCATCTCCACTATCACCACAGACCAAGCCACAGTCGACCCAGACCTCATCCGCTCTTCTCACGATCCCTCCTCCCAAACGACACCAGGCAGTGTCCAACACCACCTAACCCTCTGCACATCGCAAAACAAACGCTTCTACATATCCTTCGACTTGCACCACGCCATTTTCGATGCACAAAGCCTGGACGTCGTTATCCGACATTTGCAAGCCGTCTATAGCGGCAAAGCAGGACCCAACAACTGTCCTCCATTCAAAAGTTTCGTGTCGTATCTGGCAGCGCAATCTCAAGATGAATCGAAACAGTACTGGCTCAGATCCATGCAAGGCATCGGACCGTGTCACTTTCCTTCACTGACCCATCATGCCAATAATGATGCGGCCGTTCGAGAAATCAGCATACGTGTCAAAGGTCTGGATTCCGGCACCGTAAGCACTTTCTCCAGGCGATACGATGTAAGCGTCCCAGTGATCATCCAAACGGCGTGGCATCTCGTCTTGAGCTTGTACACGGGCTCGTGGGCGACCTGTTTTGGCGCTTATTCGTCAGGAAGAGACCTACCCATCAACGACGCCGACAAGGTGGTCGGACCTCTGCTTACCATGTACGTGTCTCGGTTGCGCGTGGACAAGGATCAGACGGTCATGCGGGCGCTGGCGTTGGTACAGAATGGCAATCTCAGTAGCATGCCGCACCAGTTTTTCCCCGTGGAGACGTTGGGTGATGCCCTAGGGCTGGGAGGATCAGGCTTGTTCAACACGGCGCTCTCCATCGTCCGAAAGGTTGGTGCAAATCGAGTAGCTGACCAGGCTATCTCATTTGAATATCGAGCCGGGCTCCGGCCGACCAAGGTACGTGGATATCGATTGTTTAGGTATAAGCACATGCCAAGAAAACTGACTGGCTTCTTTGAAATAGTTTGATATTTTGGTCGTAGCGATGCAGGGTGGACGTGAAGAGTTGGAGATTGATTTGACATTTCGCACTCGGCGATTGGATAGTGATCAAATGGAGGTGGTCGCGGGGATGCTGGGAAAGATGATCGACTTTTTGGTCAAGCAGCCGGATGCTAAGTTGGGTTCTTTGAGGGATGGGTTGGGGGGTTAAGTTGCTGAAGCTGAGCCTCCTGATTTGAACAAGGGATGTCGATGTGAGAGAGAGGGTAAGAGGGTTTCATTTTGGACGAGTTGAACGGGCTACTGACAGCGTTCATCATTGCGAACAAGGAGGATGGCAAAGACGGAGCAAACCCTTTAACCAAGCTCCCTACCTCAACGCCACCTTCATCCCTCCCCATCCTCCAAACACGATGACGCAGAAAGGCGACAATACATGCATGCCATTCTTTTACCTCACAGGATCCTGATGCGTTCTTTACGCCATTCATTAAGTATTGATATCAATAGAAAATAATTTTCTAGCCATCGCAAAGTATATAGCTTGATTAATTGAATTTTGAGTTGATCATCACAGAGTACTGCTACCCTAGGTAACCGACACAAGTAGGAGGGGGGGGGCACTTGGTAACGTCCTCGGCCAGGACGGCCTCACAGGCAATTATTTGCGCACGTGATTTACAATGCTCATTGATTCATTTCTCCCTCACTCTCCTTCAATCTCCCTCAAGCCCCCCACCATCTTCGTAGCCTCACGCCCACCCACCCACCCACTGCTGTTTGAGTGAATGTATCGCCGTGACCAAGTCACGCGCCGCTCTGTATACATGTACCTTACCTATATATCACATCTCTCATAGTACTGCTCCATCACTCAATCAATCAACTTCTCCTTCAACTCTCATGCTCTAATAACCAGTTTCCTCTAACACCTACATCCAACCCACCTCCCATCCACCTCTTCTCCAACGACAAAACCCGTTATTCTTATTTACACTCCCCCAAAATCGTTCTCACTACACGTATTGATCCTTCTTCATTTTTTCCTCTTATTCTTATATTATTATTATCATACCCAGATACTTGTGACCTCGCTGTTACCTCTTTCTTTACAAACGATTTCATTTTTTTTTATTTTAGAGACAGACGGGACAGCGAGTACGTTACGTACACATAATCTGAGGTAGAAAGCGTCACAGGAAGGTGGGAGGACGGATGACGAAAGAGAGAGAGATCTAGGTGAAAAGTGTATGCGTTACTCGGAACGAACGGACGTAGAGAGTAGTTTTCTTTTTGTTCCAATCACTAAGGGGGGCAGTTTTTTTCTGCATGAGGGTTCAATGATTACGATTATCCAATTTTTTCGCCTCATCTCAAAAAAAGCGGAAATACTATCCATACATAGGACACCCCCCCCCCCCGACTATACAAAAGAGATTCAACAAATTTCAATGCTCGGTTCCTGGTTCTAGATCTTCCTCTTCGACCACTTCATCGTCACTCCCACTCCCATCCATTCTCCCCCCATCGGCACAGAACCGCCAACACCACCTCACCCCCTCATCATCCCCCTCCCGCCTCCTCATCCTAACCCTGACATCGAAATCCGGACACGGCATGACCTTTGTCAGATCCGCCTTCTCTGCCGTCGGGACGACCCACTCGGCGTCCTCTCGACCAACGGGCGCAATCTCAAACCGACACACCATCACCGCAACAAACGCCAGCACGCCGGTGACGGCGAAGTGGCGGCCAGGACACAAAGTCGAGCCGCCGCCGAAGCCGCGGAACGCGGCGCTGTTGATGCGGTTCTTCTTGGAGTGTGAGTCGTC
Organism: Periconia sp. R9002; assembly: GCA_023627715.1. Lineage (NCBI taxonomy): Eukaryota > Fungi > Ascomycota > Dothideomycetes > Pleosporales > Periconiaceae > Periconia > Periconia sp. R9002. Next base: position 243,674 of record JAMAHW010000045.1, on the reverse strand, counting down.
GTCGACGAAGCGGTCGTGGCGGAAGACGGCGGCGTCCGGGCCGTAGTTGCGGGTATCGAAGTGTTGGATGGTGGACGGGATGAGGATGATGCTGTTTGCGCGGAGGAGGTAGGTTCCGTCGAGGACGTGGTCGTGGTGGACGCCGCGGACGCCGACGCCTTTGCCGTGCACGCGCATGGTTTCTTTGAGGGTGGAGTGGAGGAGGGGACACGCGGAGGCGGTCGTGATGTGGGAGATGTCGAGGGTTTTTAGGAGACATCCATCGTTGGGGTTCTTCGTTTCGGACATGTAGGGTGCGAGTTCGGCGCGGATGGCGGAGAGGATGGTTGGGGAGGAGAAGATGCGGAGGAGCAGCCAGAAGGCGGTGGGGATTGTATTGGATAGGATCGCGATGCCGTGGCCGACTTCCATGTTGGCTGTGTCTGCGAGTGGGAAGCCGCGCGTCCGGTACCATTCGTAGCGTTGTAAGGTCAGGCCTGAGGCGTGGACGTGGTGGTTGTGCGCGTAGTAGGCCTTGAAGATGGAGGCTATGTAGGCGCGGGATCGGAGACTGTCGCGCGCGAGGAGTTTGCCTATGGTGGTGCCCATGCTTAGTTTTGCGACGCCTGCGTTGTAGGTCCTGTTTCGTGTTAGTGGGTAGGTTTTTTTTCGTGATGCTTCGGAGAGATGGGTTTGTTTTGGGGGAAAAAGGGAGAAAGGGAAATGGTACCAGAAATGCCTACGGACCTCCTCTTCTCGATACGGATTCGCATCCCCATACACACCGTCAGTCACCGCAACAGTGACAACTTCCTTAACCCACTCAAACAAATTCCTCTCCAACCCATTACCCCCCTCTCCGGCCCACTGATCACACCCCCTCGCGAGCGCAGCCACCATGTTCCGATTCATATCATCCAGCGGCTTCCCGGGAAGCAACTGCTTGAATGCGGCGTGAGACGGGCTGGCCACATTGGAAGCATCGTCGATCCAGGCATCGAACTCGCGCTTCTGCACCGCGAGAGCTGTCGGGCTGAGGTCGCATACCAGGTGCGCGAATTTGTCCTGGATGGCTTGGAAGGTGTAGTTTTTGGGGTGTCGTTGCGTGCTGGCGATGAGTTTTGCGGAGTGGAGCACGTAGATTCGGGCCCCTGGGAGGCGGAGGGTGTAGATTGGGAGGTTGGGGTGTTTGGTTCTTCGAAGTGGTTAGTGGGTTGGATTATAGGAGTGTTTTGTATTTTTTCCCCTTGTTTGTTGTTGATGTAGGAAATGGTGGAGTACTGGGCCGATTGTTGTAGTCCCTTTTACGATCACGTGATTGGCGAAGTGACATCTGGAAATATGCAACATGGAAATGTTGAGTCGAGGTGCACATGTGCAAGTTGACATCTGCAGCACAAATATAGCAATCCCACAACAATTTCATGCCAGAGCCTTGGCTTCACTACCAAATTGGACATGCGAACTGGGAGCAAAAAAATAAAGAGGAAAAGAGAAGAGAAACTCACCGTATGCGCCCAAAATACCTCACATTCTTTAATCCCAATAGCGGCGTGAGGTACGGGATCCTTGTCTCGACCAGAGGTGGCTCGGCGGCATCCTGTGTGACGACGCGCAGGTGCAGCGACAGCGCCAGGTAAAAAGTCCCAAGCAGCAAGACAACCACCGCGGCTACGGCCACAACACCGCCGCCCGCAAGCGCTGCATCATCGGTCATTGTGGGGGGGAAAAAGGTGAATAAATCAATTCCTCACTTCAAACCACGCACCCAATGGACAAGACAAGGGAAAAAAGAAATAGAAAAGAAGGGATAAGGGAAAATGGAGAGCAATCAGGAATTAGATGAGGTGGGAAAAACGTGGAGACGAAAGAGCGGGGATAGGAGGGGATGCGATGCTTGTATAGACATATGCATGTGGGTAGGTACTTAGCAGTTAGTTAACGTACATGTACTCAGGTACGCACATACAAATGCTTTTTTTACCTCTTAACCCCCCTTCTCATAACACACGCACGCAAGACACAACGTCAAGTCCGTCCTGTCTGTTACCAAAGTCTGCTATATATAGAGGGGAAAGGGGAAATGGAAACGTTTCATTAGACTTTTTTTTCTTTTGTCCTTCTCTCACCCCCTTCACCTACGTACATATGTACATAGTGGTTCCCGGGATGCGTGTTGCTGTGTCTTGATTGAACATAGCCATTGTCCGTACTGACTGTCCGTCTGCTGTGTGAACGACGTACTTCCTATTCAGGCTAGCGATAGTTCGTTCACGTGTGATGGGGGGTAAGGTTAATGCCGATCCCCCACATAAATCGCTTCCGACACTCGCTCGACACAGGACTTGTCACGACTCGTGCACGAATGAGAATTGTTGCGACGGGAATGAGATGGAGGGTTTCTCTCGTGCGTTGGTTGGATGGGTGCGTGGTTGGTTCACGCATTAGGTGACTGATAGCTGGTCTGTCCAAAGACTCGTGGGTGTGGTTGCATTGGTGGGTGCGTTCATTTTTTTTTGTTTGGGTTGATTGATGCTACGTATGCAGACGTTTGGAATTTCTTTGTATATGTGCGCAAAGAATGCACTGGGGCAAACATTCAAGAACCCGCTGTACGAGAAGAAAGGAAAAAGACATCGCACCGTTACTATCGTGCTGCTCAGGTGTCACCTGCAAGCTGCAAGCTGCGTTGTGTCACCCCTTCAACCGTATACGCGTGTATGGTTTTTCATGCACCAGAACTAGGAAACTGTAGACGCTTTTTGTCTCGCTTTTGTCCCTTCTTCCTATTTGTTGGACTCTACGCGCGCGGAGAAAAAGGAAGAATGGGGTTAGATCCCGTGTACGTGGTGTCGTCTTGTCATTGGAACATGGCCTTGCGTGTGTGGGGAGTTATTATTGTTCGTTTGGGGCAAAGGGTCGCCATTGTGAGCGAGCCTGGGTGTGGATGCTCCTCTGCGATGGGAAAAAGGTGTTTATGTATGCCGAGGGAGTAAATAGAGAAGTCGATATACTTGCAAAGGAAAATGTTGAATCCATTGTTTTTTCGGCAATCAGCGAATGATGTACGGAGGGTGAGCTCTTTTCAACATGGGATTTTGTCAATATGCCTTATAAGAATTTGAGCACTGATGTTACGGCTGTGCAATCCTGCACTGTTTGGTTCACCAAGGAAGAGATGATATCCCTTGGCGCAACTTTGCAAATCGAATCCTTCCAACCGTAGCTCCGTGGATAAACGTGAGGCATTCTACAGTGGGCAAGCAGTGTAGTTACGTGGTGGCGTGGTACGGGGTTTAGGCGTACTAAAAAGGCCTGCCAAGCCCAAATTTGCCTTTCTTGCACCGTAGCGAAAAGAGCAGGGGGCTTCAAAGACACTAGATCTGCGGAAAGGAGAAAGTCCTTCGCTATAGCGGAGGTCGTCTAGACCGTAACCAGTGTTGTACGCGTAGAGTAGTGACATGGCAGCGCCCAGCCGTAGTCTTCGTGGGAGCAGGTGCGTCAAGTTCGCCTTTGTACAGCCCCAGCAGAGGAAGTTTCAAGGCACCAGATCTGCAAGACAGGCATATTTACTATGTAGGTGAAGAAAATGAGGAGTGGGATCGTGCGTGTATACAGTACTGTGTCAGATTGTGGCTTAGGCATGATCAAGGCTATGCTAAGCTTAATAGCTTTTTGAGCGGCAGATTGGCTTCGCTTCACAATAACCTATCCACCTAAACAGTAGAAGAACCACTGTCATATTTGTAAGCCGGAAAAGGCGTGTAGAAGGTTTGCCCCGCATTTGGTGATGGGCCTCAGCACTCCTATGGAGAATCACGAGCATTGCAGAAACGCGGAGGCAGTTTCTCTCATCCCGTTATTTGGGCTTAACTAGCGAGAGCGTTAGAGGCGTCCAGGAGTCGCAATGCAAAGGATTCCATGTTGAGAGGACCAGCTGTGCAGGCCTAGTTGAGATGGCAACACGAATGACAACACGAATGAAGTCCTGGAAACAATGTTACAAGGTAGCAAAACCAGAGGTCGTGGGCGCCAACTAGAGTTGGGGCCATACGAGGGATGTCATCGGGTTGAAGTGAGGAAAACCATGGGTCGCCGGATCTCCCGTTCTGGAAGGTCGCTGTAGTAGTATTTCATCGCAGCGCTTTGTAACCTACCGTATGTACAGCACTAGTTATGGTTGTTATACGGGCAGCCTAGCATTTTGAGATTTGGGGGCGGCGTGTTTTCGGATGGGGCCGAGGAGCGGCACAGCCAAAGGATACACCAGTACAAATATAGCATCGGAAAATAGCAGCCAAGCATTCAACCGAGTTGAGCCGAACAATACAAGCCGTTGGGATAAGGATTGCGGCCTGCAGCATTGGATGGCAATTCCATGGTCGAAATGAAGGGGTTGCGGATCAAGGGATGAGAAAGTAGGCGGAAATAGGCGGCCAAGATATTTAGGTTAGGGTTGTTAGGAGTGTTGGGGAGAGAGATAAGTACTGTAGGCGTAGTGGCAGTGTTTCGGTTTCAGGGGCTTCTCGACTCGACGCGGTGCCGAACGCCAGCCCACGTTGGGGAAGGAAATGGAGGATTCAAGGGCCCGGCGCTAACACCAATGCATCGGCCATGCATGATGACTGGGCCGGACAGCATTGGACAGGATGGGATGGAGTGGGATCATTAGGATTGATGCAGCTGGACGGGAGGAGGTTGAGGTTGCGAAGATTGATGCGAAGAAGCTGGCGGGTACATCGGCATGCGTAGTAATGTTTTTCCGGTGCCGCGGTGTGGGTGAACAATGTTCCGCGTGGCTCCCCACGCATCCCTCAGGAGCCTCGCGTCGCATCGCATCTCAACCATTTGGGCATTTTAATGAGGCGCGAGGATGCAAACGGCTTGGAGCTCGTTGGAGAAATGAAAACAATGCGCTGGAGAAAGTAGTGGAGTAGAGTAAAGTGCTGTAGTAACTAACTAGTGGAGAACTCAGCGACGGGCTCGCGCAGGGGGCGCAGGGCCGGCTGGGGGGCAGGGCAGGCAGGCAGGCAGGCAGGCAGGGTTATTTGCTGACGCCCTCTCCCGCCAAGCTGACTGCCAGTCGAGATTGCACTGACTGGGCCCTTCCCTTCAGAGGCAATAAAGCCCTGGTGAGCCCCCCAACCACCCGCCGCCCTCTCTGCCTCCTGCTCCTCTTTAATAATAACACCTCCCCCCTCTCCCGCCTCTGCCAGCAGCAGCAGCAGCAGCAGCAGCAGCACTGTGTCGTCGTCTGAAATCTCTCTTGGATAGCGCCCGCAGTCCCACCGACCGCGACCATGATGCTGCCTCCGACCAGCACCCGAAGCCCGCTCTTCGCCCTCGCCGTCACGGCCGGCTTTGTCCTCATCTTCACCTTTGGTTTTCTTGCATGGCAGAGCCCGCCGCGCATGACCTTTACCACCGAGCATGCGCACATCTCCAGGTATGCATTTCCGTCCCGATCCGGGACCGTTGGCGGACAAGGAGAGGACGAAGAAGAAAAAAACAAAGCTGACCCGCCGCCACCTTCAGCCCTGCCGCCGACCACCTCAAGTCGCCCGCCATCACCGATATTATTCCGCTTCTTTATCAGTCCCTGACGATTGCTCCCGCCGAGCCCACCTTCTCCTACATTGACGAGGGCAACAACCTGACCAAGCTGGCCCTGCCTCCCAAGCCGCGCTTCAAGAAGAAGCTGGGCAAGGATGTCTTGATCCTCGACCTCGAGACCCGCCCTCTGCCCTCAGAGACGGATTTCGACAAGGGCGAGTTCCACTGGAAGAAGTTGAACCACGTCTCGGGCGGTGTATTCAACCACTACGCATACGCTCTCGCCCACGGCTACGACTACAAGTTCATCAAGGCGGCCGAATTCGAAGACCGCCACGCAACCTGGATCAAGCCCTCGGCATTTGCCAACCAGATCAACGACTACAAATTCATTGTTTTCCTCGATGCCGACGCCACCTTCCGCTTCATGCATCTGCCCCTAGAGTGGCTGTTGAACTACTGGAAAATCGAGCCGCACCACAGCATTACCATGGCCCTCGACCCCTGGGACCCCATGCATCCCGAGGGCAACTCGGATCGCTTCAACCGCACCCTGACCAACACAGGCTTCGTGATTGTCCAGAACAATGCCAACACCCAGGGCATCCTAAAGGCCTGGCACGAGTGCCCCGACGACGTGCGATACCAGGGCTGCTCGGAATGGAAGGGTCCCAAGTTCCACGAGCAGTCGGCCTTTGGCGAGTACATCCGTTACGATTACGAAAAGTACATCATGGAGCTGCCCTGCGCAGACGCCAACGGCTACCCCGGCGTGCGCCAGTCCCACTGCGAAGGACGATTCATACGCCACTACTGGTTCGACAAGGCGCGCATCAAGGGCGACTTCAGTGACAACATGATGAACGCCATCACCCTCCCGCTGCAGCGCATCTTCGCCGAAAACACTCACGGCGTGGTGCACGAGCAAAAGGAGAACGTAATATTATAAAACGACTGCTTTCTTCGGACATTCGATGTTTCCTCGGCGACAAGTGCGGTTTTTGCAAACGAGAACAAGAGTCTATTCATTTTGATATGCTGTACATGAAAGGCATCTTACACCATTTAATCGCGGCAAACATTACGGAGTAATAGGGTTTTTTGGTGCTGGCTCGGGGATCTGCATTCACAGCATTGCATGGTTTGGCGTTACTCCTTTTCCTTTTTCTTATCATCACTTCCATGGTTGCCGGGTCAATGGCAACCAGCGCCTTGCGCGCATTTGTATCATTACGGGGGGAGCGCCCATCGCCAGTCTCTTGTCGGTTTGGCCCGTTTTGATTTTATCTTCTGGCGGGCCTTTGACTACCTTTCATTTCTTTTTTGCGACATGGACCGCTTTCGGAGAAGGTCTCATTCATAGAATTCTTTTTTCTTCTTTGCTTGTTTCTGTTGTTGGGAACGCATATGTACGGGAACATGGCGACTGCTGCCTGCGCGAAAGATACCCCCTTCTCAGGTACACACGAACGAGTCTTTCACTATCAAACTCACCCAACGCACACGGGTCGACTCTTAGTTAATAGTCTGAAAATCCACTAAAAAAACAATTGAAAAATCAAACAAACATCAACCAAACATTCTCATCTTATTCCTCGATATCACGTACGTGATCATTTACCCAAGTTACCAAGGCGCATGAATGCCCCAAAAAGCAGGACCTTTTTTGCTCCCAAAACCTGGGTCGCCTCCCCGCCCTCTTTCCCCCTCTCGATCCAGCGTGCGACCGAACGACCGGGGTCATTATGTAGTTGAGATTTCAGAATGACATCTTTCAAATCCCCAACTTAAAATCAATCCAAGCTCCCCTCGGACGAACGTTGAATTCCAATGACATATTCCCCACGACATTGCGACGCAGCTCGGACATCAGAAACACGCTGAGCTTAAGGAGATTCCAAACCATAGTAACGTTACTTTGTTCTATATGTCTGGTGGTTATATTAGACCCCTGCTAAATTATTGTCAATACTTGCCAATACATAAGTCTTATGTACGTGCATGGGTAGTGGAGGTGGTGATGGCGAATTAGGTACATATTTATATAGTGTAGAGTGTACACTATATTTACCTGCACTGCACTGCACTGCCCTTGTTTATTATACCACACCGCACTCTTACGAATACACATCTAGTTACTTGTAAATAGATAGACGTGTTGTTTACGTAGACCTCATTTATAACTCCGTACCAACATCCCAACCTCGCTCTACCGTATTCAAACAAACAAGCGAATAAACTAGAGGAGGGAAGTATATCTTATTTTCTTAGTTTTGTTTCGTTTCGTTCCAGTTTACATTACAGTACGTTTATCAGAATCGTAAAGGTGTGTGTACGTACCAGGTGTGTGTGAAGAGATTGAGGGGTAGGCGCGTAGATGGACAAACTATGTCAAGTGCGATAACCATAACTCGGGTCCGCCCGCACCGGACAATCCTTGCCCTTGCCTTAAGTAGTAGTTTACAGTTATTTGGTGAGTTGTTTTTATGTAGAAGGAGGTTCGGGCGTTGGTTTAATCGTCAGACAGGAGATCAGTAATATTGATATAGGAAGGAAGATTCCTAAGCGTAGGTAGGTAGGTTTTGATTGTACGATGTTCATCCTGATTCTGTTAGCGACCTCGGAATACCGATAGGGAGAAGGGGGAAGGGGGAAAAAGCATGTGAGGTGAGTGAATTTACGTGTTGCTATGTATGTACATGTAGGTACTGGTGCTGGTGCAGGTGCTGGGGTGGGTGGGAATGGTTGATAATGCTGTGTGAGAGGTATTGGTGCTGTGTACGTGTGTTTTGTGTAGTATGGAGAGGGCGACAGGGTAAGAGGGAGATAGGGAGATGTTGAGAAGAAAAAATTGTAGTGTTACGCACACGCTTTGAACCTGCAGGTTTGTCATATGGTCGTCTGGGAGTTTGAAGCCCTTGAGATAGATGGTAGTGGATGGATGAGGTGTGGGATGAGGTGTGTGGAGGGCTTGGAGGTTGCGTGATGGATGGTGTGGTTTCACTGGGCTTTTTGGATAAGGCGATGTTTTTGGTTTAGAGTTGTTACTATTTGAACAAATTTCGTTGCTTGTTGGCTTTTCGCCCGCAGTGTATCTATCTTTTCGTTTGCTTTTTCTTAGTCTCTACTTTCTTCGTTCGTTCATTCGTTCGTTTGCATGCACAGGGCATACACCTACGTACGTACTTTTTTTTGTGTGAGTCAGGCCAAGAAATAATCTCAATATCTCAACATCTCCAACCTAGGAACAGGAGAGGGCGGTCGTGGCCTTTAACATTAATCCTTCCCTTCCTTTTCCAACCCAATCTTCAAAACGGAACAATCCGAAATAGAAAATACTGTTCAGGATCAACAGAAACAGAACGGCGCCGCGAGTAGCGACTTACGCATCATCTGCAAGTATAGCTTCTTCATCAAAACTAATGCGTCATCATTGCTTATTTGAGTAACTACATGTACATGGCATTTCCCCGATCCATCACAAAACTGCGAAATACCCATCAATCACTTACCTTCGCTTAACGCTCCTTAATCCCCGAGTACCGGTATACCCACTAGTCTACCCAACATCCTACAAAGCAAGGTCTCGATTCGGCTAGTTAGTTCCCTCATTCAGGTTTCCCGGGGGCGGGCCGCGTGCATACTAGTTTACATAATTCTTAATTCTCTCAAACTGCCTCCTTGTGATTATCTGCTTTTTGCGGCGTTGGGTTTGTCTCGCGCGAGTGAGTGGAGTGGCGGATGTGCGCGGAGAAATCTAAAAAGGAGTTGATGGAAAACGCATTTTTTTAAATTAAAAAATGCGCAAGTTACGCTGCTTATGGGAATAGTGTTGCACCGAAGGATTCCATGGATGTCACTTGAGGGAGATGGATAAATAGGGATAGAGGTGCAGGTTTTGGGGTTCTTGTTCAAATAGTTTCAGCTTGTCTTTCTCTTTTTGAAAAAGAAGAGAGAAGGAAAGAGAGGGTTCCATTCCGGTTTATCGGACACGAAAAAGATATTCGAGAAAAGGGAGGATTTCGAAACCCCCCTCCATGTATCGATCCATGATGTTCACAACAACCACGCTCCTCTCCCTCCTCCTCACCACCACAACCGCCGCATCACCCTCATCCAGCTCCTTCCAAACCCGCTGCGAGTCTCTCGGCCAAACCGTCACCAACAGCGTGCAAAACTACGCCAACCTCACCGTCAACATAGCACGGTACTACGCGGCAAACAGCACCATCGACCAGTTCGCCGAAGGTACCGACGCGTCATGTGTGCTGCCCAACCCCGTGGTCCCCGCGAACCTATGCCGTGTGGCTCTCGCGTTCGCGACGACAGAGAGCAGCGGCGTGACTATGGAGGCGTGGTTACCGGAGGAGTGGAATGAGCGGTTTTTGGCCCTCGGGACGGGTGGGTTAGGCGGGTGTTAGTACTTTTTCTTGCTTTCCATGTAATGTAGAATTCTTCTTTATTGATTAATTTGTCTGCCAGGCATATACTACCAGGACCTCGCCTACGCAACGCGGTACGGCTTCGCCAGCGTGTCCGGGAACACCGGGCACAATGGGACGTCGGGCGAGTCCTTCTTTCATGCGCCCGAAGTGCTCGAGGACTTTGTGTGGCGCGCCCTGTACGCGACGACAGTCGTCGGAAAGGAAGTCACAAAGCAGTTTTACGGCGCACCGCATCGCAAATCGTATTTTATGGGGTGCTCGCAGGGCGGGCGGCAGGGGTTCAAGGCCGCGCAGCAAAATCCCGACATGTTTGATGGGATTGTCGCGGGAGCGCCTGGGTTGAGGTTGCCGGGGCTTTTCCAGTTCTTCACGAGGTGGGTGAGGGAGGTGGGGACGGATTTGGGGAATGCGACGATTGGAGTGGAGGGTTGGAACGCGGTGCAGAATGAGACGTTGAAGCAGTGTGATGGGTTGGATGGAGTTGTGGATGGGATTATTGAGGATACGCGTCGTTGCCGGCTTGATTTGTCCAAGCTCGAATGTGGGAAGTATGGCGCTCCGGCAGTGTGTCTTACACGGAAGCAACTCGATTTGGTGGACCGGTTTTACTCTCCGTGGACAGTCAACGACACGCTCATTTACCACGGCATGGTGCACAACGGCGACGAAGCATTCCGCGCTTCAATTCTAAGTACTCAGACTCTGAATTATGTGCTCGACTGGCCTCGCTATGTATCGCGGCAGGATCTCAACTGGACATTGGATCAGTGGACCCCGGCCGACGCTGTTCTCGCCATTCAGCAGAACCCCTTCAACTTCAACACGTTTGATGGCGATCTTTCGGCCTTTAGAGATCGCGGCGCCAAGCTTATCCAGTTTCACGGGCAGTTGGATATTTTGATCGACACGTCAGTCTCCGACCATTATTACGATCATGTTTCCGAGACGATGCATGCGCCGCCCAGTCGGTTGGATGAGTTCTATCGGTACTTTCGCATTTCGGGGTTGCAGCACTGTGCTGGTGGGCCGGGGGCCGGTGTTCTTGGACAAGGGCAGGGGGACGTCATTCCTAGCGATAAACCAGAGGATAATGTTCTCTTGAGAATTGTGGATTGGGTGGAGAGCGGTGATGCGCCTGATACTCTTCGTGGGACGAGGTTTGTGAATGGCGATAAAGCCCAGGGCGTAGACTACACGCGTAACCATTGCAGGTATCCGAAGAGGAATGTGTATAAGGGCAGTGGCGATGGAAAGGATGAGAATGGCTGGAAATGCGTGGATTGAAAAGTTATGTAGCTCCTAGTAGATGTGTAATTTGATAACGTTGTTTGCTGGGCTATAACTATGAGAGTTTGGATTGGATATATCTTGAACTCCCCTATTTTCATTTTTGACCAAAGTGAGTATCTGGATTTGAGATCCTCCTTGAAAAAGTAGTCAAAGCAATTTCTCTTGATTTCACCTGCTAGATTTCTGGAGGTCATGGGAATTTGACAAGATTCAAAGGCAGGACGAAGTGTTTACTATATACCAGGTATATCTAGCCAATCCTGCAATCTAGTCCACTGACATAGTTCAAAGCCTGAAGGCATGTCCCGTAAGACACCTTCCAACTCTAGCCACTCTAACCACTACCATTGCAAAGAACGTCAGAACCTCCAGAACCTTTAATAACCGGCGAGAAGCAGTTCTTCTGCCAGATCAGTGTATGGCCAAAAGCTTTCCACTCCATCCCTTTCTTATCCGGCTTGTCATAATACTCGAAACTCCAATCCGACACCGTAATACCAATACAGTGACTCATCTGGTTCTTCAACTCCGTCCCAAATCCATCACCCAGAAAACCAGCATCATAAATATAAAATTCATCCCTGACAGCTTGATAGAACGAGTCGCACGAGGCAATGACAGCTTGCAAGGGGGATCCATCAGCATTCACTTTACGTTTACAGGACCGTCCACTGTCAATGTTAATTTGAATGTGGTCCCGTCGTAGCGGTTTTCGCCTCCGTACTTCCAGTTCATGGGGTTGTTGGCGGCTGGGGCGCAGTTGTCGATTATTTGGCTCATGTACTTTAGGCAATTGTCCTTTGAGACTTTCTTGGTGGAGGAGATGTGCAGTTGTGCCCCGTTGTAAGTATCGGTTGCGTATCCCTTGTCTAGGTTTGCGGTATCCAAAGCGCCGACTTTGTCGCAGAAATCGGCGGTGTGGGCTTTCATGGCATCGCGAGAGATGTAGCAGCTAGCGGAGTTTGAACTTCCCTTTCCCGGGTTGTAGCATGTCGTTTCTTCTTTTGGTTGGTCTTTGGAGGGGTCCTTGGATGGGTCTCTGGGCGACGTCTGTTCAAGGGGAAATTTGTAGTTGTCTGGTAGTTTGCCCTCGAAGCCTGCGCACTTGGAGTCTGTGAGTGCAAAATCTTGGGGCCCACAAGTGCACTTCTGGCAAGCAGGGTCGATGGTCTGATTGCCCTGGGGGTAGACACATTCGATTACGGCTGTGCATCCGCCATCTGTGATGAGGCAGTCGTGGCAAGGTTTTTCCAGCAGCGAACTGGATGGTGGTTTGATGCTGCTGTCTGGCACGGCCTTGTCGTTGCTCGGCAGGTTCTTATATGGGTCTTCGGTAGCCTCGGGATCTTCGTCTTTGTTTTGGTCTTGTCGTTTTCGAATAGTAGGTCGAGCAGGGGGTCTTAGGGTTCCATCGTCGTTCCAGTTGTAATACGACTTGTACCAGTTGTAGCTATTCATCCAGGCATACTTGTCAGCATTTTACAATGTGTTTATCTCGATATCTCCATTTTACTGCCTGCCAGGACTTTATGCCAAGCGTAGTGATGGCTGCCGTAGGATCCGTAGATGGTCCGTTGTCCATCCCCATAGTCACCCTTGATGTCTGTGATATGCATTTGGCCGACATCAGTTTTGTCATTGTGGAACCATTCATGAATGAGAGTGTGTTCGTAACTATTGAGTTTTTCGATGTCCAGCAGAGCTCTCTTTGTTTGAGTTATGTCGTTGACATATCTGTACTCTTATCCAAAGAATTTAGGGCAAAATATCACCGAGTTTGAATAGGGAGCATCCGGTTCGGCTGTTTGTATTTTCGGAGTGTATGCTGAGCTGTAATGGGATTAGTTTCTCGACCTTCACTCTTTGTAAACCAGAAAAGATCACCTCACGGCTTATGATCTTTATTGCAGCGGTCTTCCCCCCAACTTGGTTCCACGCAAAAGTACGCCGTCTTGTATATGCGCACGTCTTTCTTTGCCATGGTGGTAAGATATTCGTACACTCTTTTGTATTTCTCTACATGATTAAAATTCAGCATTATCAAGACATAATAGATTTATTCCTCACTTACCACTAGCGTAGTTGAACTCTTTTTGCTGGAACCATTTGTTGTCCTTCATGGAATACCGATTGAACCCTGTACCTTTATCGTACGCGACCCTCAGATCTTCACCAGTGTACTTCGTCATCTCCAATGCCACTTCCACGAACGAGCTATGTCAGTCTTCAGATCATCTAAACCCAATAATAGGTCACATACTGCGTGTTGACTCAACAAGAAGCCCAAGTTGTCTAGAATCACAACCCCCCTTGTCCGCAGAATAGGCCCAATCTATACGAGGGAACATGCCGGTGGCTGACTTGATTTGGTTTTCCGATGGCTTATCAGCCCGCTTGTTCGAGGCATGCAACTGCAATTCATTTCTGTGCTGCGCAGGAACAGCAAAAGAAGGTAGCGTAAAAGAAAAGATTAAAACGAGCGTTTGAATGGTATAAATGAGTGGATGTATTTTAACGAGAGTGGCTATTGTTGCGATTGATTCATGCAAAAGCAAGCTAGGAATATCGCGAGCTTCACATCTATTAAATACTCCCATTGGTACGTTCGCAAACGCCCAAAAAATTGAAACCTCCTATTGTTTGCAGGTGCGAGTCGAGGCTCTACCTTGTGGGGGCGGACATGTATACCGCCCCCATACCCCCAAATTGCCCGATGGAAAATAATGTTGAAGCCGAAAACAGAAAAAAGAATGCTAGCGGCATCCGCTATACGAAATCAATGCAAGATCTCGTACCTATCGGGCGACTGCATAACTTTTGTCGGTAAACATCAAACATCGTGCAGATCGAGGCCTAGCAATTCGGGCAGAGTCAGGCCAAATTGAACCGGTTTTAAGTCGTTACAATGGCGCAACCCCGAGTATCGTCGTAGTGTCAGCCTAGAGGTCTCAAATACATGTCCAAAATGCACACAGCCTTCCTAGGCATACTAGAAAATATGAACTCGAATGTTGCAAACCAACTTCTACGTCCGTCAACAAAATGCGGAGAAGTTGCAGATGTAGCGCTCACTGAATCTGACACAGCTCTTGTCCAGGACAAATTTTCGGTCACTATCAATTACCATATACGGATAAGTAATTCGTGCAGGAGTAATTACCCAGGCCAGCTCTGCCGAGTTTGTCATTAACCTCGTCCTAATCGCTCGCTCGTTCCAAAGGCGCATATAATCTACACATTGCGCAGTCCGTATATCAAAATAATGACCCGATTCAGATATCCCGAGACACTCAGTGGAGTAAAGATGCGGAGTGAGATCAACAAGCACAGGAAGGACAGTCTACAGTGTGGGGGGAACGGGGTGAGGGGAGAAGACCACATTTCAGGGTCTAGCGCAGAGTTCAAAGGACAATGGTTGTAAAGGGAGATTGTTGAACTCATAAAACTGCTTTGAACCGAGGCTTCTGTCCCACAGAACCAACTTTATCTGGCGAATCTCTATGTTTTCTCACCAATATGGAGTATGGTATGTACGTTCTATAAGTGCCCTCTCATTCTATTTTGTCTGAATGTATCTGGTGCACAATATGAGTGCAAGTCTTCGGTATTACTGAACGTCCCATCCCCCTTTCCGCGAGCATTGCATCCATACCCTGACACTATGTGAATGTCCAATCCTGTGGAAAGCTGATGCACATCTAGTAATTGGATTACAACACCAAAGTGCTATGACGCTGCCATATAAATACAAAACAGGGAGGCACAAAGCATGACTAGACTAGCAGTAAGATAATACCTGAATCCCGTATCTCTAGGTTTGACCTCCGGGTTGTCAAGAGTAATGGAGGGTGGTATGGTAGTCGGCTGTTGATTCATGGGTCCACCGTGCTGTGCTTTCAGAAAGTGTGCTTTTAGCATGGAAGAACTATCCAGCCCCACCGCATCTCTCGCTTTCTTAAAGTTAGCCTCGAACGTCCGTCCATATCCAAGAGCCGTGAAAAACTCCCGACTGAAATTGATGGCATCCGAATCTCGGATCGAACCCTCCATTCCAATTACATGCCCAATCGCGTCGGCAATGGACTGTGCTTGGTCTCGCGAGTAACAAGCATTGAGAATGACGAGCTTCAAGCTCTCTTGGTTTTCGAGTAGTGTAGCAAGACCTGCCTTGCTCACGATACCAAGAACGTCATGTGATCACGACATTTTGCAGCCTGATGCACTGCTGTCTGCAAACTACCATTATCTCAGAAAATGCCGATCATTTTTCCTTTAAACAACGCACTAATATGACTAACGACATTTTTAAGAATGTACAAACAAGATTTCTGGCTTCTCTTCCATCGGAGGAGAGAGCTGCGCTCAAGAGCTCTTCGGCGGAGCAAATGATCGAGGAGATTGGGAAGATGGGGCTGGCAGGAAAACGCGCTTTTCGAGGTGCGAGATTGATTGATAAGATAGGGAATTTCAGCAAAAGGCTTCAATCCTATTTCGAAATTGTCGGTGTCATTGTCCAGTCGCATCCCGAATATGCCGCTATTGCTTGGGAGCTATTCGACTTGTATTGGTTAGGTTCACCACCCCAAATAGATTATCTCGGTTTTTGACAATAGGCAGGCGGCGAGCAACTACACCACGTTTTTCGAAAAGCTTGTAAACACCCTGGAACGTCTCGCTGACAGCATGCCTCAACATGATCTTGTCCTCGAGCTCTGCAAGAACTTTCAGCCGCGAAAAATTCCACGACTCAAGGACCACGTCACATCCGACCACCTGTACCCCACATATCGGGAGATCGCCCAAAGATGCAAGGTTCCGGCGTGGGGGTTTTTGCAATCGTTACCATGCCAGCCAGCCACTATCAGCTTCTGGTGGCATGACTAAGCCACACAGCATGAACAGGGTCTTTGGCTTCTCAGTCTTATGGGTAGGATAAGTCTTAGCCTCGCCACATCATATGATCTTTCGTGTTCTTTTCCATGCTAAGGGGCATTATTAGCTCTAGCTGGGTTCGAATCGCTTTGAAGATGACCCAACATCAGGTGACACTGGCAAGCCATCTGTGAAGGAGCCGTCTTATAACGATCTCAGGTGCATGCTATATTCCACCGTCGCTCTCATCACATTCCACAGCCGATACTCGCATCATGAAGTCATCCTGGGATAGCTCGTTTGCGATCTGTGGCTCCTTCTTCTCGTACAGCTTCAATTGCACTGGCGATGGCTGTTCTGAACTCAACGACTTCACTAACACCACCTGCACCACCATCAGCAGAACTCTACCGTGCAGCAACGGAGTAGTGTGCAATGGGACTTCAGAGTATCTTGTCATCTCCCATTGGGAAGGTGACAACTCCTCGTCAAGCCTGACGGAGATGGTGACCACACCAAACTGCCATTACACTCTTATTGCGCCATCGTTCGGGAACGGGGAGATCCGACTAGAGGACGACACCTGCACACTGGACGCCGCTCGGTCATTGTCAGCAAATATTTCGATTACCACTATCCTTCCGGCGTCTGGTTTGTCGTCCCAAGCAAATGCGACATGGACCTTTCCTACTGGATCTGCACCCACCGCGCCATTCCCAAAATCTACGGACACGTCTTCATCCAATACGGCTTCTACCACATTACCTCTTTTTACCGGGAGTTCGTCAAAGCCCAAGAGGGGGCCTTTCCTTCTACTTCTCCCAGTTTTCATTATGATCATTCACCTAGCTATCGGAGTAAGTGCAATTGCAGACCCGTACGTGGCGACAGGCGCAAGACCAGAAATTGCCTCCATTCAACTCTCACCCGAACATAGTAGTGGATTGAAGGCACGGGCCAACTACCCCCCAACCATAGAGGGTGAGGTATGGGAAGCCTGGGCGCGCGGCCAAGAAGACCTCACATGGAAGATCATCGATCAGCTGTCAAAAATCGTCATCCGTAAATCCATCGACCACCTCGATAAGGGTAGCCCCTTCTGGATCCATCGCGAGAAATTCCTTGTGGAACTGAAGGTCAACATTCTTGACGACATACTTTGCAAGGCAGTTACGGGGGAATTCCTTAGGGGGCTTTACAAGGATTGGCTGTTCAAGGAGTCGAAGAAGTTGATGATGAAGCAGATCATGACGAATTTTGGAGACGCGCCCGCGAACAGTGCGGAGAGTCTGGTATCAACGTTCTATGCAAAGTTTGCGGCTGACTTTGGGGCTGACTGGCTGCACAAACACCTGCCTGTGTTGGGCGACATTAGCTCGACATTCTGTCCAAGCGTGTGTGACGACAGCGCAGAGGCCCGTTTGTCAGACGCAGCCAACTGCGGAAAGTGCGGGAACAAAGTGAGTCTTGTATTGCATCATCGTATCACAACACTAGCTGACAGCACCTCTTGCAGTGTAGCTCAGGAGAATGCATCAATGGTGCCTGTACAGTCGACACTTGCCAGGCCGCCGGCCGGTTCAACCAATTCGACGCCTGCGGCCAGGGCGAGAATGCAAAGACATGCACCTGCGCTAGTAGTCCTTGGTTGAGCGGATTCTGTGTGCAGTACTCCTCCGAAGCACTTCGTCACGACGGGGAGATCTGCGAGACCCATCAAGACTGCCAAAAGGGTTATGCCTGCGTCACTCTTCCTACCGGTACCCGCAACGTCTGCCTCGACGCGTCTTCATGTCACAGCAAAACGGCCCCACAGGCGCCAACGGAGGTGCCCGCATTTCAGAGTTCCCCTGTGCCCTCGCACCGGCCGTGGATAGTGCACATCCGCACCCCACTGCAGGGCGAGAGCGCCGGCGGAGACCTAGCATACAAGGAGAACCCCGCACTTCTATACGCTTCAGACGCAAAGAACCTTGTCGCCAACGCCAACGACAAGACAACTGTGAACACGCAGTGTATCAATATTGCCAGCACCACTGTAGCTCAGACTAGTCAGCACCTTCCCGGCTACTTGGGTGGTCTCGGTACCATCTGGCCCAAAGATTTTGACTTTTACTTTGGATACGACCCCGAGGAATTGGTGAAGGGTGTAGCGGCGGACACGTGCTGCCTGACGATGTATGAGGAAGACGGCTGTCAGAAGATGGTTGGGACAGAGGCGAGTTGTGGGGTAGTGTTCTTTCCATTGGCAGCGTCGGTGCGGAGCTTCAGGGTAGATAAGTGTGCGATGTTGTATAGTGAAATCGGGACGTAGGAGTAATGTGTAGTCCTAATGATGTTGAGATGCTGGTCGATTTTTTTGGAGTTAGCCTCTGTCTGCCGCGACATCAATGTACAGTCCTTGTCTGATGGTGGCCAGTTGTGACAAGTGTGCGAAGCCGTGAAGGCGTCGGGTTCACTCCATGGGAGTATCCCCCTCGGGTTCCACAGATGTCCCGCGCCTAAGGAAGGCAGTGACTTAGACACCAGTGCACTTCAGTCTCCCTTCGGCACATCCCCATAACGGTACCATTCGTGTTTGGCTATAGTGATTGTTGAACATCTTTCTCAGAGCTGCGTGTTCCGCGAGGCTGACGCCTCCGTCGCGCTCACGTATCGCGTCGGTACTCGTCGCTGTCTTCCACAGGTGAATACACTTCTACCACAGCGTCTTATAAGTAAGGGCAAATTAGCCTCAGGCAAGCAGG
The DNA here is from genome assembly GCA_023627715.1 of Periconia sp. R9002. Taxonomy (NCBI): domain Eukaryota; kingdom Fungi; phylum Ascomycota; class Dothideomycetes; order Pleosporales; family Periconiaceae; genus Periconia; species Periconia sp. R9002. Next base: position 224,788 of record JAMAHW010000045.1, on the reverse strand, counting down.
AGGTGGTGAGCTAGAGCTTACAAAGCTCCCCAACTGGAAGGGGTTCACTGACGTCTCGTCTTCTGTGATAATTCACAGTACCGAAGATGGCTCGATCAAGACTGTCTGCAACACGACGGCCAGACCTTACTACGACATACGCAAGCCGATAGACCAACAATTGCCGATAATGATTGGCCGGGATGTAAGATCACTAGGCAAAGAGGCACGGAGAGAGGACTAACGTCCCCAGATCGAGTTTTCCTGTAAAACTTGTGGAGCCAGCAAGGAATCAGATGAGGTTGGCTCTAATTTTTGAGAGCTGTGCATGCAGAGGTATAGGAGAAGAATGGCAACGTCACAAGAGTAACCGACTAGGACGGACTGGGGTAACTCATGTGCACGAAGAATAAATTTAATCGAGAATTGGGAAGCGGTTATGCTTGTGAGTCCACGAGTATGCGTTAGATGAGGTGTGTAATTCTGTTCCTATAGCAGTAGCTCAGCTAAATTTCAATCATATATAGAAGAAATCCAGGGAAACTGCATCTGATATAACCCTTCAAGCCATTCCCCTCGCAAGCAGAAACAAAGAAAAAACAACGGTGACTCAGCATCTACCAAAGTTCGCATCATCTACCACACATAATCGATAAACGCACGTCCGTCCAACGTCCTTCACCCGCCGATCATCCTATATCCACAGACGTTCACTGCAGACAAACTCAAACGTTGCGTCATCCCGCAACCCTTCCAGCCACTCAGGGTCCAACACTTGATCCGAAAAAGGTACTTGATAATCTAGATAAGTAGTACTGCAATCCCCGCACCTCGGATGGAGCTTACAATACGATGCTGACATTGATCTACACGCAGGTAAGACGGAGCGGAACGACAAATCCATGAAACGAAGGCTAAGAAAGCCAAAAATTGTTAGAAATAGAGAAGTCTAACCACGGCTACGTGTACCAAATGTAAATCATCAATTACAGCGTCGTCATCCTCGCACATCAGCCTTCGTAAACCCGTAATCTCAGCAATCCATCAACCCTAAACATGTGGACACGACCACAATGAAACCCCAACACACACACTGCATTATCCCCAACCGCAAAACAAAAGAAAAAAAATTCCCTCCGACATCCGACAGGTACAAAAATCGCGCATTGTACCTCACGTGAACTACACGTAAATCCGCCGAAATTCGTTTCCATGAAACGAAAACGTCCCCCAACCAACGTTACTCCCTCCGCAGTGGCGCCATCACGCACACACACCCACCATTCATCAACTAAAGTCCCACCTGCTGGCCGCTGTTCGTATACGCAAAACGCAACGTAGGCGGGTGACGGGCTCAGCTCATACAAAAGAAAGCAACAGTCTCGTGTCACATATATTACCCTGTAATTAATCCATCCACTTCGTTCCTCTTCACTTCTCAGCACTCGTATCCAATACTCACGTACTACCTTCTTTCTTTCACCTTCTCAAAATATCAAAATTGCTGCTGACAATAATAAAAATCGTAGTCCAAGAAATAAAAACTCGTAACTAGAGCTTACCTCAAACGCCACACCATGGTACTCCCGAGAAATATCTAAATCGGGGGTCGTCGGATCGATCGCATTTTCGCGACCGACCTTGGCAACACCACACTCAACATTGCACGCCCATTACATTCCGCAACACATGAAACGCGAAACAAACAAACTCCGGCATCGGTGATCATCATCATCATCACCATCATCCGCGTATCCACACCGCACTTACTCTAAGTACACTACCAGAAGGCGCGCGCGGGGGTTCGGAGTACGTGCGGATGGGTCTGACGGGCTTACTCACACGGGGAGTGACGGGGTAGTGCGATGGTGATTGATGAGCTGCTCAGCCTCGTCGCGCGCAAATGCATGCCCATAAAAAGGGAAAAAAGTGCACCCGGGGTAGTGATCGGGATCTTGTATTTCTATTTCTAGTTCCAAAACTCGGAGCGATTTGTCTCGCGCGGTAAATACTTGGTGGTACATGTGTATGAAGCGAGCGAAAGCGGGTACGTGCGTGAGGGCATGAAATGGTATGGCAACTAAGGATGAGTGGGGGAAGGATGGGAATAGAAAGATTGATGGGAGGAGAGGGTTGGTTGTGACCTTAAAATTGGGGAGGAATGTGTGGTTTTTTTTAATCTTTTCTTTTTCCCGTTAGGGAGAATTTTCCCTTAGGGAAAAAGGTGTGCGGGAGGCTGGATTTGTATGTAGGATTTGGAAGAGGGTAATTAACGTGTAACAAATGCAACAAACGCTCTGCTTCAGTCTCTCCACATAAATAAAGTAACCATAGCTTAGTTTAACCATCTTCTTTCCACGCTCGCTCCTTTCTCTCTCTGTCCCCTTTTTTCCTTCCAGCTCCCTACGCGAACATCGCCCCCAGCCAAAAACCCAAGCTGCCCACCCCCCCTAAAGCCTAACCTAAACCAGAGCGTAAATCCCGTCTTCTAGCGCAATAGCTTAAGATAGTCCACAAAACAAAAAAGAAAAACTCGTTACTTACTATTAACCAACGAAATCTCCGGATGACATAACTAACACCCCTTGTTTTTCCGTTTAGTCCCTCCACTCGCTCTAATTCAATTTTTCATCGTTAGGACGTCAAGGGAAAGGTAGAAGAAAAAAAAACGGAGATTTTTCTGTTCTTTTTTTTCAATTATGGCAAATTGATTGGTTAATGTGCACGGTGCGGCAGGTTTTACGCGCCCCGCGTTCCAATCAAACCTTTTTTTCTTATTAATAGTCGCCTTTCTGTTTTACACAAACATATACAAATCCTACGCCATAAATGCTATCCATTTTGCACCTACCCACCCATCCATCCTATCTCGCATGCAGCAATCGCGCGCGCGCGCGCTCGCGCCGGACCGCAAATTACTTTACCCACTGTAGCTAGCCTAGCCTAGGTAGACTTACAACATTAATGTAACCTAGCCTAACCCAACCCAAGAACAAATCTTCATGCAATGCACGCTGCACATGCACTGTAAATCTCCAATCCACTAGGGTAGAGCCTCCTTTTCCTTTTCCCGCTAGCTACATACTGCAAGTAAGAAAGACGACGTTAGAAGAAAAAATCTGCACTCTTACTCTCTAACCATTGGGTAAAAGTGCGCGTAGTATTAGTCGCCGGCCCCCTCCTTCTCTTCTTTTTTGTACCAGTGGGTGAATGAATGAAAGCGCCTCTCAGCCAATCAAAAGAGAAGGGGGGAAAAACTTGACCTCGGAATAAAGTTTTAGTGGTAGTGCCAAGGGAATTAGATGGATGAGGAAGGTGCGAGGTATGCCATCGCGTGGGTTGGTTGGGTTTAATTTACTTTTTCCTTCCCTTGGTGACCGGGGGAAAGGAAAGGAAGGAAGAAAAACCATGCGCGCTCACACACGTGGGAGGGTGCCAGAATGACGGGTTCGTAAGAAGGCATACAGATCAGATCGGAGCCACGAATAAACGAAAAGTTTCTTTTTTTTTTTCGACGACAACCTTTTGAATTTTTGGGATAATGAACTACATACTCGAAACTCCTCAAGGAACTGCGCGATAAGAGAAGCACGCAGAACCGTCAAATCCCTCCCTCTCTCCTTTTCCGCATAAAACCTTGCCGGGCGGGGAGGAATGCAAAGAAGAATAAGCCCGACCGACGACCGACCACCGATAGAAGAAGGGTATAAAATCAAAAAAGGGGGGTATCTCCAAACTCCAGCTCCACCAGAGAAAATGGGTCAACGAGGGCTACATACAGATGAAGCGCCGTTGAACCGAAAATAATAAAAGACGCGTCTCATTTTTTGGGCAAAAAAAGTAGGGTGTTGGTATCAAAACAAATGTTCTCGTACAGGTTTCTTTTCTGTGTTTTCGTTTTCCTTCTCTTGGTTGAACTTGAACTTGGATAGTGTAGTAGCTTTGTCCCAGACTGCTTTTGAAGCGAGAGAGTGTGTGGTGGTGACCATCCAGACCGACCATCGTCGTCGTTGTGTGTAGGTATGTATGTTGCGAAATCCATCCAACAACGAAACAGTGAAGAAGAGAAGTAAAGTTGAACAAGAACCATCAAAAGAGATTGAATTGATGTGACAAAAACGTAGGAGGGTATGTTGAAAGAGTGTTGAAGGAGTGACTAGAAATTACTGGGGTGCCTGGCACAGGCTAACCGACAGACAAGGAGAAAAAAAAACAAGAGAAAAGAAGTAATGTGGAGGTTTTATCCACGACTGAGTGGGGCTGTGGGAAACCGACATTTGTAAAGTGGGATATAAAGCTTAGAATGGGATGGTTTTGCAGTGTTTCCTCGTGACGACGTTATTGGGGAATTGATGTTGTGAAGAAAAGTGAAAGAGAGCCAACGTTTCATGTCATGATGGCGGTTGTTCGCGCGCGCGAAGCCTCGAGCACAGAGGCAAGGTAGTGATGTTGATGCGACAGCCCGTTGATCAAAAGATGATGAAGGTGACGGGGGGTTCCTTCGCACTGTTGCTCACATGGCGCGTCCCGGGGGGTCAAACTACAAAGCGAGGAATCCCAATCCCGCGGCGACCATGGCCACGACGGCGCCGTTGACGGACAAGCCAGAGGCGGCACCGGGGAAGGAGGTGGGAGGAGTAGCGCCGCCGGTGGGCTTGGGGGCGGTCGCATTGCCGGGGATGGAGTACGAGGCCGAGGCGCTGGGAGCGGCGGTAGGATAGGCGGCAACGGGAACCGTGGGAGCAATGGTGAGGGTCGAGTTGACGGGGCCACCGACGGGAGGAGTGCCAGTCGCGGTGACGGTGTTGACGCGGTAGATGGTGGAAGTCACGTAGACGGTCTCATCGTACTGCTGGGCGAAGGCGCTGAAGGCGAAGAGGCCGAAGAGGAAGAGAACGACTTGCTGGAAGGAGCGCATCTTGATTGATTGATTTGTTTGTGGAAGGATAGTGTTGTCGAGGGACAGTGTGTAGGTAGTGAGAGTGAGGCAAAGAGCGTGGGCGCAAAGACTGGCTTGCTGGATAGAGTGTGTTGTTGTTGTTTGGTGTTGGTACGGGAGCAGGGAGGGCGCAGGTACTTGTATTGTATGGAGTAGTCAGGGCAGGGAGCTGTTTAAGGAGCGACTAGGTTGAAGCCAACCAAAAGAGAGACAATAACGAATGTGTGGAGAGAGTGTTTGGGAAACAGAGCACGAGTAGTGGTGATATTGAAGAGGAGCGAAAACGGGGCTGCGGCCGGCGGTGGCTAGGTTTAAAACTGGGACACGGCGCAATCTCCCGTGCAATCTTACTGCCACACCAACACTACTTAGCCCCGGCCCATATCCATCATCATCTTATTATTACTCCCTCCCATCCAACCCACGCTATTATGGCCACGGACGGACATGCCCAGCCCAGCCTCACCCGCCCGGCGCCTATTCCCTCGCCGTTCCTGGACCATTCCCAACCTGTCGTCTTCGCCCGCCCATCCATATCCATCGCTACAGAAGCGACTTGGACACTTTCACTCGCCCTCAGTCACTACCAACTAGTCCGCTTCAACTAAAGACGTTAGGACGAGCCGCCTGACTTGTCCAACAAAATGTAAACCCCAGAGATGCCCGTTGCCCGTCGCGACCCCCGTCCTCAAACACGCCAGGCCGTCGCCGCAAAGCGCGAAAATACGAACAAGTGACAGCCCGCCAGCAGCAACGCGCATCGTACGCATGGCTTTCCATCTGCGCGCGTGTGTGAGTCTGGTGTGGTGACACACGACTCAGTCCGACAATAAAGACGGTTGGATCGACAAGTAACGTGACCCGACCGCATTGCTTAGCAGCCCCATCCCAATTTCCCTGCATCCGTTCCCTCTCTCTCTTCTCAGCCTCTTAGTCAGTCTAGCTCCTCGTCCCCAGGAAATCCCACTTTTTCTCGTCACATTCACCTTCTTTCCAATGTTTCCATCTCTCCTGTGTGCGAAACAGGTCCCGCTTTCACAAGAGAACACAAGCCATTCATCACAGAACGGAAACGAACTATCGAATCTCTTGTCTCCTAAATGCCTTGATTCCTGTCGCACAAACGTGACGGCGCAAAACGTAATTCCTTGGTATAATTGCGCCCGCCTTGGTTCGTACTGCTGTTTTCGCCCCACACCCGTTCCTGTCTATCGTTGGCCATCTTCTTCATCTTCTTTGTCATGGCATTGACTCCTATTTTCCCGGTTCCCCTTTCGCGCGTGTTCGGAGAAGCAGTGAGCGGCGGGAGCGGTGATCTTTTGCACAGCGAATACCTTTCGTGGTACCATACAGCGAACACCACATACACATCGTGTTTGCCAGCGCACAACATACTCGCCGCCAGGAACAATCGCCCTGCTCGCCAACAATGTCTCACCTTAACATGCAGTGCGAGTGCAAGTGCAGCCACGCCGCCTGATGTGCCCGTGGCACCCAGCCGTCGCATCAGTGATCACCTCAGGCTCGCGAAACGTCTGCCGTCGCAACACCACGGCCCACGACATTCACGACACTATTTGTAACGCGGTGACAGGGGCCTATCGTATCGTCCCTCGCCAAGGAGCCAGCCAGGGAAAAAAAAATCATTTGCCTCCCCAGCAGCTGGTTGATGACTTGTTGAACAACGAATTTTTTAATTTTTTTCGTCGCTAGTCTTTGTTTGATTCTGTTGAGATTCGCCAATCCCTCTTCCTCAAAATCTGCTGTTGTCCTCTCCACTGACCGTCGAACGCAAGACCTGGTCAAGCCCACCAGCGCCGGCTCCTAGACCAAGCAGTAGTCGAGATCTTGTCTCTGCTCATGGAAGGTATTACAATAAGATAGAAGAGATACAGGAAAAATTAGAATGCAGACGGCCCTAGAAATCGAAGCCTGCGCTTCAGCAAATGGGTTGAGCGTTCCCACTCAATGCCATCGCTGTAAGCGCACACACAGGTGGAAAGTCCTATCCAATCTGGCAACTCGAAAAGTATAACGAATCATCGCGGAGTACTATACCACTCAGGGTAATGATTTGGTAATACAGCTGTGGTACGGTCAAACGACCAGCGGCTCCTTATATGAGCACTGCCATCTCTAAGTCTTTAGAGAAGTGCTTCAGTTCAACTTCTGAAGGCTGTAGGTTCTGAATTGTTTATATTCGCGAGGGATGAGTATCAGATATATAACAGAATTGTAAGTGGTAACCGTACTTGACAATACGCTATCTAGAGCTGCACACAGTAAGCACCCTTCTCTTCAACCCTCTCTACAACCCTCTCTGCGTACATACGATTGCTTTACACGCAAGGTAAGGGCAGGAAGTAGTCAGCCGCCCTCTCTCTCTCTGCTAAAAGTCGCGAACTAAAGTACGCTGGGCCGTGATCATCTTCTTTTCAAAGGTGCGGATAAGTACACGATAAATCTGTTCATTTTTGTACGATATTCACGCCTTAAGACCTCTGATTTGTGCTGATGCTTGTACCTATGTACAGGCCACGCAAGGCTATTCACGTGACGCCACTTCGTTAGAGCTTGGACAGCTACAACGCAACTTGCGTCTCTACCTCCAGCCTGGACCATACTGAACACAACATTCTTCACTTATGCGACCTTTGAAAAGTTACTTACAGCTTTTCGCTGTTTCTCCCCGCTTGAGTCTTTCCTGCTTGCTATAGTAACACCTGGTTCTTAACCTAGTTGTTTCTCTCTTAATGCGGCTTGTACAGCTTAACGATAACGGAATGGCAAATGCAGCCTTGTTAAATGTGTAGGCCGGCACTAAGAAATTTCTAAAGTATAACACTATCTGTTTACTTTATGAACACACATATGTTCATCTTAAAGAAGCTGACAGTCTAGAGTAGATAAGAAAGAAAGACCTACATTTCTAAACGTTTTAAATCATATTGTCTGCGCTATTATCAAGTTTTAAGGAATCCCCTATTCGCTATTAGTCGTTGGCTGGTATATTATCATTGTTGGAGCTTTAGGTAAACTTGCAACAATGATTAATAGGGGAAATGACACGGTTAGAAGAGACTGTATATAAATAAGTGTGTATGTAGGAAAGAAGGGTAAAGAGGGTTTTGGGAGTGTTGGCGTTTTTGAGATCAGCCCTCGGCATAAAATTCTCCTTTTCTACTTTTGTTTACCTTTTTCTTTTTCTTGAAAGACGCATTGTTCGTTCGAATGCGCATTCGGCAAAGCCGACATCGTGGTAGCCGAGCACCACTCTTTTGGTAGCGAGTGTATGTAGTTACTAACGCTTAGCTTAGAACTTATTGATGGAGCACTTGAGGTGTGTTAGAGGTCAATTTATGCAAATAGATTAAACTATTCGCTTTTATCAACCTTTCTTTACGAATTAATCCCGATAATCTGCATACGAAATGTACTTTCGCATGTCGAAGCTGGTGACAAAAGGGCGAAGCACAATAAAACAGTAGAGTATGCTAGTGTAGTGCGTTTCAATGGTGGGAGTTCTAAAAGGGGAACAGGATGTTAGATCCTACTAAAATACCGGCGTCTGTGCAGAGAAACACTACACCAAGAGGTATCTCGAGTAACAAAATGACAAGTATAAAACTATCATCGCAGAGTATTATACTATTCCCGGTATCGACATAGTAAGGTCCTCAGCCAGGACGGACACACAGGTTCGAGTAACAGCATATATAAATGGGCGCGCGCAGGGACCGGTTATTAGGAGAATTATTACGTAGTTTTTAGTAGCAACGGTGAGGAGACTATTGGCTGCGCAAAGTCGAGTCTAAGAAAAGGTTGGTTCTTGAGTACTGCATTGCTCATCCCGATAAATACCCTTTCATCACTAGATACTCATATCGAAAATCAAACACTGCTTTAGCTAAGAAGAGGTTAGTGCTTGAGTACTCATCAGCTCATTTGTTCTTACTGGCGGAACTGGGAGTGATTAGCTAGCTTGTATGCTTTTGGATAACTGAATAGAAGTACTTTCTTAATTCCCATCTACGTTCAATGGTTAGCACTTGTCTGTGTGCTAAAGTTCATACAACAACAATTACCATTCCTTACTACAACACACTCTTTTCCATCAACCCGCCGCAAAAAATGCGCTTGTCCTTCATTCTTTCCGCAGGCTTCTGCTCTGCCGCTACGACCCCTCGTCAGGCCGACAATACATGCACCAATCCAGTCAAACGCGTGGAATGGCGAATCATGAGCGCAGAAGATCAAAAACAATAAATTGGTGCTGCTTTGTGCCTCAAGACCAAGCCCTCGGGTATGGGTCTTAATACGACGCGCTATGACGACTTCCCGTACGTTCATACCAAACTTGATAAAACTAGTGAGTTGCTTCCCTGCTGATCTGCTCCGTCCATTCTAATTGCTTAATACCTCGTATGGAATAAACGCTGATCAACTCACAGTCCACACGGTGGCAATGTTCCTTCCCTGGCACAGACTCTTCGTGAAAGTGTATGAAGACGCGCTTGCGGATTGCGGCTACAAGGGTCCCATGGCGTAAGCAATCACAACGTCTCTCTCTCTCTCTCTGCTTGTGTCTACGTAGCTAACCAACCCGAATGATTCCAGCTATTGGGACTGGACCCTTGACACGGACGACGTAACCAAGTCGCCTATCTGGGACCCAACTACCAGCTTCGGCGGCAACGGTGATCCCGCCATCGATCCTATGAAAGACAGCAGTAGCAAGAAATGTCTTGTGGACGGCCCCCTCAAGGGCCTCCAGCCTGCGTATAAAATGACTGGGTACGCGCCGCATTGCCTCGCGCGGAACTGGAACAGCGGGGTTGCGTTCCCGGGCAACATGCTCTCCGATTTCTACACAAAAGAAGTCGTCGAAAAGGTCCATGCTCTTGACAACTATCCGGATTTCCGCTACGAGCTTGAAGGTGGCCCGCACGGCGCTATTCATTCGGCCGTCGGTGGCGACATGTCGCCTGCTACTTCTCCTAATGGTAAGTGCTTGTGGTTAGCACACACAGACGGTTTTCGAGTAATACGTTCATGGACTGACTGAGTTGATAGATCCCATCTTCTTCCTCCACCACACACAGATAGATCGTCTGTGGACGTTGTGGCAGCAGGAAAAACCTGATATCCCAACCAGGGAGTTCGGTGGGTCAAAAACCCAAGCGGAGGATACCCCTGAGGCTACTCTCCAAGACGTTATGCCTTATCTTGACCTCACGCCGGATGTTAAGGTCGAGGAGGTTATGTCTACCCAAACCTCGCGCCTTTGCTATACCTACTAGATAGAGTCTATCATATGATCTGGAATTAAAGACCAGTCACTAGAAAATAATTATGTTATGGGGTTTGGCGTATCCTAGGATTGCTGGCTGACAGGAATTAAAGTTTAGAATAACTATTGATAGTATATAGACAGTACGCTAATAGGCTATTTGATAGTAATTTAAAGTAGCAAGTACGGTTAACACCCTATTCAGAACCCAGCCAAATCCCGTAAAGTAGCGAGTCACGTTAGAAGATACAAAAAGCCTATGCTGAAAAAAAGGGGGTCAAGGTTATCAATTCGCTAAACCCTCATAGTCCAAGGTACGTACCTACCTGTATAACTATGTATGTACCCCCTACTTTTCCCATCAACCAATCACGAGCACCGCCTATCAAGCACCAACTGATACTACGAAGCTATACGTGGCATATAAAATTTACCCACTCCTGTACATAGATGAGACCTGTACATAACAAGATACCTCATACAGGCCATACAGCTAGGGGAGCAAATCAAACCTAGCGAACGCGGGAATGATATATATCAGAGCTTCATCGATATCAATCACAAGTCCCGCATCGACAATTTGCTGTGCCATTGCCGTAAAAACTGGGAGTATCTTAACGCCGCGAGGATCTATTTCCGGCGTGCCTTGCACACTATCCACGTTGTGGCAGACGGAAAGCATGAACAATGATAGGATCTCTAAAGCACACTCGACTTCGATGGTGTGGTTATTAATGGAGGAGATGTCGTTCCAAAGTGGTATATCCCCAGGGGTTTTGCTTGTGAAAACCATTTGGGAAGGGATGGATGGGTGGTCCTGTTTCCTGTGCGCGTGGCCAGTCGATTAGTATAGCAAAGGGATCTGCGGCACCTGAGTGACCGCGTAGTGAGATTGATGTCTTACTGGAATGCGCCTGAGTAGTAAAGACCAAATATTGGCCAGAAAGTTTGTGTGCGTGCAACAGTGGTCTTCTGAACCACTTCTCCACATCAAGATCTTTGAAGGTTGTTGCCGAGTTGCCAACAATGCGTGTAAAACTATGGCGTTTTCCAGAATTAAATTTTTCGTCCGACAAAGGGTATCGTTGGTTCTGGAAAGGATCTAGGAAAATTTGCCCGCAAATCAAAGAGTAGATCCAGAGCGAAAGGCCAGCAGTAGGGCCATCTGATAATGATGAAGTGACATAACACGACGGAATGATCCAACAAGTCTTCTTTGCTGAGCTTTTTTGCACGTCAATCTGCCAGGGTAAGGTGCAATCGAAGCGCCGATATTTGAATACGATATCACCGGATGAACTGAGGAGATTCCCGATCCCTTTCATAGCCGCAGCTAGCTTCGAGACGACATCGGCGTAATTCTTTCGAGGTAGCTTCGGCGCGGCTCCCATCAGATAATTGATAGTCGCCACCTCATTGCATTGATGCAGATGTTCTGCAGATGCGAATCCCAGGACGAAATTTTCGTTCTCAAACAACCGTTTGAGCTGCCCAACGTAGTCAGTGACATCCGGTGGCACGACGCCGCTTCCATCCTCGGCCGCACGAAAATCGTAGTATGGAAACGCTGTCAGAACTCCCCAACCGCGGTCCCGCGAAGGCTGGTCGTGATGCTGCTCCCAGTCATCTTCGATGATGCGCATCGCGGTCCAACCCAATTCGAAAGATTCGAGGATCGGTATGCACAGCGGATCATGTGCAAGGCCTCTCCGGACATAGGCTCTTATGCAGGTCATGGCTGCAGCACGCTCAAACCGACGAATTGAGCCACAAAGCCGGCTATGGCGATAACGCTGGCGATGGCCGACCAAAACCTGGTCTAGATTAGCATGATGTATCTAAAGGAAGGTCTGATTGCTTACTCATGTTCCTTGCTCCCAACGTTCAAGCGAGATGTACGGATGAACGTGTTGTTCCGATGGTGTCGACGGCTTACAATCGCAAAGGATGGGAAGTACTGTGCGCTGACTGTGGATTCCATCTGCAAACGGAGTGTTCGTCTGTAATTGCAATTCTCTTTTGGCCGAAATTTGTATTTCACAGTCGAATCTTCGATAACATGACCACAAACGAGGATACCGAAGATGATGGCGACAGTGCCAGAAAGGAAGCAAGGGTAAGCATATGCTGGTACGGCGGCACCTTTGCGCAGGAGCTTCCAGTGATAGGTGACAACGGCCGGGAATCCAAGAGCAAAAATTTGAAGGAGAACACCAACGAGCGTCCATGCCCCTAGTTCTTTCGGATGGATGATGCTGCCTTCGACGTTTAGTGTTATGTTCGGGGCTCCCGCGGTGATGCTTTCGTTTCCTTTTGTGAAACCGCCCTGGTGGTCTGCCAATTTAGGCTCTACTATAAGTTTGTCATTATCATATGCATGGGCTAGGCTTAGAACACTGGGCTCCACCCAGAAGGTGACGAGATCCTTCATGTCGTTAGGCTCGCCGGCCACGCGGACGATTTCGCGGCCGCTCCAAAGCTCGCAAACCTCTTCCGAAGTGGACGACAAAAACTCTTGTTCTGCGTTTGCCCGGCTTTCTCGAGATCTTTTTGGTAGGCACGCACGTTAGCATGATTATTTTCGAAGGATGGACTGGACACAGTTGACCTACCGCCCCACGATAGTCTTGAACCGTCGAGAACCACCAATACGGATTGCACTAACAAGTATGGTGATGATGCCGATGGGGCCCATTGCGAGCAAGATGTTGTCAGCCCATCCCATGGACATGGAAAGAAACTGTTTCGTGGCTTGCTCGCCGAAGAGTGTGAGGAGTGGTCCTATAGCCGAACCTATGGTGTTGATAAAGTCGGTTTTGTCATCTGCCGTAACGGTGGGGGCTGGAGTCGAAGTCGCTGCCGCTACGGATGCCATACTGTTGATAGAATACCGTGTTAATAGGATACCCTATTGATACAGTGTTGACCTCAAGCTTCAACAATCTCAACGACAGAGCTCCCGGCAGGAAGGCTGACATGCCATCCCTCAAAACCACCAAGTCGACGCAATGACTAAACCCCTAGCTGGGTGGAATAGCGCCACCAGCGCTCAAGGAAAGAAGATAATTGGTTTTGATCAGGTCAGAACATGCATCATTGATGTGTGCTCCAGCTGACATTGATGCAGCCGTTTGCAGCGTGCGGGTCTGCTGATGATTCCGACCTCCCCTCACACCCGCTTTCCTTTTTTGACTTTCTGCAGATTGATCCTTGTTCTGGTATACCTTCACTCTCAGCCTGAAGCAGACAGGTATGAAATGTAACAATGAATCATCGCAGAGTATTGTTACGCTGGGTCTCGAGACAGATAGGCGTATAACCTGTAGTTCTTATTCCTAATAAGCAAGGCCCTAATCATTATCAACACTTGGCCAAAAAACATGATCAGTTCTTGTAACGTGCGTTCTGATCACCGACTTAGGTGTATGTAGGTCCTGGCTAAGAACATCTTTATCCACACATCAATTAGTACATAAACACTACGTATATATTCTCCCCTTCCCTTCTCATCCCCCCCTCCCCACCCTCTTCCCTACACATTATCCTTACCTTACCTTACCTTAAATAAAAACAAAATGGGAGCAACCCCCCCCCCTCCTTTTCACTAGGAAACATCTAAATACAATTATCATATCCCCCCAATCCAACCTTACTTAACAAAAGCATTACATACATATACGCACACATACGCGAAGAAGAGAGATTGGTAGGAAGAATACATCTAGATATAACGTAACAGAAACGTAAACGTGAACGTACCAATTTAATCCAACTACTATATACATGCAAGTATCTACCTACTAGTACATATCTAGCCAACGTCACACACACATTGATATATACCTAACCTAGATAGGTACTCTATTCTACGTAAGGATAGATAAGGTGGGGTGAGGTCTTGAGTTCGCAACTTCGGTGTATATCTAGATTTAAGGTAAGGTACCTACATACATACTTACATAGACGACTTTATTAGTATTGATACTGATACTGATGCGAATGAATAAACGGATAGATAAATGGACAAGTGGAGAGGATGTTGGGGAGGCTAGGAAGGATAAAAGGATAAGAAAGAGAATAGGAAGTGCGAAGAGAATTGAAGGCACATCATCAATGAAAAGAATAAACAGAAAAAATGCCCACGTCGCTAGAAAGCGATCGCAGGGCGTGAAATACTAACTGACTTTCCACCCCCCTTTCTTTACCTCGCTGTCTGTATCTACCTATCTACCTATCCCACCCACTCACACCACCCTCCCAAACAACCTCACCATAGAAAGAAGAAAAACTCCCAATCAATCCCCTTCAACATCAACAGCCTCGCTACTTTCCCACAGCCGCCTACAAATTTCCTCCACCTCATTCCTGATGATCCTGCCCGATGCCGCCGCTACAGCACCACCGCTTCTACTATCACCGCTCTCGAAGCTCTGCGTGCCTTCTGCATCGCCATCGTCATTCGCCTCCCCTCCTCCTCTTCCCCCTTGTCCCTCGACAGCCTCGTCGCCAAAACTCGCGCTTAATCCCCCTCCACTGCCATTCCGCACATGCCCGTTCGCGGAGGCGCTAGTCCGCCTTGACGAACCCCTCGATGAGGATGATGTTGCTGCCTTGCGGGCCGGGGTGGCCCCGGGGATCTGCTCGATGCGCTTGATGGCATCGGCGAGGGGGTTGCGGTAGCGACGCACGACGCTGTACTCGACGGCGACGTGGTTGAACTGCTGCTGCAGGCGTGGGTCGAGGCGGCCCTCGCTGTTGGCCGTGTACGTCATGCCGCCAGCGCCCGAGTGGAGAAAGGACGGACCCCCAGTCCGCGGGAGGATGACGGGGATGAGCTTCTGCGGCTCGATGTTGGACGAGGCGCGCTGCAGCATGAGTTTCTGCTGGGTGCGCGACGGGGGAAGGTCGGTTGGGTTGCTGATGCTAGTGCCGGTCCCGGAGCGATGGTGTTGCGTCTTGGTTGGCGTGGGTGATGAGGGTGCGGGCGAGGGTGTACCTGTGCTTGCGCCGGCGACGTTGGGCATGGACTTGTTGTGTTTGATGCGATCTGCGCCGCTGCCCGGCTGTGGAGAGTTGCGCGAGGGGAGAAAGCTGCTGTTGCCTGGGGTTCCAGCTGAGCCGTCTCCATCGATGAAGCGCGAGACGAGATCGCGGCCGGGGGTGTCTATGAGCGTCGAGCCGGCGCTCTGGCTGAGCTCGCGCACTTCGTTGTAGTTGGATACGACGGTGGCGGCAATCGACGACATTTGCGGGGGTGCGTTTTGGTGGGAGCTGCGCTGCAGTAGCCGTGACGTGATGATGTCGGCATCGGGCGGTCTCGAGTGAGATGTGCCATTCGATCCGTTGGACTGGCGCGAGGGATGGCTTCGGTCGGGAAGGGTGGTATGTGAGGGTGTGCTTGGTAACGGGTGTGCTTGATTTTGATTTTGATTTTGTGATTGTTGTTGTTGTGGTGATTGAGTGGTCGATTCTGCCTGTGAAACTCCTCCTCCTGCTGTTCCATTTCCCCCTCCTGCGGCGGCCGTATGCCGTTGTTCAGCCATCCTATGCGGATCCAGCACCATGGAATTGGAGCGCGTGTTGGAGCGCGTCGTGGTGGGCGACTGGGAGGCGCTCTCCTCGGTCCAGCCGTCGTCCTGGCCGTCGTCTTCGTCGTCGCCCACGTCGAAGTGCACGGTGGGGTGTTCGGGGGACGGCGAGCGCACTCTGCCGCCCGGGTGCGCGAGCGAGCGGCGCGGGGGCGCGATTTCGCTCTTTGAAGATTTGAGGGCAGGCTTCGCGTGGCCGTGGCGGGCGAGGTGGCCGCTCGAGTGGTTCTTTCTAATGTTGGCGGCTTGGTTGGCTATCCTGACGATGCCGCCGGACGAGGCATTGCGCTTGAAGCTGGGGCGCGGGCTGCTGGGGGCAGAGGTCGAGTTGCCCGAGTGGGCGCGGCGGTGGTGCTTTGCGGAGGTGTTGCCATCGCCTTGGGGGTGTGGGTGAGGGTGTTGGTGAGGATGGGCGTGGGCGTGGGTGAGCTTGGAGAGCTTGTTGAGGTTCTTGCCGGTGGACGTGTTGCGCTGCATGCGACCGCCGCCGACGACGTGCTGGCGCGGCTTGGGCTGCTTGTGGGCGTGGTGCTGCGACGGGTCCGGGGGCGACTGCTGTGAGATGTGCGAGGTGGACGAGTGTTGGCGAGCCATTGGAGGCGGCCGCCTTGGCTGCGAGTGCGAGTGGGCGTCGGCCGACGACGAGGGCGCCATGCTTGCTTGCTTGCCTGATGGGACAATGCAAAGCGAAGAATGCGAACCGAATCGAATCGAATGGAGCGAGGGCAGCAATGCGGCAGGCAATGCGGGCAAAGGCGAGTGAGAGTGTGTGGGATTGGGCTGGGGAGCGAGGCGTGGCGAGGCGAGGTGAGGTGGGTGGGGGATGTACGTATGTGGTAGTTTGTATGGATGGATGGATGGATGTAGTCGTTATGTGAGGTGAGGTGGAGAGTAGACCGACTGCTGTAGTAATAGAATAGACTAGTGCTTGTATTCAGGCCAATGGTTTCGTCATTCCCCCCTCAGCCATACATATATAAATGTACACACAATGCAGCCCGTCAGTCCCATGGACCGGTATTTATCTAGCAGAGTGGTTTTCTTTGTGGTACGCTTCATCTTGTACGTTACCGTTTGGCGGTGGGTGGCATTGGTGTAGCGTCTGCCACGTCAATGGCCAATGACAGCCCGCGTCACATGACAAGCCATCAAACTCTCGTCCTACCTATTCCGCTCACCGCGCCATGCCCAACCACCATCCATCCAACCATCCATTCACACCACATCATCCCATCAAATGCACATGCAATGGAACCTTTTGTATTCATATTCTCCTAATCACATGCTGTTCGTATCCGCCATACATTCATCCATCTTTCTTCCTTTCACGTGCCGCTCCTTCATAACTCATGCTCCGCTAAATATATCTTCAGCCCATCCCGAGGGAATACAAGTAATCATGCATAACATGTGCTCCCCAACGTAATGTTTGTTTCCCCATATAGACCAGAACCACCCGTTGATTCCTATTCGTGGCTTGGTCGATACATCCGTTCGTCTTCGGACCGACCATCTCTTACGATAATGTTCTCATTTCCTCTCTTCCTTTCACTTCCCGTGTTCATGTTCATTGTCTCCCCACCACTCCCTCCTACTTCGAAAACTTCATATTCGCCTTCTTGACAATCCTCTTGATCGTTCCCTTAACCCCCTTGGCCTTGTATCGATACCGTTGCTCGGGCGGCATCCCATCAATGCATCCAAACGACGACGTAGTCACAATCGAAACCGGGCGGCGCGAACTGTACTCCGGGGGAGCCTCACCCGTGAAGAAAGTCGGCGCATCCGACAGAAGCAAACTGCCAAACGACTTCTTGCTTTGTGGGGTATCGATGACGGTCGAGGCGGCGGACAGAGTCGGACGTAGGTCGTCTGGACGAGGCGGACGGGGCGGCGGAGTCTTGCAGTTTCGTCGACCGGCTTCGACAAATTCCTCGTGTCCCATTCCTTTGACGTGATCAAGTCCGTGGGCGTTGCATAATGTGGCCTCTGGAATTTGTGGAATGTGCTTGTTGCGAGGTAGAGAAGACAGCGAAGAAGACTCCCGTCCCAATTCAACACGGCTATCAAACGGCGACTCGAATGGATCTCCGTACCTACGCCTCGTCATGATCGCCGGTGGTGGACCCTCCTCGACATCGTCATACGCAATGGCCTTGAAAACCTCGGGATCAGAAGTAGTCTCACTACCCAACTTGGAACCTCCTCGCTTCTTCCTGATCGACGGCATGCGGACCTGAATCTTCTTGGCGCGGCGACAGATGGACTTGAGCGGTCGCATTTTGGAACGCTGTTCCGGTTCGTTGACGGCTACCGAGGAGGAGTCGAGCGGAGTCGCGTACTGACCGTCAGGAGGATGTTCGGCGGTGGGCGTGGGAGTCTCCCGCCAGTACTGGACTCCGCCCATTAGGGGTGTGACGAGGAACCCGCGAAGTTCCATGCCTTTGATGTCGTTCCATGACGAGGAAGCCGGAATCGAACGAACCGGCAGGGTCCCTTGAACTTCTTGCACCCTCGTCCCCATCTCTGGATCACGAAATGGGTCGTTCTCTTCCACATCTCCCACCACCATCTCAACCTCAACTTCCCGCCCACCAACAACCTCCTCCTCCCCCTCCTCCTCCACCACCTCCAAAATCGCAACATCCCTCCTCCTATCCGACCTCATCGCCCTCATAACCAACACCCTCGCCTCCGCCTTCCCAGTTTTGGCCTGCTGGTTGGGCTCGGGCTCTTCCTCACCACCACCTCCAACATCTCCGAGATCGCGGAACGGGTACGTAGACGTAGAACTTACCATTGCTTTTTCGTAGACATGCGCAGGGCGCCGCTTTGCACTGTGTTGCGTTGGGATAGCTCAAAAGGTACCTAGCTATGTATGCCGTGCGTGCGTGTGTGCGTCGTAACAAAGAAGAAAAGAAGAGAAAAGGCAGGTGCGCGGTGAAGTCGAGATAGCGCATCGCAAAGTTCGACGTTTAGACGAGGAAGGAGGCGAGCGAGCGAGCGAGCGTAATTCCAAAAATTGAATAGTGAACGTGAGAGTGAGAGTGAGAGCAACTCCCGATCGGAACGATACGATTGGGAAGGCAGGGTAGGGGCGGGTGAGGAGGAGTGAGACTTCACCTCGTCCTCATTCCCCTCCCCCTCCCCTCTCACACTTGGAATTCGCATTTACCCACATCCAGATCGTAATGGCGTTGTAATTTGTTGGAGGTATATTGATTGGAAAGGTTGGTTTGTACAATGACGCTAAAAAAAATGAACATCAATTGGGGAAAGAAGGAACGACTAAATATTTATATAGGAAAGCTACATGTGTATGTAGGGATGTATCTAGACGAAAAGGCATAACAAAGGTCGAAGAAAAATGGAAGATTATTGTGATCATAAGTACTAGGAACATATGTAAACCTTGGGTCGTTAAAGTAGGTATATGGAGTAGAACTAATTACGGAAAGGAAAGGTAAATCGTGTTAAAATTTGGTGTACCTACATACATACATGTATATATGTGTAATACACACCCACCTATCCCTAAAAAGATCAGGAGCTTTTCAACATCTAAAATATCAATCAACAAAAGGTTGAATTCCCAAACAAAACACTGTACTACGGTGACATGCACATCTGATCTTTCTGTATAAATTTTCTTGTTATCTTATTATTGCGTACCTATACACACACACCAGTCTTCGTCAGAACGATCTCTACTCTCCGTTCCGTTTCCACTCTGCTTCCACCCTTTCCCGGTCGGTCCCGTCCTAATCATCTGTAAAAAATAAAAAAATAAAACCTCTTAGATACGCCTCGCCCCCATTCCCACCCCGTCTATCCCAACCACCTATCTTACCCGGACACCGACTCCGACTGGGCTGTATGTATGTACTCGACTGCAATCTGAAAGGGAAAAAGTGACGAGAAGGAAGAAGAAACGGGAGAGATGGAGAGGTGTGAGACGTGGTTAAGGAAGAGGATCAACAATTTCTTTCGTGTTTCCCAAGACCATGCTGTGCCGTGTAGGCACCGCCACCAGTGTTCGCAAAGAAGATATGTATGTGTAAGGTAAATGTACAAAGGAGATTCGGAGATGTCCCCAGAGGGTCGTCGAGGTGAGGTTGGTCACCCGACAGGGACGAGAGAGGTGTGTGATGTGCGGCAGTAGAGACAAAGGGTGGTAGTAAAGTACAAAAGAACAACCAGACCAATGTCGACTAGAGAACGGAAAAGGGAAGAAGGGAATTGTTGACAAATATAAAAGCAAATAACCAGCCCACTGATGATTTTCCAATGAAGGAGTCCCGACGCTTTCTAATACCAAAGACTTTGGTTCTCTCCCGGTATGTGTGTATACGGAGAGAGGGAACGATTGTCCGCATGCTGTTGTTTGGAACTGCATGCAAGTTCGGGGTATAAAGTATTTCGACAAAAGAGACATAGAGAAAGGAAGAGAGAATATACATGTCGACGACCTGGCCAACCCCCCTGATTTGAGGGGTGGAAGATCGAGGAAGAATAGTGCGTATGTCGTACGTTTCTAGCATGCCGTTCCACACGGAGCCAAATAGGAGGAGCGAGAAATAAACGAATGCCGGACCCGGAAGCGTCGAATCGAAGGTGAAAGCTCTAACAGCCAGAGCCAGCTGGCCATGGGGTATCAAGTGTATCCAAAGCCGCAGTGAGACGTACCGAAGAGGAAATAGTGAAAAAAAGAACGTGGAAGAAAACACGAACAGAGACGGGCCAGAGAGGAGCAGTGCCCGCACACCCCATACTCCGTACCAAGTCGTTACACAGAATCTGGATTTTGCCCAACGAAACCACCTGCCAGGCCCATGTCGAGGCGAAGGAACTGGTCGTGACTCTCAATGCCATCCATTGGCAGCATATTGCCGGCATTCATACCATGTGGGTCCATGATGACACCAGACGTTCTGCGGCTGTTGGCAGCAGAGCCCATATGTTGGGGGTGAGGCGACAACTGTTGGTGCTGGTGAGGATGGGAGGCGTGGTGAGAGTTGCGACTCTGGTTCATCTGTCTTGCAACGTGCCAGGCCTGCACTTGGGCTTGGGACATCTGCATTTGTTGTTGTTGTTGTTGTTGTTGCTGCTGCTGCTGCTGGGCATGTACTTGAGACTGCAGGTGGGCATGCATTTGGGACGGATGAACAGGAGTCGGCTGGTGAGGGAGACCATGGTGATCGTCCATGGCTAGATTGTTGTTGGATGCAGGTACTACCTCGAGGTCGTCGTCTTCGCCCTCGGCATCGGCCTGGTCGCTGCTTGGGTCCCTGCCACTAACGGTCGGCGGAGCAGAACATGTCGATTGTTCAAGTTTGACACTCGACTGAGATTGGGAGAGGGAACTGTGACCCGCGGCAAAGGGCTGATTGGGCAGGCTTGTCATGGAGCAGCTTCGCGTGCTGGCTGTCTCTGGTAAGGGCTTTTGGGCAGCCAAGCCAGACGTTACATTTTTGTTCTCGCGCACCACCGTCTTCCACTTTTCAATCAGGCGATCGTAGTCCCAATTTCGAAAATCCATACCGAATTTACCCAGTTCTTTGACAGTTTCCGTACCTAGGGTAAAGGTGAAGCTCACGGGGGAAAGTTCCGGCCCCGGGCGCTGCGACTTGTAGAATTCCAACTCACGACGGACTTGCTGCAGATTAAGCTCGGCCTCGCGGCGCAGTTCATTGGCACGAGCATAGGATCTTAGAATCTCTATCTGCCAATACTCCTGGCGGGTATGCTCGGGTTGGTGCATCCAATGGCCATATGCATCTGCAATGTGACAGAACAGCTTCTCTGGGTCCGGGTCGAAGAGTGGAGGCGTGGGCAAGGGGGACGTGTTCCCGGACGGAGGGTTGGAGTGTGAACCAGAAGGGTATGCCTGGTTGATCTGCCGCTGACGCTGATGGGCAAGCAGGCGCTCCCGGACTTGTTTGTTGAGGGTATCAAACTGCTTCTGGCCTGGTGGATTTATAGACCACGATTCGCTGGTGGGGAAGGGAGTGGGTGAGAAGAGGGTCGAGGGTGGGGGTAAGACGCGGAGGCACAGACTGGGAAAATTGAGGGTATAGGGGTCAAAGTCGAAGAGAGCGGAACTGGTGGCTTTGGTGTTGGCATCTTTGACGCTCCGCAGCAGCTCGCGAAGGGCCAGCTCGGTGGCCTTGGCCGTCTCTGCCTCATCCGACATCTTTTGCCGCTGGTCCAGGTCGGCCTTTTGCAGCAACCGTCTGTTGATTTGGGGCATTTTCCCTTGCGCACTGGAATTGATGCTTGTGAAGCCGCCACGCCGCTTCGAAACATTCAAATCGAGTAGCGAATCATAGACCATGTCATTGTCCCCGTCCGCATCGTCATCATGCTCATCGTGGTCATCGTCGTTGGGACTTTCCGAGCGGTCGCCAGATAGGGCTATCGACACGACCGATTGCCTCTTGTTAGCGGGGGTGCGCGTGTTGGAGTGCCTGTCAGAACCGGGTGCTCCGCTTCTCCCTCCCACTCCGCGTTCCCTCTTAACCGGGCCCTTAACTTGACGCCGGGTTATGCCTCCACGGATCTTGCGAATCTCCTCGACAATGTGCAGGCCATCGGATGGTTTTGGATTCTTGGGGCGGATGTAAAGGTCGAGGTGTCGGCCGAGACTGCTCGAGGTGAAAGCCTGGCCGCAGAAGGGGCAATTCTTGTCCTTGGGAGTCTTGAGAGTAGACGAGGGTGTTGGTTGTGAAGGGGGTTGAAATGGGTGCTGTTGTTGTTGTTGCTGTTGCGGCTGAGTTTGCTGAGTTTGTTGTTGTTGTTGACGTTGGGACGAGGATGAGGAGGGTTCGGGGGTGGGCGTGACGCGAGGGGTAGCTTGAGTTTCTGACATGGCCACCGATGTCACTGACTTGTGGTATTAATATTATTATGGGGGTATAATATGCCCATCAACCTTGCTCGACTGGTGGGCTGTAGAGTGCAATGCAATGCAATGTAATGCAATGCCTGGAGACGAAAAACGGAGGGAAAGATTGAAGGAAGTTGAATGAGTGTTGATGATGGTGGTTGGCGGTGGATGGATAGGTACAAAGTTGGTATTAATGAATGGGAAATGAAAGCAGCTTCGACAGGCGGCTAAGGCATAATTGTGGTGAGAGAGGGATGGCGGTGGAGCGGTAGTGCCGTGTACATGTATGGAGCTGTGTAGGTATAATAATAGGAGGTTGGATGGATAAGAAATAAGCAAAAAGGAGTGGATGGAGGTGGGAAGTAAAAAAAAAATGGACAATGAAGCCCAAGCAATCAATGAATGAATAGGTAGATGAAAGAGTGACGATGGTGCTCGAGACGCGACGCTTGGACAGGGGAACGAGGCAACAGGCGTGGCTGAGTGGAGGGAAATAAATAAAATGGAAAAGAAGTGAGGTGGTGGATGTGCCCGCCCAGGCCATCCTCTCGTCCCAGCGTCAACGGGTAGGCGGGTTCGCCGCGGAGCCACCACCAGGCGGCCCATTCCTGGCACTGGTCCTGCCTCCTGAGAAACGGAACAGGTTGCTTGGTCCAGGACGGCCAGGATGGGATCCCTCGCTCATCATCTGCTCGGTTGTCGTGGGCGTTGTTCCGTCCGTCTTAGCGAGGCGCGCGAGAAACAAACAAACATGCACGTGACGGGCAAACACAAACATGACAAACCAAGCCCGCCAATCAGAGGCCGCAATTGGCCCGAACCTTCTCCTCCACCCATCTCCCATCCAAGCCCGCACGCCCGCCATAAGAAACCCACAATCCCCACTTCCACCCCCTTCCACCGCCATCGCCACCGCCATCACCACTTTCATCACCGCCATCTTCACGCCTCCAGTCTCAGTTTCTGCGCCGCCCGCTCTGCAATCTCTTCGTACTGGCTCATCCCGCCCTCCAGCTTCTTCAATTGACCCCTGGCCACGCGGTAGACAGTTCCCGCCGCTGCACCTGCCCCTGTCTCGCTCTCCTCGTCGTCGCTCTCGGAGGAATCCTCTTCAGGCTGCCCCTCCGCGTGTGCCCCTTGCGCTAGTCGGTACGGGCTAGCTCCTTCGATCACCGTCCTGTTGGGCTCAACCTCGTCAGCAATCACATCCATCAATCATTATTTTATCCATCCAGCTATTCGTCTTGCCCCTTGACAGAAACGCTCAACATATCCCCTTGGAATCAATACTCTCGGACGGACAAGATTGCCCTCTCGATAATGGAAATGATGCTTAGCATGGGCATGGACGGGCGTACGTACCGCATGAAGAACCGATCGTGTGTCACCACCAGCAGTGCCCCATCGTACTCTTTCAACGCCTTGATGAGCCCCAGAATCGTGTCGGCGTCCAGATGCGTCGTCACTTCGTCCAGAATCAGCAACTGAGGCGGCGGCCACAGCAGCTTTGCGAGCCCCACCCTGACCTTCTGTCCTCCCGACAGCAGTTCCAGTGGCACGTCCGCCACCGCATGGCCTTGTAATCCCAGACTTGCCAGAAGTTGTCGTGCGTCCTTTTCGTCCATGTCCTCGCCGCAGTGTTGCCGCAGATGTGATAGCGCGCTGAGTCCGGGGGTGGCTGTCGCAATGCTCGTCACCTCCTCTACTGATTGCTGCGAGAACCTCCCAAATTTCGCGCGAGGATGGCGAGTGATATTTCCCGATGTTGGCGTCAGTCCTCCTTCCGCTGCATCGTCTCCACTGCCTGCAATCAGCGAAATCAGCGTCGTTTTGCCAGATCCGTTGAGCCCTGCTAACCCGACCCGTTGACCCGGGTGGATGGTAAGGTTGATGTCGCTGAGCACTGCAACTTTCTTCTTGCTCGGGTACGCGAAACAAACCTTCTCTAGGCTTACTAACGCTCCTGGAAATCGTAGGTCGGGAGGTTGACGAGGAAACGTCATCTTCACGGGTGGATCAAAATCTGGAATCTCAATCTCAGCCCTCCTGCCTGTGTGATACCCGCCCAGGTCGCGATTCAGTTTGAAGCGGCCGCCTTTCAGCCCTACCTGGATACCCATACGCTCATCCAGTTTCTTCTTGCGAGAGGCTGCCTGCTTGAGTTTCTTGTCGTCGCCTTTGTCCCGTGCCGCCTTGATATTGTTGGCCACCGTCTTCTCCATGTGCTTCTTCTGCTTGTCTTGCGCGTCCTTCATTTTGGTAAGATAGCGGGCTTTCTTGTAGCGCTCGCGCTCGTAGAGGCTGAGATTGCCGCGAAATGTCTCAAAATTCTGGTTGCGCAGCACAATGAGCTCCTCTGCCACGGCATCGCCAAAGTCACGGTCGTGCGTGGTGATCAAAGCCGTGGTGCCCGTCAGGTTGCGGATGTAGTCTTGCAGCCAGAGGATGGATGGGAGATCCAGGAAGTTGGTAGGCTCGTCCAACAAGAGGACGTCGGCGTACTGGCAAAGTGCGCAAGCCAGGTCGCACCTGGTCTTCCAACCGCCTGACAATTGGTTGAAGGGTTGATCGATTCTGTCTTGCTTGAAGCCCAGACCCAATAACACGCTTCTCGCCTTTTTTTCAGCAGCGGATGCGTCCATCAGCTCCAGCGTGGCCTGAACATTGGCCAGCATTTCTGCCGCAGCATGCGTATCCTCGCTCAGCCTGATTGGTTCAATCTCGCCCTCCTCTTGCTGTACGCTAGCCTTTGACTCTTCAAACCGCTCCTCAAACTTGATCAGCTCCTTTCTCGCCAACTTGCCCCTTGCGCCACTCCTCCTTTCGGCGATCTTATGCGCTTCTTCCAACTGCCTCCCCAATCGCTCATGTACAATCTTCCTATATGTCTTGACCGGCGCCATGGGATCCGTAGAATGCTCAATGGCATCACTCAGCATCGTCGCCTCGCGCATGTATCGTTCCCTGAGGCGGTCGCTCCTGACCACATGCTGCAGCACCGTCTCCTCAGTTCCGCTTTCCCCCTTTCCTTCCACCTCCCTTGTCTGACCCAGCAGTAGAATACGTGTACTCCATGGAATCCCAGGTATCAACCCTTCCGCCATAGCCTTTAACAATGTAGACTTGCCCGTCCCGTTGCGCCCGACCAGCACGTAGTGTCTGCCTTCGACTAGGTGAAGTGTCGCATGGCTGAGGAGCTCTCGGTTCGAGACGCTAATGGAAAGGTCCTTGACCAGGATCTGTGAAGACGTGTGTAAGTAATCCCACGTGGTTCGCGGGGTAGGTACCGGTCTATATGAATATTCTACATACCTCCTTCGACGCAGGTGCATCGACAGCATCGAGCGCATATCGAGATTGCTGCGCCGTCACCGTAATGTACTGTTTTGGCGCCTGACTATTTGCGTCTGTGGATTCAGCAGCAGCAGCAGCAGCAGCAGCAGCAGCAGCAGCAGCGGGCTTTGTGTCTCTGCCTCTTCGCACCATTTTTCGCTGTTCCGATAGTAAAGTCGTTGACGCTGGGTGGGAAAGCAACCTTGGTTGTTGATGTGTTTTGTAGACAAATATGCTTAGTAGGGCGGTAGGAAAAAGCACTGGTTTGGGCAGGCGCGACCTGATGTTATATCTTGCCCTTCGTATTAGCCATGACTGCCTACCCATGCATCCATCCATACAGGATTTTGTATTGTACAAATCACCTCACGCACCCATCACCGGCTCGTTTCGTACAACAACAAAAATACGGCATAAATCGCAACAGTCTATAAATATATATGCACCTAGTGTACATTACAGTAGTAATACGCCCGTTTTAGTTTGTCTTCCTAAGATCCAACGGTTTTTTCATTGGCACATACAACAATATTACCCCGGCGAGGGGGCGGCTACCGAACGAACACGATCGACGGCTAGATTGGAATCGGGGTTAGCGTGGGTATGAGTCGATTTGAGTAATGCTTGCCCCATGTGCATATGCATCAATGATATGCGCAGAGGTAGGGATGTGTGGTTGGCAAAAACCGTCCTATCATTATGTCTCATCTTTTGTCGTTTTCTCCTTTTTCTTTCTTTTCCTTCTATCTCTTTCTAAGAGCTGAGGAGCAGAGTAGGAGATCATGTTTGAATGGAGGGAGTAGGAGTGGGAGGTAGAGTTGGGATTACGTAAGCGGGTTTGCCGCGAGGTAACTGCCTATTGCATGTAATTGATGGATGTGGAGAGGTGTCGATGACAACTATAAGATGGTGCTGGAAAGCTTCTGGCTTTTGGTATTTACCTAGGCTTTTAATCGTCTCTATATTAAGATTTCCTAGGGGGGAAATATGGTCTATATTCAATTGCGAAGAAGAAAACACTTTTGATGTAGGTACGTTACAGTGTTTAGCACAACAAAAGAATGCGTATTAACAGAAATTAGAGCCTAGATTATACGTTGACCGCTTGTGGAAAAAGACTTGTTTAACAGCACTGGGTATTTCGGAGTAGAAAAGTGCGAATGACACTCTGTTCCAAACCCACTGCAGCCAAGACATGTAATGTATATGTAGCACAAAGGGAGGGGAGGGGATTGTCAGAAGAATCATGAACAAAGCACACCACTACTACGCACCACCGCGTTGAGAAAAAAAGAAAGAAAAGGAAAAGAAGACTTTTCCAGTTCCGGCATTTATAGCGATTATCCACACACATACTTTGCAAGTTGATGACGGCCAACCGCGAACAATGCACACTCGCAAGCGCATCATGGCGGGTAACGAACAAAGAAAACACAAAGTCTGTGGAATGCTAAATTGACTACACTCCTTCGTCCCATACGCAAGCAAGTAGGCCGCCTTAACAACGGCGGCCGTGGGATGATTGATGCTGCTTTCAAAGGATCGTCTTTTTTTGTTTGCTCATTCCGTCTTTCTTTATTGTTTCTCTTCTCTTCCTCTCTGACACGATTCGGCGTCTTTCCTTTTCTCCCCTTTCCACCTGTCTTCCTTGCAACTATCGGGTCGGACTTAGATATCCTAGCTTTTGGTTCAACTCAATATCGACATTGATTGTTATTCATCAGATCCAATCCTCATCTGTCTAATTCTGCGGAAAACGTCTTTCACATAAGGGAGGACTCATATTGTTCTGCCGATTAAAATACGAGTGTACAATCAGTACATAGCCAACAAGACACCGAACCCCCGAAAAAAGAGGAGAGAAGAGAATAATTCTAGCCCCAAACCAACCTCGTCAAACTCACATCCCGCTGAAAGAAATAATATATCCATAAACGACGATAAAAATGCCACCGAAGAAAGCTAAAAAGGGCAAGGCGACGGCGAAACAAGCAGCGACAAAAGTAGTGACAAAAGCAGCTGCACCGAAAAGAGGGAGACCGGCAAGGAACGCGAGTGCTTCGTCTACTACTGCTACTGCTACTACTGCTGCTGCTACTACTGCTGCTGCTACTGCTGCTGCTGCTGCTGCTACTGCTGCTGCTACTACTGCTGCTGCTACTACTGCTGCTGCTACTACTGCTGCTGCTACTATGACGACTACTACTACGACTAATCCTCTGACTACTGCTACGACTGCCGCTACCCCTGGCCCCTCAACTACATCCGCAGCACCACCGCCATCGGCACGCCAGCTGCGAGGACAACGGCGCCAGCAGATCAAAGATGCACAGGAACAGGCTGAGAACGACAAGGCGGAGAAGGAGAAACAGCAGCAGAAGCAAGACGAGCCTGGGTCAAGTTCTCGTCGTGGGGATCAAGCTGGTCCAAGCATAGCCAGAAAGCAGCGGCAAGATCACACAGTTAGCGGGTCTCGTGATCCAGAGACATCCTCGGCTAAAGAGGTTGGGAAGGGAAAGGGGAAGGGGAAAGCAGTGGCGAGGAGTGATTATGTTGATCAAGAGGCGCCTTCGGTTAAAAAAGGTGGCAGGGGAAAGGGGAAAGGCAAAGAGAAGGCAGTGATGCAAGCCGGTTCTGCTAGTACTCGTGATCAAGATGTTGGCAGGGGCAAGGGGAAGGGCAAACAGAAACCATTGGTGAATGATCATTCTGTAGAGGCTGGACCGAGCGGAACAAACGCAAACAAACGCACCACGCATAGCGTCCAAGCAAAAAGCCCGATTGCCACCCGAGCACAACCTCCTGTCAACCCCACTCCACCTCATAAGACCCCTCGCACATCATCTGCGTCGAAGCAAGCAACTGCTAGCCCTTCTGTTCCGTCGAATACATCAAATCCAACACCATCCCATCGACGCATACCCACACGTCCTCATCCTCCGATCACCAACCCGCCAGCACCGCCCAGCAGCCATTCGCAGCGTGCTAGCTCAAGCACTCAACGAGCCCTCAGGTCGACGCTCGAGACCGCCAGCAGCTCTTCAAATATGAAGAGTAGCGGCGTCTCGAAGTCTGGCAAGCAGCCATCCACTGTATCCCAGAAAGCCAAAGCGGCAGTATTATGGGGTCGCACGCAGCCGTCCCGCGCCGCCAGATCACGAGGAACTCCTGAACCTGAGCCGATTTCTCCCACTTCGTCTGTCAGCACTACTAGTTGGACTGGAAGCTCATCTTCTAGCTCATCTGACGATGATAAGGAGAATAGACTCAGCAAGGCAGTGGACTTCCTCTCTACCTGGGATGCTTGGAAACCAAAACAACCCAAGCGTCCGCGTCACGCATCTCGACCAGACAAGCCTGGAGCCTCTGGGACGTATAAAATCTCAAAGGCAACAAAGGCAACTAGCCTCGTAAGACAGAATCGACATGCCCACCATCGAAGCCGACATGATATTGATGGTGATATCCAGCCCGCGAGGAGTCCTTTGACAACAGCTCCTAGTCAATCGAGAGAAGGAGCTGGTACGAGTCCAGTTCTTATTGATGATGAATCTCCCATGTCTGGATTCGATAATCAAGAGCAAGGAATTGGCTCAATCCACAATCCCGTCGACCTAGGACCGGATACAACTTCTGAAGAGGAGACCGGTAATTCGAGCTACGATGCGAACGAAGAAATGGATGTCGATGAAGATACTAGCAACGACGATGGCCTACAACCAGGCACATCCTCCGAAGAGGAAACCGGTACTTCAAGTTATGATACAAATGAAGAAATTCATCTCGACAACGACACCAGCGATGATGATGACTCCCAAGATGATGAGCCTAGACCTCCTCAAAAAGGTGCAAATAGCCCTCGGAGCCCCCATCGTGGCTCCAAACGAAAGCGAGATAGCGAGGACCACGACGATCGCGATGATCACGATGGCTTAGATGGCCGCGATGACAGCGACGACAGTGACTCTGACGATGGAGATGCGCCTAGCAAACCAGCCCGCCAGCCCGTACCGAGCCCAAACAAACGAGCTCGATTCAATAATGTCCCGGTTGTGGATGTTCGTCACATCACCCCTAGTCCTCCCCAGGCCCCGCGAAGGCGAACCCCACCTCGCTCACGCCAACCTCCTCGTGGCTTGATTGCTAATATTTGGAGTTGGATACAGGAACGCCTGATCCCTGCCCAAGAAGCCGTAGTGATAATCCCAACTGCCACTCTTTCTCCACACCGAATGCCACACCAACCAATCCAACCCACTGGCCATCCACCCATTCCCCCGGCAGTTCAGCGACCAGAGTCATCTTTCTCATCGAAATGGAATCCCCAAAATAAACGACCCTATCGCCAGCTCACAGGCTCTCATAACAGATTTCCCATCAAATCACGGGGCAACGCGCCTCCGAAGCCCTCCCTCTTAGATTCTCCCCTGCGTCCAGTACGCGACCAGCAGTCCCAATCAAGCCGCGGTCCAATACGCGCCGCGCAGCTTCAACCAAGCTCGCGACGCCAGTCCTTCCGTATACTGCCCTACAACCCCTACATTCCGCCCAACAAGCGTGTCTTCGACCTCCGCTACAACCGCCGTCACAAAGTGAGGAAACGTGTTAAACGTCCTCCTACCGGCCCATCTCCGCTCCGTATGAGCACGACTTCTAGCGAGAATGAAGATAGCAATGATAGCAATGACGACCTCTATTCCAACGATGGCGTTCAACAACAAAGTAATGATAACAACGACGACTTGTATACCGATGACGCAGATCAACTAAGCGATGACAGCAACAACACCACTGAACAAGACGATCCTGACTCCAATTCCGCCAACGACGACGACGGCCTTTACACCAACGACCTCGCCCCACAAAGCGATGACCACAACAACAACGACGACCTCTACTCCATCGACTTTCCTGCCCCCCGGCCAAGCAACTCTACCCCCTCCTCCAACGCCGACCTTTACAACAGCGACGACAGCCTCTTCGCCCCTATAACCCGTCCCTTAACGTCCCTTCCCCTCGCCAACCCTCCCCTCGACTCTCCTACCCCCCTCCGCGGTCCCTCACGCCCACGACCTCTATTCACCCACGCCCCTTCCCACCTTCCCACGGATCCCGATCCTAGACGCCGCCTCCTCCACCCTACAACTGAATCCCTGCTGACGCAGCGCGGCTCGGTGCGGGAGCGGAGGCTGGAGGAGGAGGAAGAGGAACAGGCGACAAGAAGCACTAGGATTGTGAGGGAAGCTCCAAGTGAGGGGGATCCCACGGGGTGGAGGGGTACGTTGAGGAGGGAGGGGTGGGACCCGTTTGAGAGGCGTCAGGGATAGAGGGGGGAATATTCCCTGTTTGTGTGTTTAATGCATTGATTTTGTTATTGTTTTGATATGAGCATGGGGAGATAAACTGGGAAGTACCTTGGTACTATTTTTAATTTCTTTTTTCTTTCTTTGTCCACCTGTCATAATGGTTGATGATAGGGGATGTGGGATTCTGTAGAGATTTTTCTTGTCCCCTTAAACTTTTCTTGAAGGGTGCTGTCTTCCGTCTCTGCTTACATGTTTCTCTGCCCTGATTGTCAAACCATCATTCAACTCTTGGTTCTCTCCGATCTCATGATTGAATGTTGTTGTGTTTTCAGTGTTGTTTGGAATTTCTTTATTACACACGCTTTTAATGCCAGTTCTTTTCTATTCTTTTTAGGAATATAATATCAGACAAAAAAGGAAAATCTGAGTTCATCTAGTGAGTGTAGCCTGATGTGATGCCAGTTTTGAACGGATTTGAAGTGTGTTGATGGAGTCAGAAGGATGTTGTCTCCTGATACCTCAGATGTGATATTGATTTGGTGTACATGGACGAGGAGAAATGTGAATAGTCTGTATCAGTGTTAATATTTCGTCAATGTGTCAGGCTAAGTGAGTGAAGCGATGAATGATCTTGAATCGTGTTTCAGTAGTGAAGCAATCATTTTGCTGTCTGCATCCATCTTAGGTCAGAACGCTTGCCACAGAGTATGCAAGAGCATGGCGGTTGACTGGCTGCATGTAAAGCCATCGACTGCGGCGTTCATAAAAGTAGACGATTAATCCATGTAATTTGTTGCATGTAACGGCGCCTTGGTTGAGGTCGGAAAAGTGCTGGCTTGCTTCGTGCACATCGAGCGAATTGGTAGGTTCCTTGTTCTCAGGATAATCTGGCCAGTCCTTGGTTACTTCGAACAATGGACTTATTCACAGCATCTTCCACGAGAATGCCCACATATATGTACAATTTTTGTACGAGGTCACTTCACTGGCAGTTATTTCCCCTACTAAACATTAGCTCCACGTGTAAATCACTATTTGGACCTTCTGTTTTCGTATGTGCTAGCATTATATGTCGATCCTCAACATCTAGATTTGTCTCTCTTTGTCTCTTTTGTACTCCGTATATTAGTAACAAGGATGTCCTTTCTAATGCCTGGTCTTGCTAATGTCGTAGGCAATGCTATTACTATTCAATAACATTCTTCTTCAACTTTTGCCACTAGCAGCATATTTCTAGGTTGGCTAAGAGACTGGATTGATAACTTGAAGAACCTTTTTCTCATATAGCGTCAAAAGAGCTTTATTTTTATAACTCTTTACCGCAAATCAGTGTCGAGAATACGCCTGGAGATGGACTGAGAAGTAACAAAAACAGACTTTGAATATTTTTCCAGGGTTTTCCATAGTCTAAAAGGGCCTCGTACCCTCACACTTTCTTCGCAAGCCTCGGAATCAACCCCACCGCCGACCTCCACGCCATATCCTCCCTCGCTCCCTCCCCAGCCGCCCTCGTCAGCTCTTCAAATCCCTTCGTAAATACCTTAATAGCTTCCCTCGGTGCATTCGGAAAATCACTGCCAAACAAGATCCTGCCCGTCCCAGCAAACTCCATCAACGCCTTCATCGTCACCGGATTCGCCGAAAGCGCAGTATCGAACCAAAACCTCTCCTTCGCCAACTTCACCATCTCGTCAGCTGACATGCCTACCGAGACGGGCGTGTGCGGGAGCATGATGGCCGCGCGGTGGATGAGGTACGGTAGTGTGCCGCCGGCGTGCGAGAGGATGATGTTGCAGTTGGGGAATTTGGACAGGGTGCCTGAGATGAGGAGGTCGATGGCTGCACGGCCTGTTTCGTGCGGGTAGTCGAACATGGGTTGCGGGAGAGATGGATTTACGAGCGTGGTGTCGACGGCGTGCGTGGGGTGCACGAAGACGAGAGCTTTGCGTCTACTGAGCTCCTCCCAGATGGGCGTGAATGCTGGGGCGCCTAGATACTGGTGGCCGTCGCCGTAACGCGTGAAGAGGGTGATACCGTCGGCGCCGAGATGGTCGAAGGCATATGCGATTTCTTCTAGACAGGCGTCGGTGTCGAGAAGGGAGGGGAGCGATGCGAAGAAGCCGTAGCGGTCTGGATTGTTGCGAACGATGGAAGCGCAGTACTCGTTGCATTGACGTGCGAGGGTGGCGGCACGAGTGCTGTCGTGTTCGATGCTGGGGCCGGGGGCTGTGACGGAGAGGATTGCTGTGTGGATGTTGAGTTGGTCGTTGATTTCGGCATCCAGTGTCGGCGTCCAATCTGGCGTCGTCCAGCCGGAGGGGTCTCCACCGGCTCTTTCGAGCGCTGGTCGTGAGATTAGTTACTTACGATCATGAGATTTGATCTTGGGTGTCACCTTGGAACATCTGAGGGGGGTAGATGTGATGATGCACGTCGATTTTAAACATGATTCCTACGGGTGCAACGAAGCGATCTTGATGGGCAGACCGAGGAGAAAAATGGCCATATAATTATATAGCATGGTGATTAACATGCATCTGTTCCCGTACGAGTGTTGCAATATTGATATGGCTTTCCGTCACAGCGGAATCTTCGCGCAATTTTAGTTGCATTTGATATGTACGTAGTCAGCATTTATACCACATCGAGATAAGTCTGCATATATAGGTATCAAAAACGTCCCACAGTATTAGCAATCAAGCAACTTCGTAAGCCTGCAGAAGCTTACAAACCTACTCTGTTATCTTAAATAGTATAATATCCCTCAGTGAGGTCGTACGTGAATGGCCAATAAATCTGTCTGCGTGCGCGGAACTCGCGAGATGGCGAAGTGCGGGGGTGAGATGTTAGTGAGAACGGTACGTGTACAATTGGAACGTCACGGGGCCCGAATGATGCAGTTTGAGCACCGGAGGTAGCAAGAATATGATGTACTTTGTTTAATTGATACTTCTATGAAATCGAGGAATCGATATTTTCGAACGCACCCAACTAATGTTTGATCATCTGACGGGTTGCCAGTATGTCCACATACTAAGTAAAATGCATTTATTTTTTTATCATGTGAATTCGCGTTTTTCGATCTGCGAAGGTTTTTACGGGGGTTTTTACTCGAAATTCGTATAATTGACAGGAAAGACAGGTACGTAGCAATTGGAGACGTCAACTTGGAACTGAATATAAATCCCAATTGATAGCCCTTATTCCACTTATTCTCGCCCTTCAAATCAACTCATCTCTCCACGCACCTTTCCCCTTCATTTACGCGGAACACAAACTGGCTGGTTTGGAAGTCTGTGAAATTCCATACGTGCTCGCCAATCACTGATTCCAAACGATCGAACACCGATGGTAGATTTCGAGTATAGAAGACTGTTATTTTTCACTCTACGGCTGGACGCCTGCGCTATGTAATCTGGCAATCGTATCGGCACTTAGTATTCTTCACTCTGAGAAGTGCGATGCGTATAGTAGACAATACAGGCTTTCCAGCTGTAGCCTACATAAATATTGAGATAATTATCCTGAAAACTAGCAGTAGTCGAGAAACGATCGGGAATTAAATGGTTGGTTCTGTGTTGTTCCGATCAAAGGATGCTTGGGGTAAACATAGCCAGTAGGCGAACACAAGGCTTACAAGCCTTAGCGATATTTACGTTGCCCCGTTTATTTGAGATTAGTGTACACAATTACGATGATTTCTTGCGCACTTCTTTCCTTTAAGTATTTAGTATTTTCTAAACTAGGCCTAGGCGGTTGAGATAGTACTCGTACCATTTAAAATGTCTAAGACAGCTTGAGGCAAAAGAGAGCCTTAGAACGTAACATAGTACTACCTAGGCAAATAAAAAAGTCACCGTGACCTCACAGAAAAAAGTGAAAACTCCTGTACACAGCATATTCCAACTAACTGGCTTTTCGTAGTGACTGGACTCTGTTACTGTAATTATCAATTGATGTGTAATTACTACGCCGTCCCCTCAGTGCTTGAATTGTGAAAGCACGTGTTTGTTAGATCTACACAGTGCCTATTTAAGCCTGGCTCCGCCCCTCAACCACACACACCAACCACTTCTCCACCAATATGGCCGCAACCCAAGACCTTAACGACATTGATGGCCAGGGCTATATTCTCGCCCGGAATCATTTGGCCGCATGCCGGCTCAATCTCCAGCATTATCTCTGGAAGGAGGCGCTGGGATTTACGATCGCGCCCGAGATCCCGGTTGCAGAGAATGCAACTATCGCTGACGTTGCTTGTGGGACAGGGCTATGGCTCTTGGACGCTGCCCGGCTACTCCCAAATGCGAAGCTAAATGGCTTCGATCTAGACCTCTCCCAAGCGCCTCACTCGAACTGGCTTCCCTCCACTATAACGCTTGAGAAGTGGAATGTCTTCGAGGACATTCACCCGGATTTCGAAGGCCAGTTTGATCTTGTCCACGTACGCCTCCTCGTCCTCGTTCTGTCGGGTGAGACCAAGGAGCCGTTCGTGGGCCGCTTGCTCAAGCTTCTTAAACCCGGCGGGTATGTTCAATGGGATGAACTCGACTGCTATCGTACGTGTATGATTTCAGGATAGAAATTGCAACCTCTGATCTTGGGCCAGATATGCATGTCCGCAAGATCGACTCCGCCATAGACTCCCCTGCCTTGGACCAGCTGTATGAACTGTGCAACTCCTTCGGCCGACATGAATGGACGCTACAGATTCATGAAATGCTGGCTGAGGCAGGTTTTGAGCAGGCAAAGCTGACTGAGGTCGGCGATGCCCCCTACCTCGCTCGCGCCTTCAATGAGCAGCACATGCTGACCATGGAAGAAATCGCAGACGGAATGGTCCGAGTAGGCAAGAGAGAACTTGCGAATAGAATATTGAGTTTAGTCAAAGATGCACATGCCGAGTCTGTGAATGGATGCACGCTTTGCATCCCCAGGGTTGTGGTAGTAGCACGAAAACCGTTGTAGCGCGCATGCAACAGGGATACTGATGGTGGGCGTCCGGGAGGCCTGCATGTGTGTGATAGAGCGGTCAGAACAGTCTCACCATGGATCCTCTTAAAGAAGGCAAATTGGTTCCATTGCATCATAGTCTTCGATTCTTTGCCACCCGAAAAACTCGTGATGTGTTGATGAACATTATCTAGATACAAATTTCCACGAAATTTCAACAAGATTTCTGTACTCTACAACAACCACAATATCATTCACATCTTGCAAGTCTTACTCTACGCCACGATGCCGTCTTTCCACAAGCTTTTTGTCGTAGCAGCGCTCCCCAGGGCCGGTCTCGCTATGCCACTCGCGATTGGAGGTATGAGATTGTACCGGTCCCACGCTCAGTTGGACAAATTTAACATGGCATAGACACTGTCGCGCGCACTCCAATTTCAGGTGCTGAGGCCAACGTGGAGCGCAACCCACTGACGGAGTGGACAACACCGCTGCCTGAGGAGATTCAGGGTCAACCATCTGAACCCGAGGTTGACGCGGATCTGAAGTGATAGAAGACAGGCTTTTTTTTCGTGTTCGTGCTCTCGGTCGAATTGGAAACCGAAATAGCATAGTTTGGGAGACAATTTTAGTGGATGCATCACGATCATCGGTGGCAACCAGAGATATTATCAAGGTAGACAAATCATACCATTTGTTCTTGCATTCGGTCATCAATCCTTTCAAAACTTCCGGTCACAACTCCCGTTCAGAGCTTTGGTCACTTGCATGCCCATCTGCCTTGAAACAGGCAATAAAATGCAAGTTCCAAATAAACCTATCATGTGGACGCAGGGCATTCAATATCAAGCTGACCTAGTTAAAAAAAGGTGGAGGGCCCTGCATGTCAGATGACCCTTGCAAAGATAAGATCCCGGCCGATAAGTTTGGTATATGCACCTCCAGCTGACGTAGCTGGCTGAATTTCAATTGACCAGTGTGCGAAACCCACGCATCGGTGTCCCCAAGCTGTGATGTCAAGTTACAGGAATAAGTTTTTTCAACTTACGTCTTTCCACCTCAGCTCGATCTTCATCGTGAAATTTGTCTCAGCGCCATGGCTCGATTTTTCCATAACCGGTCCTCCGACATGACCGAAGAGATTCATGGATTGATTGATGAGCTGAATATTGAGTGGAAAAATGAGTTTATTTCCGAACCAAAGTCGAGTGTGAGCCGCTTTGTTTTCTCGTGGAAGCTCGCCCTGGGTCTTTCCTTAATCTTGAATCTTTTTCTGGGCATGCATGCAATGCAAGCCAATACTCCAAACAAAAATCTGAAGCAGACTGTCTCTGAGCCTTCAGCGTACGGTCAGTCAATACCAGCACCCCCTTTCTGCATACAGTCTAACAAGGTTCATAGCTGGACTCGAGCGAAATATTTCACGGCCCTGGACACCGCTCAAAGCTCATAATGAGACAGAGCAGGACGAACTGTGGGGAAATACTAGCTACGATGTTGGCCAAATTGCGCTGTCAGATGACTACGCCAGATCTAAGGGACTACCTCGCGCCCAAAGGTTCCCATGGGACAATACCAAAGGAGTTTATCTCATCAATGCATATCACAATCTGCACTGTGTAAAAACGATCCGCATTGCTCTCACTGAGTTCCGTTCCAACGCGGCCCAGAGCACGCCTTGGGGCCATCTTCAGCATTGCCTTCTCGTACTACGCGATGAGGTCATGTGTAATGCAGATGATGTTCCGAGATACACCGGGTTTCAGCAGAATCGAGCGAGTGGACAAGGGCAGTACAGGATGTGCCGCGACTTTTCGAAACTGGAGGACTGGGCAATGCAGCATACGGCATGCTGGCGTCACATCGGGAAGATGGGCGATCCGGGCTTTAGGGAGCTGGATCGATATCGTTTCTGCCCCGAAGGGAGTCCGTACAAAGAAATGAGCGAGGCAAAATGGCTGGAAGGTTCCTCAAGTTGGTGGCGGAAGTACAAGACCGATGCGTGATGCTAGCGGGTGAAGCTTTTACAGGATTTGACGTTAACAAACTTCTTTACTTTGCAGGGGAGCTTAGATGTATCTGATGGCGACTAGTTGGGGTTGCGTGACAAATGTAATTTTCGAGCTATTTCTGGTCCTATAGACGACAAAAGGATGGTATATTGAAGAATAGTATAGTTTCGTAACTTGTCGCAGGTGCGATTATTCCTGTGTTTGATTTCCAATACTAAGTTTTAAGTTTGAAGATAATTGTCCATATACCAACAACACGCTTGCTAAGATTCAGCAACCTCCAATTTATGATCTGCCGCCTTTATACTAAGCTCCTTTCTGACGGGGCACGAAGTGACTTTTGCGATTCGCTCCCTACATCAAACCGCCGCTGTACGTGGATAGAAAATGCCGGCACATTTCCTAGCTCGTGATCAGTAGTTGTGCTCCTTTTCGATTCTTTATCAGAACTCTGAATTGATTTGACGAGCTTGCTCCGAAGCTGGCTCAACGCGGATGAAAGGGTTGTGTATCGGAAGAGCGCGCTTAGTACTGGCAGACAAGATGCAATGAGCGCAATACCGCTCTCGATCATGCACCAGTAGAGGTTTGCAGTGAGCGTCACTGTCTTTGGTCACTATCATGCGGGTATGAGAAGGGAAAATGAGCTACTCACGGTCGACATTTGTATGTGCAGCGTAACCGCCATGGGAAATTTGTAGCTGGATAATGAGACGAACGACTGCGGCGGCAAGCGAACACGCGGCGAGCAGGAAGATTGCTGTCACGCCTATTTTGCGCGATGTGCTCATTTGGAGCCTCCATACCTGTGCACCGGATTAGCTGATTCCTGATTCGGCTGTGCACCCATAACTCACCACTGGAATTGGGAGCAGCCAGACCATGATGTCCGTGATCAAATCCGAGATCATCATCCCATCTAGCCGTGTATTGGTATTGCAGCTCATAATTTGTCCGAGAGAGCCCCACGCATACTCAACATGAATACCGCATCCAAAAATAGTTGCAAAGAAGAAGGCAATAGTCCACAACGTGCAAATAGCTGCGACTACAATCGAAGCGATGTCGAAGGTTCTGTGTTTCATCACCATGAAGATACGGCGGTAGAGAAATATCGTGCTTAGTTTGATGAGCCCATTGGCAGGTAACATCAGCAGCCATGTAATCCAGTAAATCAGCTCAACAAGTCGCTGCTCCGGAGGAAGAGAAGTCAGTTTTTCGAGCGGCGTCTTGAACTCTTGTGATGGGTAGCCGACAGCGTGCTGTGAGACGCCATAAAGTTGCACGACACCCATGCCAATCACGAACACCTAGCATTCGATTCAGCCGACAAATTTCTAGAGAAAACATTTCTCCTAGTCACTTACCAATGCGAAAAGGATCAACCAATCATCTACGCTGACTCCCATTTTCCGAGATGTGCGTCTCCAGAACCGCAAAGCCACTGCGACAAGTCCCAGAAGAGGAAGTACAACGCTGGCTGTGACCACATTTCCAGCGGATATAAATGCAATGGGAAGTTCATTGGCAGACATTGTAGTGATGAGTTTTGAACCAGGTACTGCATAATGATCTGGGGAACAAGATGAATATTAAATTTTCTGCCCATATCAACACGAGCGACTGCTTTCATCCCGAACCCTAACTCAGGCCGGAAACACAGATATCAGCTACGGAATCCGAACTTATCTTACACTGTAAGATAGTCTCTTTACGACGTATGAGGCGCCTAAACGTCGCCCAGCCTCAACCCCCAGCGTCAATCGTGAAAAAAAGGCTTGAAAAGCTTCTTTCACTTGGCGTACCTGCGCTGTGGAACTATATCCCATATTTACCTCTACATATGTCCTTCCAAATAAAATAGTTGTAGCTCAGCCAGTGGAATTCCGACGCACAACAAAATCATGTGGACATGAGAAGGCAACGGGAATGACGAAAAGGCAACTGGCAGGATGAGAAATGCAACAACCGGTAGCCCGGCACCCCGGTACATGTTATATTGCAGAGGAGCGGTATCATCTCTACCCGAAAGATGGGGATATACGGGCGAAGAGTTCCCAATGCTTGTTTCGTGTTCGTTGGACTGTGCCTCGGGAGCGCAGCACCTGCCTAATCCAGCACGGTCCAAATGTGCCGGTTGGTGTGCAGGTGCAGGTATGATCTCAGAAGATAACGTCGACCGCAGATCCTAGTACTCTAAGGAAGCTTGATATAACTGCAGGTAGATTTGATTGGTCACGGGACTTGGTGGGGGCTTACGTGCAACAACGAACTGTGCAGTACCTAGGTACTTGGGGTAGAAGTGGGGATGATTACGTTCTGTTAGCGTTCTTTTTTGGCGGAATGGGCTACAACATGTATTCTAACGTGGACGGAACGACCACAGCAATGCCTCTAACCAGTAGTTTAATGGGATATTCTATACAGCTATGGAAGACAAGTACCGAATTGAGACGATAGAAAGAAAATTTCAAGACCACGTCAAGCGCCACACCGATCCAAAAGCCGAAAAAATCCGCTTCGATGAGAAGGATCCGGAAGATCCCTTCAATTGGCCAACGTGGAGGAAATGGGTGGTTGTGAGTTTGGGAACATTTGCCAGCTTCCTGGGGTACGTTTGACTTTGAAAACCCTCCATAGCATACTGTATACTCACGAAACACGACGCAGAAATTTCGGGACCATCACCATCGTCCCCGCCGTACCAAATATACTAGATCAGTTCCATACGAGCGGGAAGTTTTATCTCACGTTCCTCGTTTCCATCTGGGAGTTCGGTGAAGCAGCCGGACAAATCTTTGTCGGGTCTGCGACGGAGCGCTTTGGTCGAAGGCCCGTGTTCCTAGCGGGTAACGTGCTGTTTTTGATCTTTTCAGTGGCATCGGCCTTGTCGGTCAATGTGCAGATGTTGACAGCTTTTCGTTTTCTCAATGGGTGTGTGAATACCACCCTCACGCTAGGACCAACTATCATCGGCGACATGTTCGTTGTCGAGCAACGAGGACGCGCTATGGCGATATCGATTGCGATACCTCTACTAGGACCCTTTGTTGCGCCCGTGGTGGGGTCATATATCAACGCAAAACTCGGGTGGCGTTGGACTATCTGGATCGTCGTCATCTCGGTCGCTATTGTTACTGGGCTCTCGTTTGCCTTCTTCAAAGAGATATACAGATTCAAGATACTCGAGCAGAGAGCTGCCACATCGCGGGGAGGTTCCGATGCCATAAATGGTGGGCCCAAGGAAAATCCCGGCCTCGCTCTTCGATCATCGATCTTTCGCCCGGTCAAAATGCTGTTCACGTCCCCTACACTTTTCCTGGTTGCCGTCTACTCAGGCTTCACATACGGCATATCTTATCTCGTACTAACAACACTCACTGACGTTATGCAAAGCGTCTACTTTATCTCCGAACGCAGTGTTGGGAATACCTTTCTTGCAAGGGGTGAGCTTAAATATTCCGGCTTCTCACAAAACCCTCACTGATGGTGCAAAGCAATCGGAAATGTCATCGGCATGGCTTTATACGGCATGACCTCTGATCGCTACCTGCAGCACATAAAACGTAAGCACGGTAGCTTCAGGCCCTGCCACCGACTTTTTCACATGCTACTCGGATCGATTGTGCTCCCGATAGGGCTATTGTTGTATGGTTGGACAGCCCAGAAACATGTCCACTGGATCGTTCCATTGATAGGAACCGGTGTTATTGGCTTCAGCATGATATTGAGCATATTGCCAATCAACAACTATCTAGTGGACACTTATGAAGTACATGGAGCTTCAGCTGTTGCAGGAGCCGCGATGGTCATGGCCTTATTCGCTACCTTTCTCCCGCTAATTGGCCCACCGTTATACCACGGCGCTCTCGGAATTGGATGGGGAAACTCGGTGCTGGCTATCTTGTCTGTGTGCTTTGTTCCTTTGCTTCTATGGCTATCAGAGACTTGGACATTCTTTAATAGCGCGAAGGAGGCTGTTGTCGTGTAAATATTCCGTGGAAAATGTGCTAAAATGGAGAAGGAAGGTATCTTGAGAGTTGGAAGTTGTGCGACAATAGTACCTAGGTCTCGCTTAATAGGTTAGGTGCCAGCAATTCTAGTCTCAGAATAGACATTTATATAGCCTGTGGTCCCTTCGTTTATTGTGTGCACGTTATTAGGCGTGGAATCTGTAAATATGACAAAGACTAACTCGAACGGCATGCGAAATATTTCCACTGAACCTAGCATATGGGTATACCTGGCGTTGTCGGTACCGCTAACGCTGGCAACGCTGCTAGCACGGTGGTTCTGGGTACAAGGAGGCCGCACTGAGGGAGTAAGAATCAAATGTAGAAATGGTGTGAGTGAATCGCTCTTTTCAGTCAATGTCTACCCTCCCTTTCTCGCCTTACTAAATGGCAACAGTCCATGAGTACTTACATTGTCTGTAATGCCTAGGATCTACCTAGTCCCGGAACTATTTTGCTTGCCGTAAATAGCGTGGCGTATCACATTGTCAGAGTACCTTTTCTCAGCCTTATCAGCTGATGAGACACGCGGGAAATAAGATCAAAAGAAGCCTAATCTGCCAACACTTCTTTCAAAACCATTACTAAGAAAATTACTAACATATGATCTAGACACTAGAAGCATTTGAACTAAGTATGGACAGTTGAGGTAGTACTCTTTTACTATTGACAGTATCTACAGACATTATCTTTGTACAATAGTATGCGACAATTGGTTCTGAGACTACGTACATAGACGAAACATAGGTATTAGAGTTACTCACAACTAAAAATCTCTGAGTATTAAGCTCTACTCAAATATAGTCCTGGCGGGTAAGAGCTAGTCAGGTGACCACTAGTGAGTATCTGCTGTCGTATGTGGTTTTTGAGCCTTGTTTCTCCCTATTATTGCATAGGGGGGAGAG
Organism: Periconia sp. R9002; assembly: GCA_023627715.1. Taxonomy (NCBI): domain Eukaryota; kingdom Fungi; phylum Ascomycota; class Dothideomycetes; order Pleosporales; family Periconiaceae; genus Periconia; species Periconia sp. R9002. Next base: position 181,584 of record JAMAHW010000045.1, on the reverse strand, counting down.
TAACGACACCCAGAAAATATCAGCGCAAAGAATAGTTAGGAAGAGTATTAACGTAGGGAGCATCACCAAAAAAAAACCGGCATGATATAGCTTAATGAGAAATCAGAGAGGGTATCATTGCATCATTTTTATACACGTATTTAAACCTTGCCAGGGTGTACCACAGGCTCTTTTAGCCACTAGGTAATTATCATAAAACGTAAGATTGCGAATCCAATTTATAATCCGTCGGCGGTGTGTCCGCTGAGGTTTTTGCCATCTTTCCGCTGTCTCCAGGCAACTCGGCGAGATTAGCAACATCTCCAGGCATTTCGGCGAGAAGCCTGGTATCTCCAGACACTTCGGCGCGCATCCTAGTATCACCGAACATTTCATGCGCTCGGTATGCATTGCCATCTGCTTCAACTAGTTTTTTGTCATTTCCGTCGCCGTTGAATTCTGACAAGAAGACCGCGTCACCGGCGGCTTCATGAGTAAAGTAATTATCTGCCTCTACTTTGCGGTCATTGCCGTGTACTTCGTGAAGAGCGCCGACCGCTGGCAATTCCTGCTTCGTCAAAGCCTTCTTCTGGCGGCGGCGATACATAAGGAAAGCCACTGCTGCGAGCGCTGCTGCGAGAGCGGCACTGCCAATAGCGATTCCTGCAATAGCACCGGTGCCCAAACCGTTAGAACTAGCTTCGTCACCGCCACTGCTACCGTTGCTACCTTTGTCACCACCGCCAGCAGCTCCTGAACTATTTTTTCCGGGGGGTGAATCGACAGCGACTATTTTCGAATCCGTTGAAGATGATGGATAGAGAGCCTGAGACAGGTTGAAAGTTCGACGATGGTAATCAACGGAGAGATGAGCGCTTTGGAGGAACGTTCGACCGAGAACGTACTGACTATCGTTGGCCGCACGCTTGATAGGAAAGTAGAGCTGCTCCGACGAAGAGCTGGTCGCATTTAGTTTTGTTCTATGGTAAAAGTTCCAGTACGGCATATTGATCGTTACACCGGCTCCCGAGATCTCTGGTCCGATGGTGAAGCGCACAGATGGGTTCTTTTCCAGAAGCGTCTGATGCAAGCTCGAATTCATCAGATACCTTTCAGCATTGCGGTCCCAAGTGAGGCCGAAGGCCTTTTCGAACTTCTCGCAGACGCTCACGGGAAGCCAGATATCCGCAACCATAGTGCTGATGTAGGCTATTACAGCATTACCAGTGCCAGTGCTGAGAATGGATCCACTGTCCAAGCTGGATGTGATGCTCTGGACGGCAACCTGGAAGTCGAACGAGATGTCTTGGCCAAAAGGGAAGGAAAGTGAGTTGGGTTGAAAACGGGTGGTGTCGTAGCCTCCCAAGACCAAGCTGCCGAGGACTTTTGGAGCAAGGTTGTATGCACCTGCGGTGTAGGACCAGCTAAGACTAGGGATCGGATCATCCGTATGATTGAACAAATTCTCCATGAGGCTAGGAATCGGAGTGTTGTAGTTCGTAAAATTGATGGGGCGTGGGTTCAGCGGCAAGGAGCCAATCCAGAAATCATTGGAAGTAATGCCCACGATGCTCTGGTTCTTCATGGTGGGCATGTTGTCGCCAACCCAGCCTGAAATCGCGGATTCAGCGTCAGTATGAATTGTCTAGGGGTAATGCAGTGGGAGACAAATGTCTCATAACTGCACCGTACAGGGTATATCGATACTACTTCGTACCGGGAAATACGCACCCAGGGTGAGGTCGTCCCATCCGAACAAGCCAAGAGCTTTCAAGCCGACTTTTGACTCTAGCACGGGGTTGGTATCGTAAGTCCCAAACCTCTCCCAAGTGCTCGAATTGTCACGGCGAAAGATTCGACCGCGTGAATCAGCGCATTCATTGTCGTTGGCGGAGCAGGCCTCGGACAGGATAGTCCATGCTGACGATTGATCGTGGGCAGGCAATAAGCGAAGCTGTTGCGGGGGGGTTCCTACTTCAGCGCGAAAGGTGCTCCAAGGCCCGTCTGCACCCTCCCTGGGATTGTCAGAGATGTGAGTGTACCATAGCCACGTTACTCACCAGAATTGACTTGGGGGAATGCTTAACGGCTTGCCAAGGACATGCAGGACATGCGCAAGCGTACAGAGTGTCAATGTAATGTGCCAAGCACCACAATTCACTGGCATTGCGTCCGAGGGCTCAACGGCAGCAATGATACTAGAATCTACGAACTACAATGCCATGATAAGTAGTCAACAAGTAGGCCAAAGATACGCGAACGTGGCGAGG